>JANAVB010035619.1:4599824-4937927 GCA_029216955.1 Iris pallida
TTGGCTATATTCCTCCGGAATTTGGGAACTTAAGGAGTATTATGCAGATGTAAGATATTTGTAACTAAAGACTCAACTTATTTATTTCTGCTTCTATTAATCTTCTTCTTTTACCAACTAAATTAACAAATCCAACAAACCTTCTGCATTATAGTGATTTGTCAAGGAATCATCTGTCAGGGTCAATCCCTCAGGAACTTGGACTGCTTCAAAATCTCATGCTGTTGTGAGTAGTTTTGTATACGGTCTTCTACTACACATCAAATCTATCTAGACATATGACTAGCCGTGAACCAGTTCATTAACAGGAGATCGATTAACTTATCTATTCATTCCGGGTGTAAAATTTGATACAGGAAAGTAGAAAACAACAATCTGTCTGGTGATATAACGGCTCTAACCAACTGCTACAGTCTTCTTGTCTTGTAAGTTCATTCAAGCAAAGTTCATTACTGGTGAGTATATTACTATACTATGTTAACAACCACCAGTCTTATTATTATCAACAGAAATTTGTCATACAACAACTTTGATGGTGATATACCAACGATCAACAACTTTTCAAGATTCTCATTTGATAGGTGAGTGACAAGATAACCGAAACTTGTCTTTTATGCAAACCTGAAGGAATATCTCATTGTGGAGTGCTAACTGCTAGAATTTATTTGGTAGTCATATTCTGCTAAATATTAATATCAAGCAACTTTCTTTTATTTTTAGCATTGCACTTTGGGCAGCTCCCTAATCTCCAAAAGCTAATGTAGCTTTGTAGGTAATCCTGGACTCTGTGGTCATGGCCTCACTTCTCAATGCCAATCATCACATCCATCTGAGAGAGGTAATCATGCCCTTCCAATTTAACGTACAACATCTTTTTGCTTCTGAAAATTGTCCTGTAGCAGCTTTAGTGGTATACTGAAACAATAACATGTTAATTAAATATTTCAATATTTCATTGATTTTCTTTAAATTAAGGAGCATTTGATTCATAATTAATTTACAATGCAGAAACCTAAAAGGCTATTTTTGTAACATGCAGCTCGGATCTCAAAGGCTGTCATTTTAGGAATTGCTGTGGGTGCTCTTGTTATCCTTCTTATGATCTTGGTGGCCGTATGCAGACCACACAAACCACCACAATTACCAAATGGCTATCTTAGCAAACCAGGTATTATCTGGTCCACCGCCATGATATCGAGTCATGTGCTCCAGTCCATGGCTTCTTCTTTTCTTTTTCTTTTTCTTTTTTTGCTTTTTTTCTGATTGTCATAGGAGACTATGAGAGAATTTAATTCTACATACATGTTTTTGAGCTGCTTCTATTTTAATCTTCCTAACATAAGAGAGAAATTTAGTGCTGAGAAAGTAACCAATATAATTTGTTCATATCGATAATGCAACTATATCATCCTAATTAGTCTTTTTAACCTTTCTTCCTTCAGTTAACTATATCTCGCCGAAGCTAGTAATCCTCCACATGAATCTGGCTCTTCATGTATATGATGACATTATGAGAATGACTGAGAATTTGAGCGAGAAGTATATAATTGGTTATGGTGCTTCAAGCGCAGTGTACAAATGCGTGCTTAAGAACTGCAGGCCAGTGGCTATCAAGAAACTTTATTCTCACCCACAAAGTCTAAAGGAATTTGAGACTGAATTGGAAACAGTTGGGAGCATCAAACACCGGAATCTCGTTGGCCTCCAAGGATACTCCTTATCACCTTCTGCAAATCTACTCTTTTATGACTACATGGAGAATGGCAGCCTCTGGGATCTTCTACATGGTATTATGGCATTTCTCTATAATGATTAACTTGCTAAGCTTATGCTGCTTCTTGTTTTCCAGACTTGGTGCTATTTAACCCCTTCAGAAGCACACACACAAATTCTAGCTAGCAATTCATGCTAATTATAACTTACGGCACATAGTAAGCAATAGAACCATTAAGCAATCTTCTTTTTTTAGACTAAATGGTGGGAGTAAAATCCCCCTGTGCTCCATCAATGAAATAATTAACGAAACAAAGATCCTAGTACAAGCCCCCATAACCCAAGGAAAAGATACAAGATACAAACTCGATTCAAAATAAAATGAGAAAGTTTACCGGCTTGTCTTGAGCATGTCGTAGCTAGAATCCACCACTTTCATTGATACGAGTCAAATAGAAAATCTATGATAAAGTTGCAATGATGTTCGTTACAAGATATGATTAACTTGTGTTTAATTATTAACCCTTAAGCAATCTTGTGTGTGAAGCCATTAGAAAATTTATGATAGGGAGCTATGATGTTCGTTACAATAAAACGTTTGCACTTCGTATCATTTTTCCGGACTTGGAGCTATTTGATCCCATCAGAAGAACACAAATTCAAGCTAGCAATTCATGCTAATAATTTTTATTTTTTTTTGAGAGAATCAAATAGATATTTAAGCTGGCTTACCAGGCTAAATATCCAGCCATTAATAATTATAATTCTAAAACCATCAGTCTTTACATCCAATTTTTGAAAGAAACTACATCTGACTTCTCCTCATATCCCAACCATATATAACAACACAAAATTATAAGCCAGAATAACAAACTACATTTTAATCCATACTCTGCATCCTTGCACTACTACCCACTAATCCTCCACTCTTGCCATTAAAAATGAACTAAGCCACTTTTTGACCTGCCGCAATTCATGTTAATAACTTAACAGCACATAATAAGCATTAGCTCCCATTAAGAAATCTTGTGTTGAAAAGCAAACAAAATAATCTATCATAAGGGAGGTATGATGTTCATATTTCATAACAAGAAAATGTTTGCACTTCATTTTATTTTTAGAAGATATCCAATAAATGTTGACATGAATTGAAGGCCATGAACATTTTATGAACTTTATCAGTTTTGATTGTCAACATTCTATTTCACTGAAAGTTCCAATGGATCAACTTTCTAGTGACCTGGAGTGAAATATATTTGCGTACAAGTGTGCAATACTAGTGGCTCAAATGGGTTGCGGAAATATATGGTCATGGATGATTATTGGACCAAATTTTCGCATGTTAAAGTACCAATCTTGAACTAATAACCTGATCAGGTTATACACTTGATTAGGTCAGATACATAAGTTTGCTGGCCATCGATCATGATAGAAATCCAGAAGCCTATATGTTTATTAATAGTCTGCGGAACTAGTTAAGGTCTCTTTATTGCACAATTCCAGGGCTTCCGAAGAAGAAAATGCTGGAGTGGGATGCCCGGCTTCGCATTGCACTAGGAGCGGCTCAGGGCCTATCCTATCTTCACCATGACTGCAGCCCCCGGATCATCCACAGAGATGTGAAATCTTCGAACATTCTCTTAGATAAAGATTTTGAGGCCCATCTCACTGATTTCGGCATAGCCAAGAGCTTGTGTGTCTCCAAGACCCACACCTCCACATATGTAATGGGAACAATCGGCTACATCGACCCAGAGTATGCTCGAACCTCCCGACTTAATGAGAAGTCCGACGTTTACAGCTTTGGGGTTGTCCTGCTTGAACTACTGACTGGAAGGAAAGCAGTGGACAACGAATCCAACCTCCATCAGTTGGTAAAACTCTGACTAGCTCTCTTTTCCTCTCTTTTTTTACCAAATTTAGTTGCAATTCACCTTCACAAGCAGTAGAAAACATGCAATAATGCTATTCTATCATTTAGCTTGCAGCCCTTTATGAATTTGGTACAGTGGTCCCAATTTGCTGAATGCTACCATGTGAAGTTGTCTTTTGCTTGTGCTCTCTTGCTCCACTGTTGTACCATTGTATAGTGAGTCAGTGACTAAACAAAATATAGCTAAAAACTAACAAAAAACTGAGTTAAAAAAAAAAACTGTAATAGTAGATTATTGCATTTATGCATTCTCTTGCAAGTTATAGTTTCAGTTGTAGGCACCACAAAGTAACTTCTTTTCTGCAAAATGCAACATTGGCAACCCTAGCTTGGTTATTCTGGCACCAGTATCCCCAATTGTCTACATATTTTAAATTAATTTTTAGTCGAAATATGAAAATGATCATTCCGTTGCATAAACATAATATTGGTATACTGGTTGGTACGGTTCCGATACCATCCAAACTAATAAGAACTGTGTACCCTAATTAAACTATTTCCAAGACTAATTGCAGTAATCTAAGGGCTCGGTAGCCATGTTTTATCAAAATCATGTGGCATATAAATATATGTTTCACCTTCATATTTATTTCCTTGACAATGCTAATCGTGCGGTAAACCACACTGATCATGCATGGCAGATACTGTCAAAGACCACCACCGACGAAGTAATGGAAACAGTCGATCCAGACGTCTCTTCGACATGCAAAGATCTGGGACAGGTGAAGAAGGTTTTCCAGCTAGCCCTTCTCTGCACCAAGAAGCAACCCACCGACCGCCCTGCGATGCACGAGGTCGCCCGCGTCCTCACCTTCCTTGTCTGCGAAAACGCTTCTCTAGACCTACCTGCCTCCCCAACGAAGCAGCGGGAATCAGGGCTCACCCTGCCGTCCTCTCCGTCCTATGTTGACAAGTACGCCAACCTCAAGACTCCGCACGTCCTGACTTGCACCGCCTCTCTCAGCACCTCCGATGCCGAGCTCTTCCTGAAGTTCGGAGAGGTGATATCTCAGAACTCCCTTGGATGAACTTGTCCTGTTACCAGTGTAACTAATGCAAGAAGGTAATTAGTTTATTTTGCAAAATGTGTGATGTAA
Source organism: Iris pallida (assembly GCA_029216955.1). NCBI lineage: Eukaryota > Viridiplantae > Streptophyta > Magnoliopsida > Asparagales > Iridaceae > Iris > Iris pallida. The sequence goes on from JANAVB010035619.1 coordinate 4,604,568, forward strand.
ACCTATTGTTAGTTGATAAAAATTTAGAAAAGGACATTGAGGACTGAGTTTGATATCTGTACTGTCAAGAATGAAAATTATCCACTTGCTAAAAGAAATCTGAGTCATGTGATAGAGAGGGAGGGAGGGCTTGTTTGCCGAAAATGATTGAAAGTGGTCCTGGACTGGCATGCATTGTTGTCAGGACAGATGCTCATGCTTGTGAGATCCATGGATTTGTTGGGTTGGGACATTAGTTGCATTATCAAGTCTGTGCAGACAGTGGGGTTTCTTCTTTGATGAAGGGGGGAAATTTCTTGGTTGGAATTGTTTTCCTGCATGTACATTTCCTGCATGTAGGTTTTTAAGTGTCTGCAGCTGCAAAATGGACCCAAATGCTAGGACACATTCATGTGATGGTATTTTCTGGATTAAATGTATGCATCAGGGATCTATCATAGATTGGTATTTGGTCCCCACAAATGAACTACTTGTTCCCTTAGCTGCCCTTTGCAGTTGAGTGAAGTTTATGTTTCTTCTGAAATTTACATGACTCGACAGTCCAATGTTGTACACTTCCTCATATTAGCAAATAACAGCAGAAAAGCATCTACATTTTATAATGTAAAAAGGAGTGTAAAAATAACGTAACTCTGTTCTTCTAATATAAGAGGCAGGCCTTGGCCATAGCTCTTTTTTTTTTGGTCAAAAACACATACATAGAAGTTTTTTGCATGTTAACATATTTTTATCTAGTTAGATAATATCGGATAGTAAAGCTATTAGTTAAAAAAATTATTTTTAATTCTGACGGCTTATTTAGACTATTTTTAGTTAGTTCTGGAATTGTTTTCTTTAGTATTTTATTTTTAAGCCGTTTTGAAGTCACTTTATATAGTAGAGATGTATAAATGTTTATTGAGAGTCGTTTTGAAACCACTTTATAATAGTAAAGATGTATAAACTATAAATGTCTTACGAGTTCGGCCTAAGTGTTGGGGTTTTGTACTTTATTTAGGACAAATTAGTTCCCCTTTTTTCGGACTTTTCGATTGTCCCCTTGTTTGCAGTGTTTGGCAAGAGTACAAATCAGGTATATAGCATAAATATGCAAGACTAAATTCTTTTTGCAGTATCTGAAAAATTATAAAGCACCAGCGGATACTGCTGTGAGCAGTATCCCAATCCCTACCCGCATCCGGTATTTCATTTCAAGCGATTTTCCTGTTGAATTCCTATAGTCCAGCATCTAGAACTGTGAAGAGAAGAAATCAGGCCACAACTCGAAACACAACCCACAATGTGAAGTAATGCCACTCGTTATTTGCTAATTGGAAAATATCAACATCACAACCGATATCGAAACACAAGAATAACAGCCCAGAGTTACAAGATATGACTTTTGTCTTGATAAAAAACGCAGTTATATCTAAATACAAAGTGTAGTGTTTTCTGTTCAGGAATGCAGATGAGACTACATTTTTCCCTTAAGCTTCTAGTTCTACAATCAATTACAGTGAAAGAATAGATGTGCCAAAAGTAATAGTAGCCTACTCCGAAAATCCCTTCCATTTTGTCAGTGTTTTGACTCTCTCTCATCTTCCAAGGGCAAGGAGTCGCAGCTGTATCTGAAATTCTGAATGAAGGAAAATTCCTTGTGAAGCCTTTTAAAGACGGTTGTAACTGCACGGATTGGACTAGCTGAAGGTCCACAATACTTGATAAACCAACAGAACTTCATGAGCTCCCCTTTGTAGAAATTTCACAATGCTCTTCCAAAAGCTAGGTTATTTACAACACAGAGGAAGTCATCTGCCATGTGTTAAAATGGCCTCCACTCGGTCTATTGATGCGTTCAAGCGTCCGTAGTTCATATCAAAAACAGGTTCACCCGTGCCAACGGCACTGTCAACAGAAAGTTTCATCAGAAATATGTTATTATCAAGGTAAAGATGACAAAGTAGCATGATTTTTTTGTGAATCTATTGAGGTCACCTCAGTATGTATATCCCAACCTAAACACAAAGCCATGAACTTGGATTCCTCGGAACAAACATTTTGATAGGTTGAAGAGAGAACAAGTTACTGAACAGGTTGAAAATCAAGAATGTTATCAAATTTGCAGGTTAAGCTTGAGCCTGTTTCCAACCACGAAAGGGCATGGCCAAACCAAGCAACCTTTTCATAAATACAAGCAATCTTCTCATAGGAATTATCCAAGAAATGAATTGGAGGATCGAATTGATTATAAAAGCATGAGTTTAGTTAGTCGGTTTACTATTGAACAAGGAAAAATATTATTTAGATGGGTGAATAAATTAACCTTTAAACAAAAAGATTAATTATTATTGCTATAAAACAAGCTTATATTGAATTCAGAGGACGATTTCATTAGCATTTTTATTTTCTCTTTATCCTTATATGTCTAGAAATAATTCATTTTTTTATAAGCAAAATTTCAAATTTGAAATAAAATATCATTATCACAAAAAAATTGCCCAACTGCCTGAATACTAGAAGGACCTAAGAGATTCATGAAGATCCAATTAATGCATGGAACTTTCTCAAGTCGAGCTTGAGCAACGGATGGTTTGTTAGAATACTACATTGTGGTAATGTTGGGACAATATTGCAATACATTTCATTAGGCTCAAGTCAAGGCAAACTACATGGTAGGCTAGCTATTCTAACCCATGTGGGACGAAAGATCATAGACTAACAAACATAAAGATAGAAACTATACAGTAAGCACTATTCCTAACATGGTTATGGACCACAGATTCCTAGTCATTTGGGGAGAGTTTATGCTCCTAAAATCTACGACAATGCAATGCATAAACAAAAGAAGTGCGACAAGAATAAGTAAACAGAGAGTATACTGGAGGTATCTCAAATTGGAGAATCGGATCAGATATGACTTTTTTTTAAAAAGCAAGAAAAGAGAACTCTCTTGGTCATGATGTTCACTTCTAATACTAGGGAATACAGTATGGAAGGGGCAAACAACTAAAACAAAAGGTGTAACCAAAAGCATACATGATCCATAAAGGATTACATGCTTTCTTTGGTGAACCTGGTCTGCAGAACCACATGATATTAATTTTAAACTTACCCGTGAATCTCAGGAAGGATGTACTCAGCCTTCCAGCCAATTCTCATATCAAATCCTGGGAATAGGCCAATAGATGTTTTGTTTCTGATCTGGGAAACACCATCCCCACCCAAACATGTGGAAAGCTTCCATTTCCAACCTGTTGCGTTGTTAGAGAAATTGTGACCTATGCCGACCTGCATTATCAGAAGAGAAGTTATCATATTTTCCTTAATATATGCACCAAACAACACCTGATGAAAATTTTAAATCATATTGCAAACTGTAAGCATAGTAGATATATTTGTTCTTCCCTTCATTCCTTAAATATCAAGTCTGGCTTTAGAGGTGTTAACTGGGCTGGGCTGGGCCGGGCTGGAGACCAAAACCCCAAACCCAGCCCGGCCCATTACCCGATCTGAGCCGGTCTGTGCTGGGTCCCGGCCAGCCCATAATATATATATATATATATATATATATATATATATATATATGTGTGTGTGTAAAAATATATATATATATGTGTGTGTGTGTGTGTGTGTGTGTGTGTGTGTGTGTGTGATCCGGGCTTGGCCGGCGGGTCTCGGAGAGAACCCGGTCTAACCCGTTTGGGCGCTCGGGCAGGAAGGTGTGGTGGTGGTGGTGGTGTGTAGGAGGGGGGGAGACCCGATGGGCTGGACAAATTCTATGCGTTAACCGGGCCTAGGTCGGCCCAGCCCCGATCGGTCGAGGGCGGTTTTGTCCTAGCCCGACCAATTAAGATCTTGACTTAGTTGCTTCATTTAGACGGATGCGGGCCTAGTTGGATTTGATCGGGCCGGTCACAGGGCTGTTTAAGGCCATCCGACCTTGTTAACATCTTGACATGGCTACTTCATTTGAACGAGTGCGGGATAAACAAAGAAAAGGTTCCACAAAAAGCTCAGTAAATAAATAAGAACAAATAATATAGTAAGTAACAAAAAAGGATAAGAAAAGAAGACGAGACCAAGAGAAAGTCAAAACCTTCATTCTACCATCAAATAAAATATAGACGAAGGTCCCTCAACTGGCCATCTTCTAGCTAGATTAAAGATGATGGTAGGTTGGGCCCGGATTAGGTCGGGCAAGAAGGTGGGGGGTGGGGGGGGGGGGGGGGGGGGGGGAATGAGTGATCTTGTGCGTTGACCGGGCCTAGGCCGGCCAAGCATAGGTTTGACCGGACCGGTCCGAGGGCGGTTCCGGTCTAGCCTGGCCCAATTAAGATTTTGACCTGGTTGTTTCATTTGGACGGATGCAGGCCCAGTCCAGATTTGACCGGACCGGTCCCAAAGCAGTTTCGGGCTGCCCGACCTTGTTAACATCTTGACACTTCTTGACCTGGCTACTTCATTTGGACGGATGCGGGATAAACAAAGAAAAGGTCCCACAAAAAGCTCAGTAAATACATAAGAACAAATAATATAGAAACTAACAAAAAAGGATAAGAAAATAAGACATGACAAAGAGAAATTCAAAACCTTCATTCTACCATCAAATAAAATATATGAAGGTCCCTCTACTGGCCATCTTCCAGGTAGATTAAAGATAAAAAGAAAACGGAATAGCATCACCACAAAATCAAAAAATAAATAAATCATAATTATCTTAAATGGTCCAGGACTTTCTTCTTCATATTCTGATTGTGATATTCTGATTGTGATGTTAAACTTCATTAGCTCTGTTGCTGCCTCCAATAAGATCTAAAGTACAAAAGAGAGAGAGAGGCTCGTCCTGAAAGCAAGCCTTAATAATAACAGAAAGAGCATGGTCTCCCAATTATTAGAGGATGCTTGACACATCGTTGACAATGACAACACAGTGAAGAATGTTGCCATAATAGGTACATAGACCAATAATTTTGGGATACAACAATAAGTTTTCGTCCTCAACCCATTTCAAGGTCTTTTTCTCATCCTCCGTGATCCATTTTGTCATGTTAAAACAAACCTATTCTAAGCATCTATGTAGATCAATCAGCCATTAAATGTCACTCTGCCTCTTACTCCTCTATCGAGCCATTCTAGCACCCTCTTTCCTCCAACATAGATTTAACTGATGATTATACAAGAAACAGAAGCCTGCCTTGGATTGTGAAAAACTGCACTAGTCTCAACTAAATCCTACTTAATCTCCATCAATATGCTTTCCATACTAGTCTCTTTAAGAACTTCAAAATCAAAGAGATAAAATACAATTGTAATAAATGAAATGTAAGAGCAGATCAACTTTAGGTCCAATCAACCTCAACCAAAAACCAGCCCAAACTTTTATATGATACGATTCAAGTTAAATTTATCTATAAATTGGATTCAAGTTAAATCTAGGGCTGGCCCAAACTCCTGTCAAGAACAATGAAGATATTGGAATACTTCTCATGTTACTTTATGAGAATATGAAAGGCTTAATTTATAAAAGAAGGATTTTGGAACTATTTCAAAGCATAATGAGCATATGTTGCTCAAGTGGGGACTGGAGAGTAATTTAGTAATATGAAAGTTCATCTCCCATTTAAGGACTAGTAGTCACTTTACCTTTCCTCGTCTCTGTAATCATCCTTATTACCTCAAGAAAGGAACTATAATCTAATTGTACAAATTTTGTTGCACTCAAGAAAACAAAAGAAAGCTGCTTGACTTTTAGATTGGAGATTGATACAAATAATGTATATTATCAGTGGAAATAGGCACCATATAGAACTTATGCACATAACTAAAACAGGTATAGTTATTATACTTCATACTTTTTTTTGTTTTTGTGGGGAGGAGGGGATTAAGTATCAATTTATAGCTCCTAACTCAATACTGTCCATATAGAAGAAAAGATTGCGTGCAAAGGTAGCAGAAACCTACTTAGCATCTAGCAAACAACCCATTTTCTAAGCCGTGCACTTTGTAAAACCAATATTCTAAATAATAGGTCATGCACTTAGCAGACTACCCATTCTCAAAATAATTAGCCGTGACAATCATGAAGCAATTTGGAGGCACCAGATCTGGAATGATCAGCAACATTTAGCATGCATATTTGGCTTTGCTAGATCATGCATTCATGGGAGTAATGATCAGACTGACATTTACAGTGTGGCCAATTTATTATGTATTGATACGCCTGTGAGGAAAGTTGCAAAAGTATTGCTCTTAGATTCAAACTTTATTTCTGAGATGGTTCCCATTTTCTTAAGCTTGCTCCTACCGTTGAAGCTCGTTAGGCTCATATTGTGGCTTCTGAAATTGAGTTATGATATACGCATAAGGGGGGAGTTTACAAAAGTCACAAGCTATATATCTAGCTTAAGCTTTCCTAGTGCTCATCACAACTGTCATATCTTCGAAAGGAGGCTTGATTTTTGTATTATCTTCACCAGCCCCTTCAAAGCCTTCTCCCATCATTATCAACCTCAGGCAGTGGCGTAGCCACATGAAGCCGAGGGGGTGCGGCTGCGCCCCCTCAAATTTTAAGTTTTGTTTATTTATTTTTTGGGTGAAGTATTATGTATATAATTTTATTATGGGCATAGAAAAACTATCATGATGTTACAATAACATTGCAACGTCAGATCGGTAAAATAATATATTTAGGGAACAATAGAATATCAACTAATCATTGCACTATACTTTCAAGAACATGTCTATGAACAAAATGCTAAAGTCTACGGAAGCTTCTAAATATGTTGGGTTTTTTAAGAATTACCTTAGTAGCACATAGAACAAAAGGAAATTAGTAAAGCAGTATATACATCACTAAAAAAATGATGTTCATGAGATATTTCTATATTGACAACACTGAACAATGTATCACCATCTTTTATATTATAATTTTTTTATCACACTTTTATATATAATGTGAATGCCTCCAAACTCACTTACAAAGAAAAAGATGCCATTATGAAAGGCAATTTTTTCGAAATTATCCGATAGAGACCTTTTTTTTTTTTTTGAGGGGGGGGGATGCGTTTGGTGTTTTAAAATGGGAACATGGACGGAGATGTAGGCGCGTGCACATTACGCGCGTCGAACCGGGCCGGATGGCGGCGACGACACGCACGTGTGGCCCACATGATTAGTCCACAACAACTCACAAGTGAGTAAGTGATAGAAACTAATATACAGACGAATATGAGAACTCCTAGTCAACGTGGGACTAAAAAGGAGAACTTGATTTTTCAATGAGAAGAATACAACAAGTATATAATATTTTTGAAACTTTAAATATTTATTAAAAAATTTAATAGTAATTGTCGCGCCCCCTAGACGAAAATTCTGGCTACGCCACTGACCACAGGTCACCCTTCTGTGCTGGTGACAAATTGCAAACTAGCTATGAGCAAGAGAAGCTCTTGCCAAGAAGAAGGAAAAAAAACCCTGCAAGGCTTGCTTATTGTATCAACGTTAAGAGTACCAATTATAACAAGTTTTCTCCTTTACAAAACCCATAGTATGCGTAGAAGAATATGTATTATTTTTCCTTTTCTAGATAGTTTTAGTGATGTCACCCGTGATGTCATCGGCTAGCTATTATCTAGTTGTCTATTTTTGTCCTTGTCACTTTTTCATTTATATATTTTGCCTAGAGCCCTTGTGGAAATTAAGATATTGTGCTGAGATATTATCTGCCTTATGAGTATGCATTCTTTTGTGTGAAACTCACCTTTCCCTCGTGCTACACCCCTGCTAGTTAGAAGCCACATCCCCCACCTTAGGCTATCATTATGCAAAAATGTTATGAAAGAGACTTATCGGTGATATTTGGAGGTTTTTCTTGAAATAGCATACTTGAAATGTATAGATTATTGTTTACAGGTTGAACAAGAAATGTACCATTTGTTGTGTTTGCAGTTTTGCACATTCCGACAATGAAACATAGCAGCAGCACGGCTAAGCTATTTGTGTGGCAAATCAATAAATATCATTCCCTACCGAATCCTAATACGGGATAATACACGAGAGTTGGTGATTAAAATGCACTTATGGAAATCGTTTGTGTCCATAGTGCAATGGATGTCATTGCATAGTTGACTCATTAAGCAAAGAGAGACTAATTTAACCAATCTGAGAGTAGTTATTTAAACATAGACATTTTCGATGCAGAACTTTTACTTGCCCACAGAAAAAAGGATGACAGGCTATCTTCATTTATCACCATTGATGCATGTTATGATATGAAGACTAGAAAAAGAAAACGATAAACCTTAGCCTCAACAAAAGGACTAATTTTCACTTTAATACCTTCACTTTGCCATAGCTTCAGTTTATACCATCAGCCTTTCACAGAGATAGTTAACTTCATAAGTAATTTCACTTTGCTACCCTCCATTGGTCCATCATCAGACTTAATAGATTAAGTACAATCCTACACCCTAAAGATTAAAAAATATAACATCCCTAAACCCAACCCTAACCACCATCAACAGCTTCTTCCTCCTTCCTTGTCCCTAAACCTAACCACCACCACCACCATTTCTTCCTTTCTCATCCCTAAACCCTAAACCCCAATATTTTCCTCCTCCCTAATCCTAACCAACCACCACTATCTAGTATCTTCAACATCCCGTTCTTATAGCAAACCCCATCTTCATTAGTCTACTGTCAAACTTAACGGATTTAAACAAATATCTCCAAAGATCAAAATTACTCCTCCTCCTGCATCCCTAAACCATAACCCAGCACCACCATCTTTTTCCTCTTCTCTGACCCTAACCAACGGCCATTATCTTCTTCCTTCCCTCACCAGCACCCCGCCCGTCGGCGTCGCGAACCCCCACCATCCTATTCTGCCCCTAGGATAGGTGGGAGGTAGAGGAAGAAAATTCTTGTAGGTATAACTGTCATTTTACCTTTTATGTTGACAATTTCATGGAGTTCATGATATTAAAGTGATAATAAAGGTCCAAGCTATCATTATGAACAAAAACAAAAATAAGGTCATGGCATTAAGAGAAAATAGTACAAATTTCAAGGTAGTACAAAAAATGACGAAATGAACTAACCTGAAGGTTAATATATTTAGTTATGGGGATCTTTTTGGATAGAAGTCGAACATCCCCGTGTATGGGCTCATATATGAATTTCCACCTTCGATCAATGCCCAAAGGCTTCAGAACCATCTTCGCATGGTACTCATTGCCTTCAAGATTAAAGAACTGAAAGAAAGACATTAGAATTAGACTGCAGCTAATGCAAAATCTACAGGATGATGCCAACAGGAAAATAGTAATCAGCTGCAAATTTCACTTCGAATATTTGTTACTTTCACTAATGGTCATCTCCATTGCTAATCCTCGTTATTCCCGATTGTTTGCCCAGACACAAATACAACACAATACACAATGGACACAGTGACACGCGGCAAACACCATTTCCGATATGTCCTAGCGTGTTTCTGTGAAACCCCAAGATTAGGGTCTGCTTGGTTGTTACAGTGTTTACATCGGTTTTGGGGTGTTTTTGAACCGACCGTTTATGAAAACCCTACTTATTAATTTTTTTGAGGCACTGGTTTTGGTCGGCTCAAAAAACCCCAAAACTGGTGTAATGTAATTTTGGGTGGTTATAAACACCCGAAATGTAATTTGGGTGGCTTTATGTATTATTTTATTACATTTATATCCTCCCAGAAATATATTATAACTACTAATACCATGTCCTATTTTTTTCTTTCTCATATGTGTTCTCTTCTACTTCTTCCAAACTATGGCTACTTTTTCCGATAAGTCTTTATTTTTTTAAATCTCTCCTACTTTCAACGAGACATTTCTATATTTCATGTGTTTCTATTATTTTGAACAAATATGTACTTCTTCTACCTCTTAATCAATGTGTGGACTGGATGGCAGTTCCCGTGCTCGGGACCGTTTTGTTTATATATGGACATATAAGTAATTTTATTCGTGTAAAAAACTTTCATAGCCGCTCGTTAATGGATTATGGGTTGGACAGATTGAAAAGCTGCTACTTAAAACCACCTAAAATCGGACCCCTAACCGGTACTCTAAAAGCACCTGATAACCGCTACCCCTACAATTGCCAAGCAGCAAATCGGATACTGGATGAGAGTTCGATTGGCCTGTACGTGGATGCTCCGAGTCTCGTGTGTGTACATCCGTGCATCCAACTTATTCACTCTCAGTTTGCAATATCAATATTGAAACTTAACTAAAAATCCTAATGATCACCTAACTAAAACTTGTCCAATTTTGTTCCAAATTGTTCACAGGACCAAAAACCCTCATTCCAGTGACGAGCAGAACCCCGAATTTAACATTGCCAAGAACATCTTAATATGAAACAAAGTGCATACAAGTCCTCAAAACCTTAAAAAATAGAAAATTCACACAAGTTGATGTAAACCCATTCCAAATTGGAAAAGAAGCACCTCGAGATTGAGACCGAAGCGGAAGGCTTGGGTCTCCTTCCGGAACTTGAGGAAGAGCTCGGAAGGGATGACGTTTATATTGTACAGGTCTTCGATGGAGGAAGAAGAATCGGCGGCAGCACCATCGTTTCCTGCTCCTCCTTCCATGAGAGAGTTGGATGGAGCAAGAAGAAGCTGGATGTTTCTTTGGCAATGGGGCCCACCCGCTTTTGTTTTCCCTTTTTTTTTTTCCTCCTGATTATGTTGTAATCTCTTGTTGTTGTTCAAGAACAAGAGCCTTGGCATCCACAATAGAATAGAGCCGCAAAATTGCATCTTGGCCCCCAAATTTATAAGGGTAAATTGCAAAGAAACCCTCGTTAGATGTATACCTTTTGCGTAGAAAGACATTTTAGTCATATTTAGCAAATAAAGACTCCTGCGATCTATGACTTGCCCGGTCAGCCCCCTACCGTTAGTTTTCACCGTTAGTTGACCGTTAGTAATTTTTTATAAAAAAAATAAAACAAAATACCTAAACTATCCCCCCATTCCCACCACACCCTCCCCCCTCTTCCCCACCAGCAGCCCCCCTCCCCCTCACAGCCCCCTCCCTCCTCCGCCCCCTCCTCACCGGGCCTCACCTCCCTCCCTCCTCCTCCCCGCACTCCCCTCCTCCCGCCGGCCTCCTCCTCCCCCCCCCCCCCCCCCTCCTCCTCACCGCCGGCCTCCTCCTCCTCCCCGCACCCCCCTCCTCACCGCCGGCCTCCTCCTCCCCCCCCCCCCTCCCCGCCGGCCTCCTCCTCCCCCCTCCCTCCTCACCGCCGGCCTCTGCCTCCTCCCCGTCCCCCTCCTCCTCCTCTCCGTACCACGGGGAGAGAGAGGGGGGGGGGAGAAAGTAGAGAGGTAAAATGGTCATTGTACAAGCCACTTAATCCCAGTTAACGGAAAAGGGGCTAAATGAGCATATTTCATACTTTTGAGTTTATTGGGGTCTTTTAGTGCAAAAAGCGAAAATCTAACGAGAGTTTTTTGCAATTTACCCAATTTATAATATAAATATAAGACTAAATTGTAACTTGATACCCTCAACTATCACTATTTTTTACTTAATACCCTCAACTTTTATATGTATTAATTTAATACCATATCTCAACTTATATTTCTAACTTGATATCCATTTTTTTTATTCCTAAACTACCCTCTCCTTCCCTCCCGGCTGCTACTTCCTACCCCTCCCTCCCCCGGCGACCATCCCCCTCCCCTCCCCCACCGACGACCACCCCCACTACTCGCCCCCGCCTCCGACCACCCCCCCTACCAGCCCCCGCCCCCGACCACTGCCCTACTCCCCCCCCCCCTCCCCCCCGGCTGCCCCAAGCGCCGGCGCGCACTGTCCCGCGCGCCGCCGCCTGCTCACGCCGCCGTCCGCTGCCACCCACAGCCGGAGAGAGAGGGGTGGGAATTGGGGGGAGAAGGAAGGGACAATTTGGTCCAAATTTTTTTCAGGGTATCAAGTTAGTACATTAAAAGTTGAGGGTATCAAGTTGAAAAACCGTGATAGTTGAGGGTATCAAGTTATAATTTAGCCTAAATATAAATATAAATAGGTGGTTTTATATGAGAATAGTATAAAATGGTCTAGCAACATAGAATAACCTTTGATAGCAAAAGTCAAAAATTATATGATCAAAAAATAATGTAAAATCTAAAATCTAGATATTGGGATTTCAATTAAGTCTTACTATTCTACTAAATTAGTTCTTACATTTTGAATGTGAAACTTTCAGACCCAAAGTACAACTCCTATGACTGAAACGGGACCATCATAGAACTCCAGTTGAACTTTATTAATATACAAAATGAGCTCCTTACATTTTGAATCTAGAATTTAGAAATTGAAATGTGCCTTACTATTGTTCTCCAAGGCAAGCAAGGTTTTTTTTATTATCAGAGAATAGCTTCTGGTGGAATGTCAGAATGCAATTTCACATCATCTTATAATAATAATAAATTAGATTTCATCGTGGAAGTTTCATGTCCCAAAAGATTACTTTTCCAACTTTATATGTATCAACATATGTTTAAATTAAATACGAGTAAAACTTGTATATAATAAGAAACTTTATTGTGGAACTTAGTATCTTTCTACAACCTTAAGTATATTAATTATAAATAAAACATTTAAATTATACACATTCCCTCTAACACAATTACTAATCGCTAATAATTATAATTAAATGTTCACCATCTAAAAATAATTTACTTCAAAATTAGCTGTCAATTGTCATTCAAAATTCCTTGCGCCTGCGTAACCAAAAGAGTCGAAATGACATCAAACTAATTGCTATAATTTGGTAATTTATCAGCAAGAAAGATCTAATCATCTTGTAAGGAACAGTTTACTTCGGTTACACTTCAACTTCAACTGGTAAGTGACATTCGGAGTCTGGACTACGCAGTTAGTAAGACTAGCAGGTTAAGGTTGCAAGGAACCAAGAACTGAAAATTTTAAGCTTCCAACTAATAATCAAACACAATCCTAAAGTTAAGATTAAGTTGCCAGCAGCAACCAATCGGACTTTGTACAGGAAAATGAAGACGGGCCAATTTGGTGAAAGAAAACTACATTCAGGTGAGATTATTACACATATCATCCACTCTTGGATAAACAACCGTACTTAGCACAAGCAAAATTGATGAGAACCCCGAAACACTCGGACGCTATTTATATCCATTATAAGCCGGCAAAATTGATTGAGTAGCAGCGATGGATTACGCCCAGAGCAATGTCAACCCAAAAAAGAGGAGAGCAGCAAGCCCAAAACACATGCCTGCAATTGCTGCAAATGCCTGAAAGATGGTAGTAAATCATGGAGAAGACGGTTAGGTGAGAGAGAAGTCGAAATAAACAGAAATCAATCTGTTACTTGTTAGTGTACCTTTCCTTTCGACTCAAACTTGAACTTGATTGTAAACCAGGACAAACCTCTGTCAACGAAAGGAGCCATCATAAGGGCCCTGCAGGTGAAGCAAATGCACGGATATGTCACATATACTAGTCTCCTCTAGAACAGTGTTATAGTAAGCCATTTGCATGCATGACCTAAACTGAGGAAATCCGGGAAAGCGTTCAAAAACTTGTAAAACTTTAAGATCCTGGGTTTGCGTAGGTATCTCTGCCGTTACAAAGTAACATGCACAACCTAAGCCTCCTAAGTATTCGTATGAGCAACACCTTAATTTCTCTGTTTGTGTGAAGTTCTGGATACACACTTCTAATTACTTCCCTTTACGACCTGCTAATTGGGCCATTGTAGTTGTCAGAAGACTCCCTATGGAGTTTTGGATGATGAATAGTTCATAATTGACTCTGAAACCAGGTACAAATATGAATGTAACTTCGCCATAACCAACCAAGCATCTAACCATTAAAATGTGGTCATTTACTGTCATTGCCAAGCACAACTAGAAGTTCAGAAGGTTCCATACAAGGATTGAGCAATTATATACGCCAACACTCGACCACTTTACAAAATGGGATTTAGTTTTATCTAGTGCAGGATCGGAACCTATGAGCAGGTCCCGACCCCAAAATTTCAAGATTTGCTTCCTCAACACCAAACTGCAACATAACTCTGGTCTTTATCTTGATGTAATCCTAGTTGATAAATCAAGTATGGGCCAGAGACAAGCCCATGGTACTAGAAGGCCAGCTAGAGCAGCCATACAACCTACCTCAAAGGTAAATCTCCAAATTTCCATCAAACAAATTGCTCTGGATAAAGTAAAAGACAAGGTTGATATAAAGAATTATAAGCCAGAGGAAAATTAGGCACAAATACCATATTGGCTATTCCAAAGTCGACTGAGAGGAAATATGTAGCACATAGAATGATGAAAGTAACTCAAGTTGTGAAAGCTAACCCTCCTGCTCGGGCAATTTTTGTGACCTGGCTACCAGCCCACACCATTGCCATTACTTTAAGGAATCTGTACGTGAATTACCAAGATAAATAATGTTTAAAAATGACAATCAATGGATCCTTAGTAGCCATTAGGTGGAGTGCAATTCCATACCTTTCAACAGCTGCACGATAACCCATCTTTCCAGGAGCTGGGGCAAAATAAAACCTGAAAAGGAAAACATAATGATGGTTCATACTACATCCTGGTTCATCCAAAATGCTTTCATGGTTATATTAATGACAGCATTAGATACACACCTGCTTATGTGTGTATGAGACACACACACACACACACACACACAGAGGAGATCACACAAACGAAGTTAATGCTTGAAATAACTGAAGAGTTCGGGTGCAACTGTAGTGAAAAATTGTTATCCTATCAACCTATCTTAAAAAGGTGCCTTCGTCCAATAAATTAGGAAAGCTTCTATTATCTCGTGGTTCCCTCGGAAAAGGAAATCGAATTAAAGGACTATTAGTCGAGAAGAAATTGTTGAGATGGTTGAAATAATACATAGTCAAGGACTCAAATAGCCATTTTAACATGTTGTTGTTCTACATTTATTTCAGTTCTATAACTAATATGACAACAGTAAATGAACATGTGATGGTGATTAGAAAAATGAGCAATCTCCTGCAATGATGTACGGAGCAAATATTATTTCCCAGTTCCAGCCTTTCACCCCATCGCATAGGAGTCTCGATGAAGTACAATGCTAAGTCCACAAGGTTGAGCGGAAGTGACCAAAGTTTACGAACTGAAAAGCCAACTTCCTTGCGGAAGTGATCATAGATAATGGAAAAGAAAACCATAAAGAAACCTGAATCAAATGCCAAAAGGCATGTTTTCGTATAAGCGCAGTAGGGTTCTCCTAGATAAAAGCCATTAGGCATCTAGTTGCAGTTCTATCTTTTGGCTAGCCATTTTCTGCTCACAGAAATAAGATGGACGCAAGAGTCCCAGCGAAGGGGGAAAATGACGCAGTCTTGTATAGAAAGTAGATTCATCCATCAGGCACAATATAAGCCAAATAACCATGTTGAAAGACACTCCCAAAAGGCACTATTAACCTGGAAAAATGAAATGTGTGTCCTAGGTTCGTTCTCTAGTTCCATTATGCACAATAAATTACATAGTATCCGAAATAAAAGATGCGAAAAAGATCAGCATTCACTCAAGTCAGACAGAGGGATAATCTGTACTAGTATACCCACCAAACAAAATACAAACATCAAACACGGGATAGACAACACAAACCAAATAGGACCAGATCTTGATAAGATACAAGGATAACAAAACAGGTTCAACAACTAAATAATATGCAGCTCCTAAATTCACCAAGTAGGAAATGAAACAATTTCTTATATTTGTACCTTGCATCAAGTGTAAGTTTTATGAATGCTAAATAGCTCCAATTTGACGCTATAAAAGGAAATCTGATGTTTTAAACATGCTAATAAATAGGTTACTAGTGACGACATAGTCCTCCGTAAAGGCATATGATATCCGTAATACAATAAATTCAATCAATCTAGAACTCTGTGCGAACTCAAGGTTTTCACATTTCTAATACTAGTATATACGTACGTGCGTTGCACGTATTTTATAGATTATAATAAAATTTGTTATAATTATTCTAATCTTTATTAAGACTACTTAGGAAGACTAAAAGACAATATCTTAATTATTCTAAATTTATTATTATATTAACATATCACGCAAAACTATTTAGGAAAATCAAAGTACACCTTCCATAATTACCTACCTGCCCTTATTAACTTTATTGAATAACTTTAATTAATAAGCATATGCAAGGGTATATTTGAAAAAGAAAAGTTTCACGGTGAAGCTCAAGTTTCCTCATATTATAGTAGTATAGACTATAATGCTACTCGTTGTCTCATCCATAGCCAGACTTGCATCTGCCATGATGCACAAGCTTAACATATATTCAACGATTGACAAGTAATTCAATTTGGCCAGGCAACTCAAGCTAAAAGGAAAAGGAAAATAAAAGGACAAATTCATATAGAGAAACTAATGTTGCTTGTCTCGTCTCCAACACATTTAAAGACTATCCATCAGGAAAAGATAAATTCATGCATCGTCTTTTCCAAACAAGAATTCCATATCAACATATTACGCCAACTGAAGTTATTTGAACTCACCAGACCAAGAGAAATGTTGTGAGATAATATAAGGTATTAAGTAACCCATATGATAATACTCCTGCAACTCCATATGTCTTTAAACTTTGCAACAACCTAGGAACAACATAAAGTCTGACTTAGTGCCAAACATTGATGTAACTCATGAATAAATAATAGATAAATACAAAAAGAGTTCAGATAAAATGGTCATATACCTGCTAAGTTCATCCCTGCATCATAAAATGGTAAGATCCCAGAAATACTGCTAATAGGGCTATATAAATCAATCTTAAGTCATTAAAAGGAATTATCAGAATCATGACTACTGATATGCAAAAACGAGGTGATTTTTGTAAGAAGTTAAAATTTAATTCCATATAAAGGCTATACATGGTAAAGACCACGTTATAGTACCACTGTTATAGTACCACGTTATAGTACCACTGTTTCTATGCTATGTTTCACAGACTTGACTACGACGGGATACAACATGGAAGAGAGAAGGACACGGTCTATAGTGTGTGTCCTAGTGTATTTTAGGGAGCCTCGGTCGTGTCTATACGTGTCTGACATGGAAACAACACCAATTTTGGAGTGCCCGTGTTGCCTAGGTTTTTTGCCTAAACTCTTTTCTTAATCTAGGAGAATTAAGAAGGTTGCTGATGGGTTGTTAGCCAAAACTATAGCATGCAGCTTTTCTAACAGCCAATTGCATTCAACATTGTGTCAGAGATGCTCACTCCTTCGTCAACAGTTGCCCCGTTAGGAACTTAACACCAACTGGTATCAGTTTGATAGATATACGAATTATTTGCTCGATGTCCATGAGGATAGCTTCAGTTTAAAGTCATGTTGAATAGACCTAGTGTGATGGGGAACAGAAATGACTGATGACGACAACTACAATGATGACGATAACAACTACACACAAAAAGGACACTTTTGAACATTTCATAGCAGTTCAGCCTCCGTGACAAGAAGGAAAGGTACAGAAATTATTTCGCCTTCTGTATTGTAACGTCATTGACAAGTTAAAGGGCATGGCGGAGTTCTTGCCTTCACCTACACTTTTGAGTTTTAGGAAAGTCTCCCAACTTGTAAGGGCCATGATCCAGGTGTATCGTGCATAAATAAATGGGAAAGGAAAGAAACACCCCAAGAGGCAAGTCAAATTACAAGCTGAAGAAACAAGTATGCCACATGTATATTGCGACCAAACCCAGTACAACACATTAACCAAATGAATGAGAGCTGCAACTGGAATCTTGAGATGATCCAAGAAGTTATAGAATCAGAGCTTACTTTATCTTGTTAAGAAGATTACTTGGCCAAAATGGAGGAATAAGGGCAAGGCCGGGCAGAAACCTAAAACAAGTAAAATTCATGTCCAGACTAAGTTGTGCAAGTCTTTGCAGGGTTTTTGAGCCTTCATTGGTTGGATTTAAGGTGTCTAATTGTAATAGAAGAGGTGTCCTATTTCCTATACCGGTACTCGCTTGGCTATAAAAAGGAGCATCCTCTCCATTTAATTTGTTTTAAACCTAGTTTTTAATGACGAAACAATGGTGAATAAGGAGGGTGTGTGGTTGTGATTTCATTGTTCATCCTTTCACTGTTCAAGGATTGCAGCACATTACATAGTATCTTGTCAAGAAACCTTCTATAGCTTTCTTAGGCTTTGATATGCAATAGTGTCATGCCATGAGATAGAAATTGTATGTGGGATTATGCTTAAACTAGAAAAGCAGATTTCAAAATGATAACTATACAAGTACAATGAATAATAGGCTAGGTAGCATGGACACTCCAAAAATGTTGATGTGTTGTGTTGTGTTGGATACGTATTGAATACCCCAAAGTACACTAGGACACACCAAATAGACATCGTGTGTCCCTGTGTCGTATCCATGTCCATGCAACATATGAATGAGGCACGTTATTAACAGGAAAAATAAGGATAATTTCAAATTGTATGCAACTTTTTGCATTTGTACTTGAAAATTCAACAGTTCCATTTCCTTTGAAGATTTCTAAACCTAAGATCTTACTAAACACGGTAAATCATCAGTTCCATTCTCTCCAGAAATGAACAAAGTTATGAGCAAGTATGGTAGAAAGTTAGCATAGAGCTGAAGAACCTGAAACTCTCTTGATCAAATAAATCACTCATGCAATGATGCAAATGAATCTCGGTTGATGATGCTTCAATTTCTTTCTTTGGCCAGTTTGTACCTCGTATATATTGAAGCATCTTAGTAGATGACTACAATTCCCTAAGCCCGTCATCTTCCCCTCCTTGAATCTCTTTTATCTAGAGAAATAGGGGGCATCTCATTGATGCAAGTGCTTCACCTATAGGAACAATAAGCTACATTTATGCTCACAATCTACCCTCGGTGGCTTGGAAGGATCTTGCCACAGTTTAGAAGGTTTTAACATGTTGTAAATTTGATTAGTATCTCCATGAAGCCTTCCCAAGTTAAAATTGTGCTTAATAGCAATACAATGTGTATGTGGGGGTGGATAATATTAAGTTGGATAGTCGAGTCGATGTTATTCCGCCATCGTCTGCTCCTATTCGTTTCTCTTAATTTCCCTCAATCCAATGATTCCCAATAGCATGCAGGTCTCTAGTGGGCAAGTTTTAAATCCCACAATAAGCATTTCTTTTGTCACCTGTTTTTTTGGAGAAATTATTTAGGAGCCAAGTCCCAAAGGGGCCTAGCTCGGACTTGGACTCGAGCATGGATGAAGGACGCAAAGTGGCACTTTGATGCCGCACTTTGCACTCTCGGCAAAGAAGATGGTGCAGGAGCTGCAAAAGGCACGAAGCAACGGGTCCACGAGATGCAGTGGTACGGTTTCGCGGAGTTGCAGTGCCACGAGACAATGGTGATGTTCCGCAGGCCTTCGGTGTTGCGGTTCCATGGGACTTCTATATTACGGTTCTGCGGAGCTACTAGTAGCGTCGCACAACTGTTGTTATGTCTCAACGTCGCAATTTTGCAGCAGTTGGATCTGTTCAGTTTCGTAACTGACCTATTTATACAATACTGCTGGTAACCGTCCCACTTGATAGGGAGATACTCACTGGTTTTCCGTCCACGTCTTTAGTAGACCGTTATCACTTTTAGGGAATTGTTCCCCTATTAAGTAGCTGCTCCAACACTAGTGCTCTTACGAGATCCAATAGATTTACAATGGAGTCAAAACAAGGGAAAAAAGAGAGTTTTGTCTCTAAAAGTCGAAGCTTTTTGCATTGGTGGTCCAAGAATCTAGTAGCACTTATGTGCTAGTCCACGAAGGAAGATGATAAAGAACATTCCATAAGTTCTTCCGAACTTGTTGGCTCATGAGAGCGGCTACAGAGAAGGTCGAATTTCGCTTTAAGCAACAATGGTTCTGACCACCTCATCATGTTGTTCCATCTTTCTAGGGCTCTGTTTTATATTCAGTAACTTTGTTGCTAACATCTTCTTAAGCATATTTCTCCACTAGCAGTTGCACTTTACTAGCAATTTTGATTGCTTTCTTTTTCTCCTGTCAAACTTGATTTGTATTCAGGAGTTTAGTCTTCATCGACTTGTACATATTCCCCCCCCCCCCCCCCCCCCCCCCCCCCCCCTTTTGAAATTTCACAACAGCATGGACACTCCAAAACCCATAGTTGTGTCCATGTTGCACAGTGTCGGACACGTAATGTACATGACACGTACACACAAATATCACTACGACATAGCAAAATAGGCACCATGTTTGTGCTGCATTCAACACAGTGAGTATTGCCCTACCATAACGTGTCGCGTCTAATTGTCGATTTCTTATTCTAACATTCACAAAATAAAAGGAATCACCAAAATAACATTTTAAAGTATTTTGAAGTATTGAGTATTTTAAAAAATTTACTCGACATCCCAACAGAACAATGCAACAAAATTAACCGTATTCGAATAAAATATCATAAATTCACGAACAACCAAATCATAGAAAATTATCAGCATAGAATGAGTACTCTTTCGTCGAAAAAGCTTTCGCATTTCGGCTTCCATCCCCACCTAAAATTACAACAAAAAGTCAGAATTTTGCATCACCAGACACAGCTAACGATCGAAATCAAAATAATCAGTACCATTAGGATCAACAGAGCGTTGACGCAATTCTCCGGCATCGTTGACCTGAAATTAGTAAAGAACGATGTAAAGATTTCAACTTTGGAAGAAGAAGAAGCGGTAAGCTTACCGCTTCTTCGCCGTTGGTGGCTTTCCTTTGGGCGGATAGCGAAACCCTGGCGAACCTCGAGGGAGAGGAGCGACGGAGAGAAGCTATTGGAAAGGCGGTGAGCGAAGGGTTCGATGACGTTGTGCTTGTCTGCGGCAACGGGATCCCATGGGCGGTCAGCTTAAGGAGGGCGGACGACATTCGGAGAAGATGACAGTGTGGGGACGCAGAGGAGAGACACGCGTCCAATTTGTAGTAGCTCGTGCCTTGCTCACGTGCGGGAGCAGTCTTCCAAAATAAATGTCTCAATTTTATTATTTTTTCCTATGGATACAATACATATATTTTTTATTTAAAAGAATTAATAATGACGGATATAAAAAAGGAAAAATTTATGAAATGCCCAAAAACTAAAAAAGTTTCATGAAAAACCCACCGCTAAAAAAACTTTCATCGCGTGCCCAGAATTAGAGAAACTTATCCAAAGCGGGTTCCAAATGACCCTTTTACCCTTCTAATTTATTCAAAGCACCTGCGAAACATACTCTTCAAAAAAAAAAGATTTCGATTCTTCATCTTCTTCGTTACGCTGCTCACTTTCTATTCTTCCTCTTCTTCGATACGCTGCTCACTTTCGAATCAAGGTTTTCTTCTCCAAAATCTTTCCATGTCAAAACGGAGGTCAAAACATCATTTTTTTGCAATTCTGAAATTTCGAAAGTCCGTCTAACGAAAAATCGATTACTTTCAGGCTCCTCGGAAATACACTCGTTTTGCGACAAATCGGGCCTCGTTTCGATCTCCCAGTCAAAAGTTATGGCTTTCCAAACTTTCAACTCGCCATTCTCCGTGGTAAAATCACGGAGAATGACCATTTCTAGTGTTAAAACGCAGGAGAATAGTCATTCTCCATACTACATGACGGAGAATGACTATTCTTCGTACTAAATGACGGAGAATGGTCATTATCCGTGTCAAAACCACGGAGAATTGCCATTCTCCGTGGTAAAATCACGGAGAATGGTCATTCTCCGTGATATTAACACGGATAATAATCATTCTCCGTGATCTTTACACGGAGAATGGACATTCTCCGCCATTTTTTACAACGGAGAATGGTCATTCTCCGTCTTTTTCGACACGGAGAATAATCATTCTCCGTGATATTAACACGGAGAATGACCAATCTCGTGTTAACATGGAGGAGAATGGTCATTCTCCGTATTGAAAAAGACGGAGAATGACCATTCTCCGTGTTAAAACCACGGAGAGTAGCTATTCTCCGTACTAAAATGACGGAGAATGGCCATTCTCCGTCACTTTACCACGGAGAATGGTCATTCTCCGTGATATTAACACGGATAATAATCATTCTCTGTGATCTTTACACGGAGAATGGACATTCTCCGTCATTTTTTACAACGGAGAATGGTCATTCTTCGTCTTTTTCGACAGGGAGAATGGTCATTCTCCGTGATATTAACACGGAGAATGACCAATCTCGTGTTAACATGGAAAAGAATGGTCATTCTCCGTATTAAAAAAGACGGAGAATGACCATTCTTCGTGTTAAAACCACGGAGAATAGCTATTCTCCGTACTAAAATGACGGAGAATGGCCATTCTCCGTCACTTTACCACGGAGAATGGCATTCCCCGTGTTAAAACCCATGGAAAATTGTCATTCTCCGTGGTTTTTAACACGGAGATGCCATTCTTCGTGGTTTTTAAAACGGAGAATAGTCATTCTCCGTCATTTTAGCACGGAGAATGGTCATTCTCCGTGGTGGAGAATGGTCATTCTCCGTGGTTTTAACACGGAGAATTTTTTTTTAGAAAAAATTTGTCAGGAATAAAGAGTTTCGTTCTTCTTTCAAAACGATGATAATTCTTATGGAAAAGAAGAAGAAAGATCTTCTCTCCACAATTGACCTAATCGTCGGAAAACTTCAAATGTCTCCACGATGAAGATGATGATGATGGTGATGATGATGACGAGCGATGATCTGAGTTCAACTGAAGAAAAGTACACCGAACTACGAACGATCTTTGCGATCTCTGCTGAAGATGAGAGCAATGGAATTCAGATTTCTCGTGAAGAAGAAGAAGAAGACGAAAATCGCAATCCAGATCTGAGTTTTTTGAATTCAAATACATATAGATGACCAATTCGCGCGGAGGGGTAGTTTCGATATTATAAAAATAGCAGTTTCCAGCGGGTGGTATCTAAAAGGGAATCTTGGAATATTTAACGTAAAAATACTTAATTCTGGGTATTTCATAAAACTCATCCAGCGGGTGGGCATTTCATAAAGCCCACCCCGAAATTGGGTTTCTCAGCAATTTCCAGATATAAAAATTACAGAAAATTTGTTGTAGCAAAATTTATTTTAATTAAATTAACGGGGAGAAAATATGTATGGAAATTTTGGAAACAAAGAAACATTTGGCCAGTATAGTTGGCGGAATTTTGGATATTAAAAATTCTGCCAAATCTGTTGGCGGGAAAAGAGTAAAAATAAATTTTTTACTTGTTTATTTGAATAAGTTAATTTTTGTTTTATTTGAATGGGTTTATTTTTTGTTTATTGGAATTTTTTATTTTCAAAAAAAAAAATCCTATAACTAATAGATCATTTGTTATAATCTATTCAAATTTGTTATTATCTATAAATTAAATTAAACGGGGGATATCAAATCAAAATTTATTATTATCTATAAATAAAATTAATTTAATTTAAGTAATATATATAATAACAGATAAATTAATGATATTTTATTATTTAAAGAGAAATCAAATAAATAATTCTATATATTATGGTACCAAAATACAATGGTAAAAAGAAAATCAACAAATAGATAATACCATTTTTTATTATCATCTAAAATATAATACCAAAAAAATTTGAAAACCATTATCTAAATTTATATTTTGATCTCTCTTTAAATAATAATATAATTTTAACGATGTTCTATAAAATATTCAGTTATATCGAAAGCTAGTACTTGAGACCATGCTCTCTCTCTTTTTTTATCCATTGTTGTCGGAGTTTATATTATTTATCAAATAAAATTAGCTATTTTATTATATATATTATTTAAAATAAATTTATTTTATGATAAATAATAGATAATAACATAAATAATTTCTAAAATTTGTTGGGTATTATCCAATTTATATTTTAAATTTAAATATATATATATATATATATATATATATATATATATATATATATATATATATATATATATATATATATATATGTTAATTTAAATTTTGTTAATTTTTGTGTATTATAATAAATAATCACATGTGATATTATATATATAAAAAACAAATATAATTATGTAGACAAAAAAATCAAATATATATTTTTAAATAAACAAAATTCTATTTGATTTTTATATATAATATATAATATTTGATTTATCTAATAATAAATTTTGATTTGATATCCCCGCTTAATTTTATTTATAGATAATAACAAATTTGAATAGATAATAACAAATCATTTATTCTTAGTATCACAAAAATATAATATGGATAATAATAAATCCACACACCCACGAGGGATGTTGCCCCCTCGACACCCATCCGGTAACCATGCAGGGGACCCCTGTGTGCACTTCACTCCTCCAGCCCCATCTTTGAACCTGAAATTCATCTGAATCATGTAGTTCATAAATGAACCAAAAATTTATACTTAACCTAAAGTAGATCATAAGTGAGTCAGAAGTTCATTTACAAGACATGACCATTTAATTGCAGGGTGCTAATTTTTCCAATATAGTCTTCAATATTAATGTTAATTTTATGATTGAGTTGTATGATATTTTCACATTTATTTAAAGTACATGAAATACATAATATCCTTTTATCGGTTCATTATAGGTGTTGTTTTATGATGTTCCCGAGTATTATATTTGATGGTTGCGAAACTACACGAATTTAAATATGTGTACTTAATTACTTTTATTTGAATTTATATAATTGTTTATATTTATGTCTTATTACATCATTGTATAAAAGTAAATCGTGCTTTGTCTATGGGTTGCAATTGGAATGCTAATAAGGGTGTTTATTATCAATCTTAAATAATGGTTCATAATTGCAATGCAGAAATATCGTTTTTGAAATAAGAGGGCATAAAAGAAAATTAACAAAACAATGAATTATAATTGCCAATAAAGCTTTTACAATATTCTTGAATTTTCAAGATGAATTATCATAATTGTTCTCATTCTCCGTCTTAATTAAAACGGAGAATGACATTCTCCGTGTTAATTTACACGGAGAATGGTTATTCCCAGTGTTAAAACGTAGGAGAATGACCATTCTCCATGTAATTTAGTACGGAGAATGGCATCCTCCGTTTCTAAAATACACGGAGAATGGCCATTCTCCGTGTTAGAAACACGGAGAATGCCATTCTCCGTGTAAATTAACACGGAGAATGTCATTCTCCGTGTTAAATAAAACGGAAAATGACATTCTCCGTCTTAATTAAAACGGAGAATGACATTCTCCATGTTAATTTACACGGAGAATGGTTATTCCCAGTGTTAAAACGTAGGAGAATGACCATTCTCCGTGTAATTTAGTACGGAGAATGGCATTCTCCGTTTCTAAATTATACGGAGAATGGTCATTCTCCGTGCTAAATAACACAGAGAATGACATTCTCCGTGTTAAATGACACGGAGAATGGTCATTCAAATGTTAAAACACAGGAAATGGCCATTCTCCGTGTTAGAAACACGGAGAATGGCATTCTCCTTGTTAAAAATGCAGAAAAATGACTATTCTTCGTGTGATATCGACGGAGAACAGTTGACAGAAACCTAATTTTTTTTTTGTTTGTGAAAAGAAATTTGACTTGAATAAAGATTCAAGAGTTTTCGTTCTTCTTTCAAAACGATGCTAACTCTTATGGAAAAGAAGAAGATCTTCTCTCCATAATTGACCTAATTGTCGGAGAAGAAGAAGAAGAAGAAGAAGAGCGATGATCGGAGTTCGACTGAAAAAAAAAGCATGGTGAACTACGAACGATCTTTGCGATTTCTGCTGAAGATGAGAGCAATGGAGTTCAGATCTCTCGTGAAGAAGAAGAAGAAGAGAATCGCAATCCAGATCTGAGTTTATACGGAGGGGTAGTTATGGTATTAATTTTATAAATAAAGAGCATCTAAAGGGAATCTTTGAATATTTGACGTGGAATTATATAATTCTGGGCATTTCATAAAACCCATCATGCGGGTGGATTTTTTATACAACCCAACCCCGAAATTGGGTTTCTCAGCAATTTCCAGATCCATTTTTAAAAAAAAAAATCACATTCTAAAACTAACTTCGTAATTACAGTTCCCTCAACTTTATCAATTAGTTCTTCGTCTACGGAACAACAACTTCAAGTCAAAAAACAATCATACATGATGGATAAGAGGTCAATGTGTGCATCTCCTCACTCCACTACCAGGCCTAAAGCGTTGCCATATATTAGGGCCTGTTTGGTAAACCGTATGTGCAGGAAGATATGGATTTAGACTTTCAAGTAGGAAAGAGTAATAGGAATCTATTCACTTTCTTGTCCCCCTAGTAGGGGACAAAGGTGTTTGGTTAGGATAAGAAAGTAAGAAGTGGAAAGTGAAAGGGTATATTATAATAATTAAGATTATGATAATTACTTTAGAAATAAATAGCAATTATAATTAATTAATATTAATAAAAATAATTGGTTAACTAGTTTATTATTTTAATTATATAATCGAATAAGTAATTTATTTTTAATAATAATTAATTAGTTTATTTATTACTTATTACTAATAGTTATTACTAAATACCAAACTATTCATTACCAATTATCTAATAAATATAGTTAATAAACTTTTAATATATATTAATATATAACATTGAAAGAAGAGAGAGCAGCTTCATTCCACAAAAAAATTGCTTTGCTCTCTTCTTCCCCGCCCACATTCATTTCCGATTGCTCTGCTCTCTTCTTCCTCCACTAGTGTAATTTTTTTTTGCTTCCAGCCCACATCCTATTGTGGAAAGAGGAAGTGGAGAAGAGGATTTGGAGGGGACATGAACTGAGGTGTGTCAGAGTTGTGGGTACAATTCGGACGGGTTGGGTCAGACTTGAGGTCAACCCGAGCCCAACCCGATGAATCATAAGTCTAGCCCGAGCCCAAACCCGGCCCGACCTCGAGTTCAACATATGAAGCCCAAGACCAAATCCAAAGGATCGGGTTTGGCTCGGGTTGAACTCTGTTTCACTTAACAAAATGCCTAAAATTGGCTTTTGATTGAAAACTAGAAAAGTACAAAAAGTACAAATTGTTCTGGGAAGTATTGCTATGGAAGTCTGATCTGGAGGCGATCACTTTGTTCCTTGGACCATACGATGATGATGAAGAGTACTGCTAGAAGATGAACAGCCAGAAGAACTAAGTCAACAGAAAGGTATCGACACACTTGGGCACTGATGGCGAGGTCGAATGCTTTCCTGCTTTGTTTCACTCTGTTCTGGAAGAAAAGTTGAAGAAGAATGCTCTAGAAAATCAAAGTCTCTGGGCTTTGATCTCTGTATATTCTCTTGGTGTTATCTATATGAAAAATAAGTCTATTTATAGACTTTTACTTTTGTGCGTAAAAAGCAGCATAATCCAGTCTTTACGCTAGCAACCGTCACCCACGATGGAAGTCACCCTCTGTGCATGTTGACACGTGTCCCATTATTTTAACAAAAATAGGGAGCACGTACACACGTTCTTCAATAAATATGACATGATAGCCACGTAGACAACCCACGTTTTAAAGTAGTCAGGAAGGATCGGGCGTAAAAATGACCCAAATATGCCCTGAGCGTAAAGTGGCAAATTGGCGTAAAAACAACTCAAAATAAACTTCCCAGCGTAAAGTGGCTAAAATAGCCTTGAGCGTAAAACTTAGCCCAAATAGACTTTACGCTCACAATAGCTTTGAGCGTAAAAGCTCAAAAACTATAGTGCGTAAAAAGAAGTGACTTTATTGAGCGTAAAATAGCCTTCTCTGCACACCACACGACAAGTATCGGGTTTTGTGAAAGTTCGATCTTCTCGACTTCTGTGTTTGCATGTTGTCAGCAAAATCATTCTGTCAAATCAAATCTTCTACATTAAATGCGGCCTGACAGTTTGTCTCCAGGCGTAAAATTCAATGGACTGCCTTAGCGTAAAGTAGCTCGCGTAATGTCAAATGCAAATAGCCCTGGCGTAAAATAGCTCACATAGAGAGTTGCTTGCGTAAAGTCCTCAATTCCTTTGACTTAGTCCACAAAGCACTTTTTTATGCTCCTACAAAACCCCATTCAAAGTTTTCAAATATTTTTTCAAAATTTTGAAATACTTTGAACAGAAGCGTAAAATTCGGGATTTGACCAGTCAGCGTAAAGTTCGGAATTTTCAACGGTCATTCGCGTAAAAGTTGGGATATCCAACAGTCGGCGTAAAAATAGGGAATTTGAACCGATTCAAAAATTTCCTATAAATAGGGTTCTTCGGGGAGAGAGAAAACTTTACTTTGTCTTTCGAAATCTCAATCTTTCTCCACTCTCCTTCTCTCATCTACTCTTACTTTGATTCGATGGCCCCCAAGAAGTCGTCCGCCACCGGCAACAAAGGCAAGAAACCCGCCGTTGATTCCTCATCGGCCGATCGCGCGCAAACTCCTGTCCGATCCTCGGCAGCATCTCAGCAAAGCCACCCCGTCGTGGCTCCGGCAATGAGGGGTAAAATGTTGAACTTCGGTCATAAACTCATCGGAGAAGAAAAATGAACCGAAAGTCTACGCCCACGTTGTTCGTGCTAGCGTAAAAAGACGAAAATACGCCCACGTTGTTCGTGCTAGCGTAAACTTGAAATACGCCCACATTTACTTGTGTCAGCGTAAAACTTGATATACGCCCACATCTACATGTGTTAGCGTAAAACTTGAAATACGCCCACATCTATATGTGTCAGCGTAAAATTCATTTTACGCTCACATCTATTGGTGGCAGCGTAAAATTGAAAATACGCCCACGTCTGTACGTGCCAGCGTAAAATTCAAAATACGCTCACATTTAATGTGTACTGGCGTAAAATTGGGAATCCGCTCACTTCCAGCTGTACTAGCGTAAAATTTTACTAGTAACAGTCTTTTGTGTAAAAAGAGCATTTTTATACTTTAAAAAGTTTTTTATCAACTTTAATAAGCGTAAAATTTGCATGCTCAGAGTCTTTATGCGTAAAAGTCAAACCAAATCATATGTTTCAAATTAGATTTTCACTAACTTGTTTTTTTCTTCTTTTTTTTGTTGTTTGACAGTGGACTTGCAAATTCACCCTCTCGCGGAAATATTTGGCTCGCCAGCTGGTATGGTGGGCTCAAACTATCTGGAGAACTTATCACATGTACAGTTCCCTCAATCCAACCCTGAATACCCTGAAGGGAGAGCTCAACTGATAGCTGCTGAAGGAGCAATTAATAGCAGCTCGTGACAAACATTTGACACAGAGCTCAATTCTGGAGGAACAAGTTTTTGGAGCTGAATCTACTATCAAGTTCCTTGATGATGCCAGGGATAATCTGATAGCTACTTTCGCTAAGTTTTCTCCCATTTACACTCCAGAGGCCCGAAGAAAGGTAGCTATTAAAAATGTAATGGGCTCTCGTGAGCAGCGTTTAGCAGCGCTCCAAAAATTGCTAAAAGATATATCTGCTCCTTCTTAGGCAAATAAGGTGCTTTTGTAATCTTTTATCTTATTCAAGAAAATGAATAAAGTATTTGTTTCGTGATCCTATCATTTATTTTGAAATTAAATAATAGGTATGAGATAGAAAACACTTATCAGAGGTAATATGGACGTGACAAGTCTTCTAAACTCAATAAATTGTATCTATCCAGAGGTAATATGGACATGATAGATAATGAAATCTCGTTTTCTATTTAGAGTATACAATACTATCAGAGGTAATATGGACATGATAGATCGTAACAACACGGAGAAAAATAGATTAATATCTACTCAGAGGCCAAATGGACATGATAGATAGGAAAAATAAGCAGACTTAATATTTATTAAGATGTCAAATGGACATAATAGATAATAAATCCAACTTTTTATATCAACTGGCAAAATAAAAGATTAAAAATTCTCTCCAAGCTTAACCAAACATTGGTAGCTGGGGAATAAGGAAGAATTTCAAACATAATATTTCTTCAGAAATTTGCCATTGATAGGCATCATGAGTAAATCTCCATTAGGTTTAGACAACCTATAGGCACTATTAGAGAAAACTATCTCGATGACATAAGGGCCTTCCCATTTCGCTTGGAATTTCCCTTTACTCTTATGAGTCATCACCATCGGTCTTCGAACAGCTAGTACTAGTTCACCGACTTTGAATACCCTCTCTTTAACTTTGCGATTGAAAGTTCGAGATATACGGGCTTGATATAGCTCAATATGTTGTTGTGCTTGAAGACGCTTCTCGTCCAATCCTTCAAGTTCTTGGAGTCATAAGCGATCATTGTTCTCTATAGTTAGCTCATTAGCAATAGCTATTCGAAGAGACGGAATTTAGATTTCCAATGGAAGAACCGCCTCACATCCGTAAACCAGTAAAAATGGTGTAAAACCAGTAGGAGTTCGGACTGTTGTTCGATAAGCCCATAAACATTCTCCAAGTTTCTCATTTCAATCACGTTTATTGGAAGAAACAAACTTTTTGAGAAGTTTAATGATCGTCTTGTTGAAAGCTTCGGCTAAACCATTAGCAGCTGGATTATAAGCCGTAGACGCAGGTTTTGGATTCGATTCTTATCACAGAATCGATAAAATGCCTGACTGGCAAATTGTGGTCCATTGTCATGAATTATCCGTCGGGGAATCTCGAAGCGATAAATGACATGGTGTTTGATGAAGCTAATCACATTGGATGTCTTTACTTCAACAAGAGGAAGTGCTTCCGCCCATTTAGAAAAATAATCGGTTATAGCCAGTATAAACCGATGTCCCTTGACAGAAGGAGGGTTAATTGGACCAATAATGTCCATGCCCTAAGCTTCAAAGGGCCAAGAAGCTGCTGTAGGATGTAAAAACTAAGCATTTGCTTAGCTTCATTCTCAGAAGGACAACACAGCAAAAGTCCATCATATGAATGACGATATAACATATGTAGGGACGAATCATAATAAAATCGAAATGATCGTCTCTTGATTGATGCAGTTTCTTTTGGATCTTCAGGTAAAATCCCATGAACCGCATAATCAATGAATGGACTTCTCCAATCCCTCTGTTGGGAACTTGATTCTGTAATATAATTCCGTTCAATATGTAGATTATTCTTAACACAGAATAAGTCTCGGTCCAACAAAGTAATGGTGTTTTGTCTTCGAATTGGAACAGCCAAATCTGCAGCTAAACTAGCAAGAGCATCAGCTTCCAAATTCTGAGAACGTGGTACGAATTCAAAGAAGAATCTTTTAAATGAGAGGACCAATTCGATTACCACTTGATGATAAGGGATGAGGTCAGGATTTTTGACTTCATATGTCCCTCTAACTTGATTAACAATCAGTTGAGAATCTCCATAAGCTTCCAGGAACTCGATGTCCAATTGTTTTTCTACTTGGAGACCAATGAGCAGAGCATTATATTCTGCCACATTATTGGAGCATGGCTCATTGAGAGAATAAGCACGGTATATGACCATTTTGTCAGGAGAAACCAAGACGATTCCTACCCCAGAGACGATATTGTCTTTAGGTCCAACTCGTGACGCTCCATCAAAGTATAATTGCCAAATGTCTTCTTTTAAAGTCATGTTGCAATCTGCAACTTCATCTGGAATGTCCTCATATAGCTTCGATATTTCAGGTATAGGGTGAGCTGCTAAGAAATCAGCCAATGCTTGACCCTTTACTGATTTTTGAGGTACATAGACCATATCATAAGGAGTGAGCAACATCGCCCAGGTGGCTAACCTAGAATTAAGAATGCTGGGTTTCCTTATCAATACCCGAATAGAATTTATTCTGGAGATGACATGAATAGTCTGTCCTGTCACATAATGTCGTGTCTTTTGAACAGCAAAAACCAAAGCCAGAAATTCCTTTTCTACAGGAGTATACCTGTGTTCAGCTCCAACCATCATTCGGCTAGGATAATAAATTGCTTGTTCGTGACCCATATCACTTTTTTGTGCCAGAAGAGCACCAAGTGAATGATCCAAGGCTCGAACATATAGCAAAAATGGTCTTCCTACCATTGGTGGTACCAGAACAGGTGGATTTGTAAGGTATTGTTTGATGTTATTGAAAGCTTTCTGACATGCTTCATCCCAAACAAATGATATACCTTTCTTTAATAGACGGGAGAAAGGTTGACATATTCCAGAGAGATTGGATATAAATCTCCTGATATAAGCGATGCGACCTTGAAAGCCTCGGAGTTCTTTTAGATTGCGTGGAGGACGCATTTCAAGAATTGCTTTAATTTTATCAGGATCAACATGGATACCCTGAGAAGTGATGACAAATCCCAAAAACTTGCCACTGGAAACCCCTAAAAAAGACTTAGTATGGTTCATTTTCAATTGATGTTGACGCATCAATTCAAATACTGTCTTCAAGTCTTGAATGTGATCCTCTTTTGATCGACTTTTGACAGCAATGTCATCTACGTAACATTCAACTGTTTTTCGTAGATGTTCTTGAAAGATGTTGCTAATAGCCCGTTGATACGTAGCACCGGCATTTTAAAGACCAAACGGCATAACCGTATAGCAGTAGACTCCAAGGGGTGTACGAAAAACAGTACGCTTTTCATCTTCTGGATGCATCTTAATCTGATTGTATCCTGAGAACCCGTCCATGAAAGACATGCGTTCAAAATCGCATGTATTGTCTATCATGACATCAGTAATGGGAAGTAGAAATTCGTCCTTTGGACAAGCTGCATTAAGATCTCGAAAATCTATGCAAATTCAAACTTTTCATTCTTCTTCATAACAGGAACAATATTGGCAACCCAGTCTGGGTGTTGTTCTTCACGAACAAAGCCACATGTAATCAGCTTTTTGACTTCTGCTTCGATAGCATCCATCATGTCTGGTCGAAATGCCGTTGCTGTTGTTTCACAGGCTTGGCATTAGGAAGAATATTGAGTTTATGAGTAGCAACTTGTCACGACCCGTACCCGCTATAAGGGCACGCGCACGTGACAACGCCCAGCCCTCACCGTAAAAACGGCGTGGAACGCTGTAGGTTTTCTACTCTAAACAGTTTATATACATATATCAAAACCTGTCGAGAATATGGTCAACTCCGAACGGAGGACAAGCAATGAATATATATGAGTACTCAATCACAACTCTAAGATAACAAAGTAAAGACTGAAAGATAAAGACAACAAGACGATAATAAAATAATAACCTGTCAAGTCCAACACAAGAATATATACAAGTCAAAGTCTCTAATACAATCCATAGTAATAACAGTCTCAAAAGTAGCTGGAGACAAAGTCCAGTACAAAAGACCTACTCTAACTAAGCAAGTGGTAAGGTCTCGTCAGGCGGAGCTAAGCCCTGCTGGACCAAAGTCTCCAAGTCTATACCCACTACGTCATCCGGACCATAGTAGGTACAATAATCTCCCTCGTCAGCATCTGTAATATTTATCAACATATCCTGTCAGGATGGAACGAGTACAATCTACTAACAATAGTTCACAAGATATGACAAAAGCTATAAGACAGTAAATAGAAAGTATATACAAGAAAATCATGGAATGTACATGTGAGTATCATGACAAGGTAAGCTGTAAATCTAGAGCTAGAACAAGGCAAATAAACTGATCATGGCATGTACAAGAATCAAGAATCATATCTCTAGGTGTGTGAGTACTAGCTACAATATGTGGCCGGCTTGGGTCTGCACAAGGTCTACTGATCAGCCAATCCTACGTGGAGTGTAGGATTGGTAGCATTCAAGGTCTACAAGAATAAACAAGGTGGATAATGACCACACATCTACACTAGTACTCCCCGTCCCCGACTGGTAGAGTGGATCCAAGCAAGACACGTTATGACACGGGATTCTACGAGAAGGGAGCAAGTCTCCTCGAGAATCGGTGTGCATATACTGTACAAAAACTACAAGGGGCTTGCACAAGATATACCAAGATAACGAGGAATAACATCTCATGTCGGGATCCATGAATACCAATCCGTGTGACCAATGTGTCGAGAACAAGCATATCTACACTAATTACATGAATTATAACAATCATCATAAATTAGAAAAGTGTCAGAGAATGTACTCGCCTGTAATATGGTATGATATGTCAACTGGAGCAAATACAGCATCTCGAGGACCTATAGAGAACAAGACGTATCAATACTATGTTTAGGAAGTAAAGCCAAATCAATTTAAACCCTATTTAAGTCATTCTAGGTCAAGACACATTAAACTAGACTGTACAAGGTCAACCTAAGTCATATTAGGTCTAGCTAGGTCATACTGGGTCAATGCAAGTCAAACGGAATTAATCTAGGTCGATTTGAGTCAACGGTTGACTTACAGTTGACTTTTGGTCAACTGGTCAACTCTGGTCAACTCCGGTCAACTCTGGTCAACCCTAGGTCAATCCTAGGTCAATGGTGACTAATAGTTGACTTTTGGTTAACTTTCCAAGTTTAATGGAATTTGGGACTAAATTGGGTAAAGTGTTGACCCATAGTTGACTTTTGGTCTAAAAAGTCAACCGTGGTCAA
The DNA here is from genome assembly GCA_029216955.1 of Iris pallida. Lineage (NCBI taxonomy): Eukaryota > Viridiplantae > Streptophyta > Magnoliopsida > Asparagales > Iridaceae > Iris > Iris pallida. The sequence goes on from JANAVB010035619.1 coordinate 4,639,149, forward strand.
CCGAGATCAAGACTAGGTCTAGGCAACTATTTCTAACTATTACCAACCTCTACAACCCATATCCAAGTCCATCTTGGACTTCGAAACTCAAATCTTGGCCGTAGGCCAATTTCCTAATTTACCTTTCTAAGGTAAATTTCTAGCCTAGGTGGAAACCTAGTTAGCCTACCTACGCTTGGTATTTTGACCCGTGCTCCCTAGGGTAGTAAGATACTAGCCTATACATATATTACCAACCAAGATACCTAAGTAAAGTGGACGTCTAGTCCATGATACGGCCTATTGCCGGTATCTTGAATATTTCAAGATACGCAATGGTACGACGCGATACCGGCGCCCTACAACCCCGATTTCCACTCGGGAGCCTACCCGCAAAATCTAATTCATATAATCTAGGTCCACGCCAAGTTTCAACTCATTCCGATACTCCGAGCTCTGTTTCACCCTCTAACTTGCTCTCCTCTATTTCTATTTTTTCCACTTTCCTCCCTATTCTTCTTCTCCTATTCCCTTCTCTTCAAATTCCCCCTCTCTAATTTCTATTCTCCTAATTCATCTTCTTCTAACTCTTCCTCTCATTCCTAATCTTCTTTCTCTTATTCTTTCCTATTCTAATTTTCTTCCTACTTCTTCCTATTCTCCCTATTCTTCTAATTCTTCTTCTTTTCTAATTTTTCTCAACTTCTTCCATTTCTTCCTATCTTTTCCTTAATCCTCTTCTCCTATTCTCTTCTAATTCTAACTATCTTCTTATATATATATATATATATATATATATATATATATATATATATATATATATATATATATATATTAAGAAAAAGGGGGGTTAAATAGGGGTTTAAAGGGGCTAGGGGGAGAGAAAACTGGCAGCACAGCTGCCAGTTGCTGCTGCTACAGCAGCTGTAGCTGCTGCTACTGGGACTGCTACTGCTGCTGTATTCTCTTCTTCTTCTTCTCTAGTTCTTCCTCCTACTTCTCCTCTTCTCTAATCTCTCTCTCTCTCTCTCTCTCTCTCTCTCTCTCTCTCTCTATATATATATATATATATATATATATATATATATATATATATATATATATATATATAACTATAGATATATACATATATCTAACCATCTATTTATATATATAACTATATTATCTAACCATCTATTTATATATATAAATAGATGGTTAGATATATGTATATATATCTATAGTTATATATATATATATATATATATATATATATATATATATATATATATATATATATATATATATATATATATATATATATATATATATATATATATATATAAATATATATATATATATATATATATATATATATATATATATATATATATATATATATATTATATATATATATACATATATCTAACCATCTATTTATATATATAACTATATATATACACACACAACACTCACACCTATATGTAAATATACATACACACACACACACACACACACACACACACATATATATATATATATATATATATATATATATATATATATATATATATATATATATAGACACACACATATAGATATATTTATTTATATATATCTACACACTCACACAAACACTCACACACTCACAAACACACTCTCACCACCATCTCATGACACTCTCACAAATCACTACCTCTCACACAAACACCACCACCGGTCCACCACTACCATTTCCCCTACACACACACAAATACTTATAATCATATACATACATATATATATATTCATATATATATATATATATATATATGCCATTCAATATATAAACCCCTAATAATTTCCTTAACCTAGATTTCTAGGGAACCCTATGAAATTTATGGGCAAATGGTGGAGAATCTTCTCCTCTCCATTTATGGTGAAGGAATTAAATACAAAAGTGTAATAAATGATGAATTAAGAGCATACCTAGATTAGGTTTCTTGGAGGAAGGAGAAAGCTTGAAAGAAAATGGATTTTGGAAGAGAGAGAGAGAGAGTTTTCTTAATGGAGAAGAAAGAGGGGGGGCTCTCATACATGTGGCCGGCCAAGTGGAGGGGGGGGGTGTTATTGGGTTTGGGTAGGATCCAATAGCCCTCCAAACCCATTAGACTTAGGTTGGGTTCGGTTTGTTTCGGTTTGGTTCGGTTTGTTTCTAATGAACTAATTTAGTCTCTAAAATGACTAATTAAGCCATGGAAGTTGGGTTTATGATTTCTAACCTAATTATGATGGTATGTGGGCCAAGTCCAGCTAGTATGTGGGTCCCACTAGGGTTCAGGCTACCCGGGTCTCCAACTTGAGTCCGAATTGGATAAAATCCAAACCAAACCAAATAAATCCCTAAAAATCATATAAAATCAAATAAAATTTCCTAAAAATTATAAAACTTGAAAAATGATGAAAATACCCCTAATTCGAAAACTAGGGGTGACAAATCTACCCTCCTTAAAAAATTTCGTCCTCGAAATTGAATGAGAACTAACACAGCAATCATGAATAGAACTAGGAAAGAAAAAAATAGAATTTTACCTCAAGGCTCGAAGAGATATGGGAATCGCTCCCGCATGTCGTCCTTTCTCTCCCAGGTGGACTCACCTGGAGAGTGGTGTCTCCATGCAACGCGAACCAAGGGAATGACCTGGTTCCGGAGCACCTTCTCTCTTCGGTCCAAGATCTCAACCGGCTTCTCTGGATAGCTGAGTGTCGGTCCCACTTCGATCTCTGAGTGGTCCAAGACGTGACTGGGATCTGCCACGTACCGTCTCAGCTGCGACACGTGAAACACGCAATGCACTCCCTCTAGTGCGGGCGGTAACTCCAGTCGGTAAGCCACTGCACCGACCCTGTCCAAGATACGGAATGGTCTGATGTATCGTGGGCTAAGCTTCCCACCGCCACCAAAACGAATCGTGCCACGCGACGGAGAAATCCGCAGAAACACAAGATCACCAACCTAGAACAAAAACACAAGACTTGAAGCTTGATCTAAAACAATCACAATCAGACTCAAATGCTAGAAAAATCTAAACTATACCTCAAACTCCAACGGCCTCCGGTGGCTATCGGCCCAATGCCGCTGCCTATCCTGCGCCACCCGAAGTCGATCTCCGATAACCCTGACCTTCTCTGCAGCATCTACCACCATCTCAGGGCCAAGCAAAACCCTCTCGCCGACATCATCCCAAGACAAGGGAGTACGGCACCTCCGTCCGTATAGAGCCTCGAAAGGTGACATCTCTATACTGGCTTGGTAGCTGTTGTTGTAAGCAAACTCTACCAAGTGAAGGTGGTCCTCCCAAGATCCCCCGAAGTCCAAGACATAGGTATGCAGCATATCCTCGAGGGTCTGAATCGTCCTCTCCGACTGCCCGTCTGTCTGGGGGCGGTATGCGGTACTGAACTTGAGCAATGTGCCCAAGCTAAGCTGCAAACTCCGCCAGAAGTAGAAAATGAATCGGCTATCCCGATCCGAGACTATACTCACTGGAACCCCGTACAATCGGACTATCTATCGCACGTACATCTCGGCCAACCTCTCCGTCGACAAACCCACTTTGAAAGGCAAAAAGTGGGCCGATTTGGTCAATCGATCAACAATGACCCAAATCGCATCCTTCCCTCCTGGAAAGTGCGGAAGCCCAGATACAAAGTCTATAGTGATATGCTTCCACTTCCACTCAGGAATGGGTAGTGGCTGGAGCAATCCACCGGGTCTCTGCCTCCCGGCCTTCACCTGCTGGCACACAAAGCATCTCGAAATGAACTGAGCCACCTCACATTTCATGCCATACCACCAAACATGCTGTCTCAAGTCTCTATACATCTTGTTGGCTCCTGGATGCATAGAGTACTGAGAACGGTACGCCTCCTGAAGAACCTCCTCCCGAAGTCCTCCGCTCGGCACACACAATCTGGTACCATGCCTCAACGACCCATCCCCTACTATAGAGAACTCATCCAACAGTCCTATCTGGACCTGCTTCCAGATGACCCTCAGAGCCTCATCCTCAAACTGAGCTGCCCTGACTCTCTCCATCAGCTCCGACTGCACCTACAGACCCCACATCTGCGCCTCGAACCCAGGAACTATCACCTCTATGCCCAAGCTCTCCAGATCAGCCAGAAGGTGACGATCCATCGTCAAACACATGGCCACGGGATACCTGCTCAGAGCATCCGTAACCACGTTGGCCTTCCCCGGATGGTACTGTAAGGATATATCAAAATCCTTCATCAGCTCTAACCATCGCCTCTGCCTCATATTCAGCTCCTTCTGGGTAAACACGTACTTCAAGCTCTTGTGGTCAGTATAGATCTCCACACGCTCTCCGTACAGATAGTGTTTCCATAGCTTCAAAGCAAAGATGACCGCTGCCAGCTCCAGATCGTGGGTAGGGTAATTCCTCTCATGAGGACGTAACTGCCTAGATGTATAGGCAATTACCTTCCCGTGCTGCTGAAGCACACAACCCAAACCCCGTCCTGAAGCATCACTGTAGATCGTATAACCACCAGATCCAGATGGCAGCGTCAAGATAGGAGCTGTAGTCAAGCTCACCTTCAGCTCCTCGAAGGCGGCCTGGCACTCATCGGACCAAACAAACTCCTCGTCCTTCCTGGTAAGGCGGGTCATCGGCTGGGCAATCCTGGAAAAGTCTTGTACGAACCTCCGGTAATAACCTGCTAGACCCAGAAAACTCTGAACCTCTACTACTGAGCTCGGCGTAGACCAGGACTCCACCGCAGAAATCTTCTTCGGATCCACTGAAATCCCCTCGCCAGAGACAACATGGCCTAGGAACTCCACGCGATCCAAGAAGAACTCGCACTTGGACAGCTTCCCATACAGATGCTCCCTCCTGAGAGTGTCCAACACAATCCTCAGGTGCTCCTCGTGCTCCTCTAGTGTCTTCGAATAGATGAGGATGTCATCAATGAAGACCACCACGAACTTGTCAAGGTACTGATGAAATACCTTGTTCATCAAGTTCATGAATACCGTCGGGGCGTTAGTCAACCCAAACGGCATGACGGTATACTCATACTGGCCATAGCGAGTCCGAAAGGCAGTCTTCGGAATGTCATCCCACTACACCTTCAGCTGATGGTACCCGGTGCGCAAGTCGATCTTCGAGAACACTCTCGCCCCGCTCAACTGGTCGAACAAGTCATCAATCCTTGGCAAAGGATACTTGTTCTTGATGGTAAGGTTGTTGAGCGCCCTGTAATCAATATACAGACGTACCGTACCATCCTTCTTGGGGACGAAAAGAACTGGCGCGCCCCAAGGTGAAGAACTACATCGAATAAAGCCCTTGTCCTCCAGCTCGTCGACCTGCTTCTTCAGTTCCGCTAACTCGCTATTGCTGATTCTATAGACATGCTGGGAGATAGGCTCAGCGCCCGGCACTAGGTCTATAGAAAACTCAAGATCACGATCTGACGGCATCCCGGGGCAGCTCCTTGGGAAAGACATCCAAGAACTCAGCAATGAGTGGATATGGCAACACCGGCCCCGCCAACAACGCCCCGCAGAATCCATCTCCCTGCTCCACTGCACCCCTGGTGAACTCATACTCCGGCTCTCCCGGCGGCCTAAACAGAATCCTGCCCCCTCTGCAATCGATGTTAGCGTATTGCATGCTCAACCAATCCATACTGAGTACCACATCGTAACTCGGAAGTGGCATTATGAGCAAACACGCACTCAGCTCCCGGCCTCTCAAAGAAACTCTCTGCCCCTTGCAAACATTATTAACTAGGATGATGCCATTCCCAGTCATAATCTTGCAAGTCCTACCAAGATACTCAGCAATAATATTGTGCCTAAGAGCAAAAGAAACAGACACAAAACTGTGCGTAGCACCAGAATCAAACAAGGCTAAAGCTGGAAAAGAATCGAGCAGAATAGAACCTGCGACTACATTCGCAATAGGCTCTATCTCCTCAGCTGCAAGAGCAAAGGCTCTACCCTGACCACCCCGCTGCTGGTGGTGCTGAACAAACCGCTGCTGCTGGGTCGGAAGTGGACCCCTCTGCTGCACTGCAGGAACTCTCGCCGGTGCCCTGTGAGCTGCTACCGCTCCACGGCCCTCCCTGCGATGGCTCGTAGGACAATCTCTCAACTGATGTCCAGTCTCCCCGCAATAGAGGCATAAGCCTAGCCTCTTCCGGCAGACCTCCCAGATGTGACTGGGCTTCTTGTAGTAGCCGCAAGGAACCCCATGCTGTGCCTGTCTCTGCTGAGTGTGCTGTACCTGCTGCTGAACCGGTGCTCTGACCTGCACCTGCGGCTGGTGATGCTGGAAAGAACGATGCTGAAGCTGAGGGTGCTTAGCAGCCCCCGCGCTGCTAGAAGCCCCCGAGAAAAGATCACGCTCCCTCTTGGGCTTCAAGCCCCACTCCCACTCTATCTTGCGGGCCTCCGCGTAGATCTGGGTATAAGTCTCATAGAAGGAGGGAATGAGGATCTTGATATCCCAAGTTAGCCCCTCCCTGAAACGGCTCGCCCTGATCTCCGGGTCTCGAACCATGTACTCTGCGTATCGGCTCAGACGGTCGAACTCCGCTACGTACTCCTCCACAGATAGACTGCCCTGCTGCAGATCCTGGAACTGTCGCACCAGGTCAATCTTGTCCGTATGGGAAAAGAACTTCTCCTTGAAGAGGAGCTTGAACTCTGCCCAAGTACGGCCCTCTCCAGCTAGGGCTGGCTCGTTTTTGAACCAGGTGCGCGCAATATCTAGCAACTGCAAACCTACCGCCTCGACCTTTAGGTCGTTTGCCAGGCGGGAGGCCCTCATCTGCCGCTCGATATCCTCGAGCCAATCATCTACATAGACCACACCCTCGGTCCCGCTAAAGTCTGTCACGACCCGCTCCCAATTTTGGGATACGAGTACGTGGCCAAGTCCAGCCTACGCCGCAGCATCGGCGGTAGTACGCTGTCTATGATAACAATGGTCCACAACAAGCACAACACGCATATATATCATCCACAACTAAGCCAGCAAAAATTACTAAAATGTCCAATAGTCTCAATATTATAAATATAAAAAATCCACTACAACTCAGAAAGTCTCGGGAACAACCCGGATAACAGAAAATAAAATAGACAACTAAACTCCATAACTATAACTACTAACTAATACGAATCCATAAGGAAGAAAATATGCTAATTCGCATCAGTACTGGAATCGGGTACGCCAGTGACATCAGGGTTGCCAACATACTCACCGTAAACCTCTGGACAGATCACGTCGTCTACAACTGAAAAATGGTTATCCAGTCAGGATTGGAACAAGTACAAGTCTAACCATCATGATACAAGTACAATATAAAGTAATAAAACACTAAACAAGGAAAGTAATGATCAATGGAAACGATGAACAATATGAACAAGAAATCATGAGATGGAAGAAACTGATAAGGAAAGTAACCAGCATGAAAAGTAAAGAGACTCATATAAACACTCGTAGTGCACGTGTCGTGAGAAGTACAACGTTCCTACACATGGACGGCTTTGGCAAACGATGAGGTTATAAGGCCCGCCCCCGTAACCGGGAGAGTTGCCAACAATACCATCTGGGCTTTGTCCACGTGCCTAGTAATTGTACCCCTCCAATATCCATACCTCACAATTACGAAAACACGATCACAATAACGATCAAGATAACAATGAGAGAACATGATCAATAGTCAACACTCAACTCTCGTGTGTGTAACAGTCAAGACACGGAAGATAGCATGTATAAGTGAAATACGACAATATAAAGTAAATGCACATGAAGGTGTCAACAAGTACTTGCCTGAACGTGTCACGATCCGCACCCACTGTGAGGGTACGAGAGCGTAACAACGCCCAGCCTACGCCGCAGTGTCGGCGGTAGAACGCTGTTCTAGGTCATGAACTATAACTAACATAATATGAATGCTCTCCATAAGGAGGCCAACACAGAGGTACAACTCAATCACAATCTAGAGATAGAATATGGCACGATAAAATTGATAAGAGAATCATCAACCGAGGTACAACAGAAATGAAATACAAGTCTCAACATCTCTACAATATACAAACTCTGAATCAAGAACAACAACTAAACATAAAAGGAAAACAGTCTAAACTATCTATACTAAGCAAGGTATCGTCCTCAGCAGCTGCCTGAACCTCCCCTGGGGTCCAGGTCGTGAGTGTCAACTAGGCAAACTCCAAGTAAGGGTGCAGGGTGCCTCATCATCCTCTGTAAAAAATTTAACAGGTCCAGTCAGGACGGGAGCGAGCACAAAATATCTCATGCAGTTCATATCTTGTTAGAAAATATAAAGCATGCAATAGAGTAAGGTACATGAAACGCTGAAAGTAAGAAGTATATGAAAAACAGTAGAGATTTGATAACAGAAAATATCTAAATATGATAAATAAGAACTGTAAGCCTACTGTGATTTAGAGTACAATATGGTTATGTAAACGTTCTAGGAAAATGCAATGGTAACTCCATTGTACGTGGGTGTACAATAGACATATACAATAGTTATACAATGTTAAACAATAGGATTTAATTACATAACCAATTCTACTCCCCCTCCCCAAATCAATACACAAGGATCTACTCCGGTTACGTTATCTTGCACAATAGTGTACAATGTTATACAATAGATGTATAATATTATATAATAGATGTACAATGTTATACAATAGATATACAATATTATACAATGGATGTACAATATTATACAATAGATGTACAATATTATACAATAGTTGTACAATGGTCTATCCCTGGGACTCATGTGATACTGAGAGTACAATATGCACAAAGAGTATACAAGGATATGGGTATTCAATAAATATAATATGTAAGTGAAACGCACATCACAATATGTATTTAGTGAATACAAGGAGATAACATCTCAGAAGAAGATCCGTATAGTACCAATTCGTGATAATGATCGTGTCAGCATCAAGTACAGTAATCTAGAGCAAGAATATAAATCCAGACAAATATAAAACGGTCAGAGAATGTACTCGCCTCGTATCTGAATGTCTGAAGTAAATGTACTGTCCGAGATGAGGTACCTGACTCCTAGTTAGAGCAACACAAGTCAAGATGTACACAGGGAATGATAAATATAATCTACAATGCATCTGCATGCTGTCTAGGTCAAACTAGACTAAAGTCAACACTTGGTCAACTCCAGTCAACTAGACTAGTCAAACTAGATCAACTAGGTCAAATCCTAGCCCAACAAGTCTAATAAGTCTCACTTGGCCTAACCAAGCCTAGTCTAGCAATCACACACCAATCACAAGGCTATACAAGCCAAACACAAGCCATCACATTCAATATTATACATAAGAGAAAGGAAGCTAACATGTAAAGCTATGTGTGTGTGTGAACATGGAGGTGTACATGAAAAGAGAATTCAACACTAGGCCCTATATCACATATATGTATATATAACTATAGGAAAACTCTATTTACCACATTAACACATTTAGCCATGTACAGTATATATATATATAGAGAGAGAGAGAAGAGCATGTGTATGTGTTCATGGGTGTGTGTGTGTCATGAAAGTGCACAAGAACATGTGTGTGTTATCATGGAATGAGTGTTAGGCAATGTGTGAGTGAGAGTGTCAATGAGTGAGGGTGTGAGGGTTATATAGTGTAGTGTGCATTGTGTGTGGAGTGATAGTGAGGCATGACAGTTGTGTAGCAAGGTGTCAATAGGAAGTTAACATTCACATATATGAGTTCTCATGTATCTCTTATTTAGTGAAACAAAACTAAATTCCAGTTTTATTCCTAACAAGGCTACATATATTACATCTATTATTACATTACATTTATGCTTGCATTCATTCATCATTCATTTACTCTCTTGCACCACTATATGCACCATACATTACATACTATGGAACCTACATATTCATTACAAGCCATACTTATACATGCTTACATTAGATAGGATACTTACACCTCATACATCATTTATTTAAATATTTACTCATGCTTGCATTCTCTATTTAATTACATAATGTATATACATTAACATGGGTTAAAATCAAATAGAATATTATATTACACACAAGGGTGCACAAAATGTATATGCCGAATAGTAACTCCTACTAATAATCAATACTGTACCATCTCAGAATGAATTAAAATCTAGAATTAAAATATGTTATAGATCTATGTGTTAGCTTTCCGAAACTTCAAACGGATCGCGTTTTCGTTTCCGGAAACTCCCGGAATCGTAAAAACACCGAGAACGCGTTTGTCTTTCGTACAGCTGACACTCAAATAATTCTCCAGAAAGTTATAAAAATAATTAGGCCAATTAATACATGTTTTTGGAAATCTAACTTCAATACGCTTCTTTTAAAAAAACGGGAGATTAAACCGAGCTTTGAGCTAGAAGTTATGACATTTCTAAGTTAGGGCTAAAATTAAAAACGTGGATAAAAATTATGACGGATTTGGGTAGTTTGAGACAAAAGAACACAAGTATATAACATAATATATCAAGAACTCACTCTCTACACTAATATATATATATATATATATGAGACACTATAGAACACATCTCCAATTCAAAAATATGAGATTAAACATGTAATAATTCATTCATACATAACAACAACACATAGTGTGTCCAAATTTGGGATTTTCCCACATGGACACAACCATAACACAAAGGACACTCCTATGACCTCCAAATAGACACGAAATGGACACAAATGGAGATACAACCATGGGGGTCATTCCTATGGGTTCAAATAGACCTATATGCATGAGGAAATGAAAAGGAGAAGGGATTTATACCTCCCGGTAGATCGAATCGAAGAAAAGCCTTTCCGGAGCGACACCGACACGTAGAGATTCCAAAAGGACACGAACGAGCTCCGAATCCTCCCAAACTTGGGTAGCTTTCTCCTTGGCTAGAATGGAGAAGGAAAGAAGAAGATTTGGTGGCGAAATGGAAGGATTTGGTGGAGAAATTGCTAGGGATTGCTCTCTAGAAATTTGGGGAAGAACAAGAGAGAGAGAGTGTGGATGAAAATAATGAAATAAACTTGAGCCTATCCTCTCCCAAAGTGGCTGGCCATATGGGGCTATTTGTCCTATTATGGTAAGGTCCAAAATGCCCCCACTAACCTATTCTATGAGTATTAGGAAATGGCTAATTGGTTGGGGCTAAATTAGTCATTCTAAAGTCTCTAATCACACTAACCTTATCCATAATAATTAGTCTAACCTCTAACTAAAATATTTCTATCATGTGGACTAAATTTAATATCATGTGGGCTATGTCTAACTAGTGTGTGGGTCCCACTAGAGTCAAACTACCCCCGGGTCCCCGTTTCAAGTCGGATTGAGTTGAAATTCGAACCCGACTCAAATAACCCCAAAACAATATCATAAATAATAAAATGATATCAAAATAATTCAAAGAGGTCAAATGCAAAAATATTCTTAGGCCAAAAATGACATTAAAAATATCATAATCATATGGTTAGGCTCTAGGTCAAACAGTCTCTAGGATTTCACTAGCAAAACGTCAAAACCACAAGTCTTAAATTTAAATAGTTTAAAATAATTTAAAAATCACTAAAAATCATAATATGAAATAAATATCATTAAATAATAATTATAATTATAAAATTTCAAAATTACCCTCATCTGGAAAATTGGGTGTTACAATCCTACCCACCTTATAAAAATTTTGTCCTCGAAATTAAGATGATCGTACCCTTTTCTAGGCCGAACATAGACAAGGGTCAATCACTAGTCAATTTCCTCAACATCCTAGTACTTGGTCATCAGCTGGTCAACTTCTTAGGACTTTTACCTATGCTAGCTACCTAGTGTTGACAACTAGGGATTAGAAAGAAAACTCTATAATAGACTAGCTCTTAACTTCCAAATCCTATCAAGTCACCCATAACTAATTACCCACAAGCTAAGCACACCAATCCCAAATACCACATATATATATATGCTCAAGAACAACAACCTATTACATATATCCTAAATATATCATCTATATATATAGACCTCTTAGTCCTAGGTGAAACTACAACTATGCTCAAGGGCAGGCTCTGGTTACTGGGTGCCTTACTGGAAGGGTAAAGGAAAACAATAAATAATCATCAAGGTTGTATGGCATACTAACATCCCATACGTAACTGGTTGGTATCATAATAACAGGGAATTATCTGCAATGGGTTACTATTCTAGCACCAATGCTAACTATCACCTCTAGGGTACAGACACTCTACAAGTCACCATATCTATATACTATGAAGGAACTACCTATGAACAAGCTCTACAATCTAAATATCCCTACTCCTAAGTCATTTATAACAACAAAAAGGGTATGATGTTTTAAACTTTCTCAAGATACAATCTGCTAATCATATGCGTCTGTCCAAAATCATGTTGTCCAGAGTCTTCATCATGCTAGTGAGCAAGGCTACGATAATCACAGAGTCCTTGACTAAGGTACGTACCTCTAGGTTCATGGTATTTAAAATTTTCGTATAGTCGCATGCGACGGCAAAAACCTTAAATTCCCATACCCAAGAAATACATCTGAAATCTGACTACATGTCCTCACTATGCCAACTAACATGACTATCGAGGATTTTAGATTCCATGATTTAGGCGACCTAGCCCATATGATTTTCTCAGAAGAAAAAAAACAAACACAACAAAAGAGTAACATGACAAAATTAATCAATCAACAAGGAACAGATGGAATCGGATTTCAAGATAATTATAAAAGACAATTGCGGGAATGGAATTGAGAAAAACGGAACTTGCTGTAAGATCTCCAACGGTCTGTACATCCTCGACTGGCCTGACGATAGCTCGCCCTGCTGGTTTCCCCTGGTCTGCTGCTGATGCTGCATGAATCACCACTGCTGAGAGAAATCAGAAATGACGGGAGAAAATCTCTGTACAGATAGAGGTGCACCTCCAATATAGCAGATACGCCAACCTGAGTCGGCACAACAGGAGCTGCGATCTCGAGGCCGTGATGAACAGGACGAGAGGTGGCCAGCCTCTCGATAGTATCCCTCGAACCGAAGTGATGAGATCCTGTCTTCATAACCATCATGAAAACAGATCAAAACAAGGAGCAATTTCTGAGAATGAAGCAAAAATTCAAAGGAGGACAGTTTATATTCAAGGGAAGTCAATAAGCAACAATTTTAGACAAAGGAATCTGATTAAGAGTTTTTCCTAATGTGATTGAGTACCTCTAAAAATAATCCTAATCCTGCTGCAGGCTGTAGTGATACTCTAGTTCGAATACCACTACATAAACTCGACCTGCATAGGCCACCACTAAAAACGTGTCACGATCCGCACCCACTGTGAGGGTACGAGAGCGTAACAATGCCCAGCCTACGCCGCAGTGTCGGCGGTAGAACGATGTTCTAGGTCATGAACTATAACTAACATAATATGAATGCTCTCCATAAGGAGGCCAACACAGAGGTACAACTCAATCACAATCTAGAGATAGAATATGGCACGATAAAATTGATAAGAGAATCCTCAACCGAGGTACAACAGAAATGAAATACAAGTCTCAACATCTCTACAATATACAAACTCTGAATCAAGAACAACAACTAAACATAAAAGGAAAACAGTCTAAACTATCTATACTAAGCAAGGTATCGTCCTCAGCAGCTGCCTGAACCTCCCCTGGGGTCCAGGTCGTGAGTGTCAACTAGGCAAACTCCAAGTAAGGGTGCAGGGTGTCTCATCATCCTCTGTAAAAATTTTAACAGGTCCAGTCAGGACGGGAGCGAGCACAAAATATCTCACGCAGTTCATATCATGTTAGAAAATATAAAGCATGCAATAGAGTAAGGTACATGAAACGCTGAAAGTAAGAAGTATATGAAAAATAGTAGAGATTTGATAACAGGAAATATCTAAATATGATAAATAAGAACTGTAAGCCTACTGTGATTTAGAGTACAATATGGTTATGTAAACGTTATAGGAAAATACAATGGTAACTCCATTGTACGTAGGTGTACAATAGACATATACAATAGTTATACAATATTGTACAATAGGATTTGATTACAAAACCAATTCTACTCCCCCTCCCCAAATCAATACACAAGGATCTACTCCGGTTACGTTATCTTGCACAATAGTGTACAATGTTATACAATAGATGTACAATATTATACAATAGATGTACAATATTATACAATGGATGTACAATATTATACAATGGATGTACAATATTATACAATAGATGTACAATGTTATACAATAGTTGTACAATGGTCTATCCCTGGGACTCATGTGATACTGAGAGTACAATATGCACAAAGAGTATACAAGGATATGGGTATTCAATAAATACAATATGTAAGTGAAACGCACATCACAATATGTATTTAGTGAATACAAGGAGATAACATCTCAGAAGAAGATCCGTATAGTACCAATTCGTGATAATGATCGTGTCAGCATCAAGTACAGTAATCTAGAGCAAGAATATAAATCCAGACAAGTATGAAACGGTCAGAGAATGTACTCGCCTCGTATCTGAATGTCTGAAGTAAATGTACTGTCCGAGATGAGGTACCTGACTCCTAGTTAGAGCAACACAAGTCAAGATGTACACAGGGAATGATAAATATAATCTACAATGCATCTGCATGCTGTCTAGGTCAAACTAGACTAAAGTCAATACTTGGTCAACTCCAGTCAACTAGACTAGTCAAACTAGGTCAACTAGGTCAAATCCTAGCCCAACAAGTCTAATAAGTCTCACTTGGCCTAACCAAGCCTAGTCTAGCAATCACACACCAATCACAAGGCTATACAAGCTAAACACAAGCCATCACATTCAATATTATACATAAGAGAAAGGAAGCTAACATGTAAAGCTATGTGTGTGTGTGAACATGGAGGTGTACATGAAAAGTGAATTCAACACTAGGCCCTATATCACATATATGTATATATAACTATAGGAAAACTCTATTTACCATATTAACATATTTAGCCATGTACAGTATATATATATATAGAGAGAGAGAAGAGCATGTGTATGTGTTCATGGGTGTGTGTGTGTCATGAAAGTGCACAAGAACATGTGTGTGTTATCATGGAATGAGTGTTAGGCAATGTGTGAGTGAGAGTGTCAATGAGTGAGGGTGTGAGGGTTATATAGTGTAGTGTGCATTGTGTGTGGAGTGATAGTGAGGCATGACAGTTGTGTAGCAAGGTATCAATAGGAAGTTAACATTCACATATATGAGTTCTCATGTATCTCTTATTTAGTGAAACAAAACTAAATTCCAGTTTTATTCCTAACAAGGCTACATATATTACATCTATTATTACATTACATTCATGCTTACATTCATTCATCATTCATTTATTCTCTTGCACCACTATATGTACCATACATTACATACTATGGAACCTACATATTTATTACAAGCCATACTTATACATGCTTACATTAGATAGGATACTTACACCTCATACATCATTTATTTTAAACATTTACTCATGCTTGCATTCTCTATTTAATTACATAATGTATATACATTAACATGGGTTAAAATCAAATAGAATATTATATTACACACAAGGGTGCACAAAATGCATATGCCGAATAGTAACTCCTACTAATAATCAATACTGTACCATCTCAGAATGAATTAAAATCTAGGATTAAATTATGTTATAGATCTATGTGTTAGCTTTCCGAAACTTCAAACGGATCGCGTTTTCGTTTCCGGAAACTCCCAAAATCGCGAAAATACCGAGAACGCATTTTTCTTTCGTACAGCTGACACTCAAATAATTCTCCAGAAAGTTACAGAAATAATTAGGCCAATTAATACATGTTTTTGGAAATCTAACTTCAATACGCTTTTTTTTAAAAAAACGGGAGATTAAACCGAGCTTTGAGCTAAAAGTTATGACATTTCTAAGTTAGGGCTGAAATTAAAAACGTGGATAAAAATCATGACGGATTTGGGTAGTTTGAGACAAAGAACACAAGTATATAACATAATATATCAAGAACTCACTCTCTACACTAATATATATATATATATATGAGACACTATAGAACACATCTCCAATACAAAATATGAGATTAAACATGTAATAATTCATTCATACATAACAACAACACATAGTGTGTCCAAATTTGGGATTTTCCCACATGGACACAACCACAACACAAAGGACACTCCTATGACCTCCAAATAGACACGAAATGGACACAAATGGAGATACAACCATGGGGGTCATTCTTATGGGTTCAAAATAGACCTATATGCATGAGGAAATGAAAAGGAGAAGGGATTTATACCTCCCGGTAGATCGAATCGAAGAAAAGCCTTCCCGGAGCGACACCGACACGTAGAGATTTCAAAAGAACACGAACGAGCTCCGAATCCTCCCAAACTTGGGTAGCTTTCTCCTTGGCTAGAATGGAGAAGGAAAGAAGAAGATTTGGGGGCGAAATGGAAGAATTTTGTGGAGAAATTGCTAGGGATTGCTCTCTAGAAATTTGGGGAATAACAGAGAGAGAGAGAGTGTGGATGAAAATAATGAAATAAACTTGAGCCTATCCTCTCCCAAAGTGGCTAGCCATATGGGACTATTTGTCCTATTATGGTAAGGTCCAAAATGCCCCCACTAACCTATTCTATGAGTATTAGGAAAGGGCCAATTGGTTGGGGCTAAATTAGTCATTCTAAAGTCTTTAATCACACTAATCTTATCCATAATAATTAGTCTAACCTCTAACTAAAATATTTCTATCATGTGGACTAAATTTAATATCATGTGGGCCATGCCTAACTAGTGTGTGGGTCCCACTAGAGTCAAACTACCCCCGGGTCCCCGTTTCAAGTCGGATTGAGTTGAAATTCGAACCCGACTCAAATAACCCCAAAACAATATCATAAATAATAAAATGATATCAAAATAATTCAAAGAGGTCAAATGCAAAAATATTCTTAGGCCAAAAATGACATTAAAATATCATAATCATATGGTTAGGCTCTAGGTCAAACAGTCTCTAGGGTTTCACTAGCAAAACGTCAAAACCACAAGTCATGAATTTAAATAGTTTAAAATAATTTAAAAATCACTAAAAATTATAATATGAAATAAATATCATTAAATAATAATTATAATTATAAAATTTTAAAATTACCCTCATCTGGAAAACTGGGTGTTACAGAACTCTTGGATGAATTGATTTCACAAGTTGAAGACAATATGAACTCCGGCCTAGAAGCTATCAAATCAAGCCATCATCCCACGAACCCCGTCGCACAAACAACCACAAGTTAGATATACAATTCCCACTCTAAAAATCCTAGAAAGTGGCTAATGGGTTAAATCAATTAATACTATTCTAATTCTGGAATAAATCATCTAAAATCCTATTTTAACCTATTTAATTCTGAAATAACAATCTACCCACAAATATTTGGCCAAGAAAATTCACGGTTCCAAATTCGGGACTCGTGGCACGGAAACCGAGACATACTGTTGACTAACTGGTCAAATAATATGAATTCCAAGTTTGAGTGTGCAACATGGTAGATTTCAGCGCCATGAGTGCACTGGAATCGACCGTGCCGCAAAATCACGATTTGGTCAAAAGTTATCGCCATTATGGCTAACCATGACCAAATTGATGAACCGTTGACCAAATCTGACTTCTATAAATAAAATAAAATACTAAATGAAACTCTGAATTTTTGGAAAAACTATATGTTGTAGAGCTCTGTGTCATCTTACCAAAACTTCAAACGGATCACAAAACGGAGTTCGAGATCGCTCGGAATCTCGAAAACCGTGCGACGTATTGATTTTTGGACAACCGACACTCAATTAATTATCCAGAAATTCGAGATCAAAATACCAGAAAATAAATTATATATTTAGAAACCTAACCTCAATACGCTTCCAATAAAAAAAACGGCACGCAAAAAGGTTGTCTAGATCAACGGCAATCGCTCCGCGAAGTCGAAGATCCCAATCAAACTCTCCCACTAAAAGCTGCTGAATAAAATAGGGTTTTCGGGATAACCTAAATATACTAATATATATATATATAGAAAAAGGTCGGTGGCTGACTTGAAGCGGTGGCTGAGGGCCACGTGGCGCGATCTGGTGCGCCCAGAGCTAAGATCGAACGACCAGAGTAAGTCGAGCTCGGCTCGGCTCCGAGCTTGGCTCGGACTAGGATTTAGGTGGCGGCTCGAACACCCAGCCATCCGTACCCGCGCTGACGGGTGGGCCCGCACCGCACACGCCAGCGGCTGACGTGTGGGCTCCCGCTCGCGGCTGACTATGTAATGACTGGGAAAAAGGGTTTTTAATATTCAGAAAATCAAATAAAAATCAGGAAAAATCCTAAAAATTCCAAATAAATCCCAGAAAATTCCTAAAAATTCCTAGAAAAATATAGAAAATATTTTAAGGGTTCTAGAGCCCAAATAAATTATTTGACCTCAAAAATACCCTCGGGTGCTCTCACAGTAAATCCTAGAAGCTTAAAAAATTAATAAAATCATATATAAAATTCTCTAAAAATCTCCATAAAATTCCAAAAATTTTAAAATGGTGAAATAATATTCTAGGGACTATCTAGGGGCCCCAGAGACTATATACAACCTAATTTCCTTATATCTAACCTATAGGCTTAGGCAAAAATCTTACGATCCCAAATCAACAACCTAGTAAATAATTGATTCTAACTAAAATAAAAATAAAAAAAATCTCCAAAGTAGAAAATAAATTTTAGGAACCCAAATGCTACAAACTATCCCCCTTAAAAGATTTTTGTCCTCAAAAATCAAAACATCACAACTAGTATAGTATAATACCTAACTCTTACAAGCAATAATTTCTTAAGCTAAGTCACAGAGAGATAATGACTAGGAACATAAGGGAACTAACAACTAACTAAGCATGCATACCAACTAAAACTAAAGAAGGCTCTAAGAACTCGGTACTCTCTGCTGTCGATCCCTCGGGTTCGGGAGTAGCAAAAGGGTTAGCTACCCTTTTCCCCTTACGGATCGCACTGCGCCTTGTCTCAACCATTGCGAACTAAAAGGAAAGAAAGGATATGGTTAGAACGGTAGATGCAAACATCTCGAAGAAATCATGGACGGAATCAAGCAAGATGCAAATTAAGAGACAATATGATCCTAAGATGAAATAGACTCATAAGGTTAGAAATCCTATTCTGTGGATGATATAACCTCCTAACTTCAAATCTATTCGCAGGCTCGTAGTAGTACAACTAACTTAAGCACTACCACGAGTTTGCAGTCTTTTGCGAAATTGGACCTGCATGGGCCACCATAAAAACTTGTCACGATCCGCTCCCAATTTTGGGATACGAGTACGTGGCCAAGTCCAGCCTACGCCGCAGCATCGGCGGTAGTACGCTGTCTATGATAACAATGGTCCACAACAAGCACAACACGCATATATATCATCCACAACTAAGCCAGCAAAAATTACTAAAATGTCCAATAGTCTCAATATTATAAATATGAAAAATCCACTACAACTCAGAAAGTCTCGGGAACAACCCGGATAACAGAAAATAAAATAGACAACTAAACTCCATAACTATAACTACTAACTAATGCGAATCCATAAGGAAGAAAATATGTTAATTCGCATCAGTGCTGGAATCGAGTACGCCAGTGACATCAGGGTTGCCAACATACTCATCGTAAACCTCTGGACAGATCACGTCGTCTACAACTGAAAAATGGTTATCCAGTCAGGATTGGAACAAGTACAAGTCTAACCATCATGATACAAGTACAATATAAAGTAATAAAACACTAAACATGGAAAGTAATGATCAATGGAAACGATGAACAATATGAACAAGAAATCATGAGATGGAAGAAACTGATAAGAAAAGTAACCAGCATGAAAAGTAAAGAGACTCATATAAACACTCGTAGTGCACGTGTCGTGAGAAGTACAACGTTCCTACACATGGACGGCTTGGGCGAACGATGAGGTTATAAGGCCCGCCCCCGTAACCGGGAGAGTTGCCAACAATACCATCTGGGCTTTGTCCACGTGCCTAGTAATTGTACCCCTCCAATATCCATACCTCACAATCACGAAAACACGATCACAATAACGATCAAGATAACAATGAGAGAACATGATCAATAGTCAACACTCAACTCTCATGTGTGTAACAGTCAAGACACGGAAGATAGCATGTATAAGTGAAATACGACAATATAAAGTAAATGCACAAGAAGGTGTCAACAAGTACTTGCCTGAACTCTTGGATGAATTGATTTCACAAGTTAAAGACAATATGAACTCCGGCCTAGAAGCTATCAAATCAAGCCATCATCCCACGAACCCCGTCGCACAAACAACCACAAGTTAGATATACAATTCCCACTCTAAAAATCCTAGAAAGTGGCTAATGGGTTAAATCAATTAATACTATTCTAATTCTGGAATAAATCATCTAAAATCCTAGTTTAACCTATTTAATTCTGAAATAACAATCTACCCACAAATATTTGGCCAAGGAAATTTACGGTTCCAAATTCGGGACTCGTGGCACGCAAACCGAGACATACTGTTGACTAACTGGTCAAATAATATGAATTCCAAGTTTGAGTGTGCAACATGGTAGATTTCAGTGCCATGAGTGCACTGGAATCGACCGTGCCACAAAATCACGATTTGGTCAAAAGTTATCGCCATTATGGCTAACCATGACCAAATTGATGAACCGTTGACCAAATCTGACTTCTATAAATAAAATAAAATACTAGATGAAACTCTGAATTTCTGGAAAAACTATATGTTGTAGAGCTCTATGTCAGCTTTCCAAAACTTCAAACGGATCACAAAACGGAGTTCGGGATCGCTCGAAATCTCGAAAACCGTACGACGTATTGATTTTTGGACAACCGACACTCAATTAATTATCCAGAAATTCGAGATCAAAATACCAGAAAATAAATTATATATTCAGAAGCCTAACCTCAATACGCTTCCAATAAAAAAAACGGCGCACAAAAAGGATGTCTAAATCAACGGCAATCGCTCCGCGAAGTCGAAGATCCCAATCAAACTCTCCCACTAAAAGCTGCTGAATAAAATAGGGTTTTCGGGATAACCTAAATATACTAATATATATATATAGAAAAAGGTCGGTGGCTGACTTGAGGCGGTGGCTGAGGGCCATGTGGCGCGATCTGGTGCGCCCAGAGCTAAGATCGAACGGCCAGAGTAAGTCGAGCTCGGCTCGGCTCCGAGCTTGGCTCGAACTAGGATTTAGGTGGCGGCTCGGACACCCAGCCATCCGCACCCGCGCTGATGGGTGGGCCCGCACCCCGCACGCCAGCGGCTGACGTGTGGGCCCCCGCTCGCGGCTGACTGTGTAATGACTGGGAAAAAGGGTTTTAATATTCAGAAAATCAAATAAAAATCAGGAAAAATCCTAAAAATTCCAAATAAATCCCAGAAAATTCCTAAAAATTCCTAGAAAAATATAGAAAATATTTTAAGGGTTCTAGAGCCCAAATAAATTATTTGACCTCAAAAATACTCTCGGGTGCTCTCACAGTAAATTCTAGAAGCTTAAAAAATTAATAAAATCATATATAAAATTCTCTAAAAATCTCCATAAAATCCCAAAAATTTTAAAATGGTGAAATAATATTCTAGGGACTATCTAGGGGCCCCAGAGACTATATACAACCTAATTTCCTTATATCTAACCTATAGGCTTAGGCAAAAATCTTACGATCCCAAATCAACAACCTAGTAAATAATTGATTCTAACTAAAATAAAAATAAAAAAAATCTCCAAAGTAGAAAATAAATTTTAGGAACCCAAATGCTACAAAGTCACGGGGACCGAGCTTCTTGAAGTCCTGGATATCTTCGTACCTCGGTCGCGTCCCCGGATGAGGAGCCCTCTGCTCCACGGCTGCAAGGGCCAACTGATGGGCATCCTCCATGTCCTGACGCATCGCGTCTGTCTGCCTCTGTTGAGCCTCGGCCTGGGCTCTCTGAGTCTCCAGCATCTGCTGGAGGAAGGTAAGCATCTGCCCCATATCTGTAGGTAGAGGAGGTGGAGGTGGAAGTACATCTACAACTAGCGGAGGAATCTGCTGCGCAGCAGGAGGAAGAACGCCACCGACAACTCCCGTCGTAGCCCCCGACACTGCGGGAAGAGCACCCACAACCCCAGGGACGGTCATCGAGAGCGCTGGAGGAGTACCCCCGAGAGCCCCAACAGAAGTCCCATCTGCAGGGGAAGTGACCGGAGCCTGCCCGCCAGAGGTGGCAGACCTCTCCGTCTCCCCGTGCTCCTCACCAGGAGAATGAGTCATAATTATCCTGGAGACAAATTGAAAAGAAGATATCAATATGGCACATGAAGGCAATATCAAAGGAGGACAGCTAGAATGCAGTAAATCAATATTAAAGACGGTAAGCAAGATAAGCAAGATAAGTAAGAAAAGATCCTACTGTGATTGAGCACTCTTAACCTACTACCTCCTATGTGTAACACAGGCTCGTAGTCAACACTCTAAGACGAGTGCCGCCACGACATCGTACTAATTGCGACTACAGGACCTGCGTAGGCCACCACTAAAACGTGTCACGACCCGCACCCGCTATAAGGGCACGCGCACGTGACAACGCCCAGCCCTCACCGTAAAAACGACGTGGAACGCTGTAGGTTTTCTACTCTAAACAGTTTATATACATATATCAAAACCTGTCGAGAATATGGTCAACTCCGAACGGAGGACAAGCAATGAATATATATGAGTACTCAATCACAACTCTAAGATAACAAAGTAAAGACTGAAAGATAAAGACAACAAGACGATAATAAAATAATAACCTGTCAAGTCCAACACAAGAATATATACAAGTCCAAGTCTCTAATACAATCCATAGTAATAACAGTCTCAAAAGTAGCTGGAGACAAAGTCCAGTACAAAAGACCTACTCTAACTAAGCAAGTGGTAAGGTCTCGTCAGGCGGAGCTAAGCCCTGCTGGACCAAAGTCTCCAAGTCTATGCCCACTACGTCATCCGGATCGTAGTAGGTACAATAATCTCCCTCGTCAGCATCTGTAATATTTGTCAACATATCCTGTCAGGATGAAACGAGTACAATCTACTAACAACAGTTCACAAGATATGACAAAAGCTATAAGACAATAAATAGAGAGTATATACAAAAAAATCATGGAATGTACATGTGAGTATCATGGCAAGGTAAGCTATAAATCTAGAGCTAGAATAAGGCAAGTAAACTGATCATGGCATGTACAAGAATCAAGAATCATATCTCTAGGTATGTGAGTACTAGCTACAATATGTGGCCGGCTTGGGTCTGCACAAGGTCTACTGATCAGCCAATCCTACGTGGAGTGTAGGATTGGTAGCATTCAAGGTCTACAAGAATAAACAAGGTGGATAATGACCACACATCTACACTAGTACTCCCCGTCCCCGACTGGTAGAGTGGATCCAAGCAAGACACGTTATGACACGGGATTCTACGAGAAGGGAGCAAGTCTCCTCGAGAATCGGTGTCTATATACTGCACAAGAACTACAAGGGGCTTGCACAAGATATACCAAGATAACGAGGAATAACATCTCATGTCGGGATCCATGAATACCAATTCGTGTGACCAATGTGTCGAGAACAAGCATATCTACACTAATTACATGAATTATAACAATCATCGTAAATTGGAAAAGTGTCAGAGAATGTACTCGTCTGTAATATGGTATGATATGTCAACTGGAGCAAATACAGCATCTCGAGGACCTATAGAGAATAAGACGTATCAATACTATGTTTAGGAAGTAAAGCCAAATCAATTTAAACCCTATTTAAGTCAATCTAGGTCAAGACACATCAAACTAGACTGTACGAGGTCAACCTAAGTCATATTAGGTCTAGCTAGGTCATACTGGGTCAATGCAAGTCAAACGGAATTAATCTAGGTCGATTTGAGTCAACGGTTGACTTTTGGTCAACTGGTCAACTCCGGTCAACTCCGGTCAACTCCGGTCAACTCTGGTCAACCCTAGGTCAATCCTAGGTCAATGGTGACTAATAGTTGACTTTTGGTCAACTTCTCAAGTTTAATGGAATTTGGGACTAAATTGGGTAAAGTGTTGACCCATAGTTGACTTTTGGTCTAAAAAGTCAATCGTGGTCAACCGAGGTCAAGACTAGGTCTAGGCGACTATTTTTAACTATTACCAACCTCTACAACCCATATCCAAGTCCATCTTGGAATTCGAAACTCAAATCTTGGCCGTAGGCCAATTTCCTAATTTACCTTTTCTAAGGTAAATTTCTAGCCTAGGTGGAAACCTAGTTAGCCTACCTACGCTTGGTATTTTGACCCGTGCTCCCTAGGGTAGTAAGATACTAGCCTATACATATATTACCAACCAAGATACCTAAGTAAAGTGGACGTCTAGTCCATGATACGGCCTATTGCCGGTATCTTGAATATTTCAATATACGCAATGGTACGGCGCGATACCGGCGCCCTACAACCCTGATTTCCACTCGGGAGCCTACCCGCAAAATCTAATTCATATAATCTAGGTCCACGCCAAGTTTCAACTCATTCCGATACTCCGAGCTCTGTTTCACCCTCTAACTCGCTCTCCTCTATTTCTATTTTTTCCACTTTCCTCCCAATTCTTCTTCTCCTATTCCCTTCTCTTCAAATTCTCCCTCTCTAATTTCTATTCTCCTAATTCATCTTCTTCTAACTCTTCCTCTCATTCCTAATCTTCTTTTCTCTTATTCTTTCATATTCTAATTTTCTTCCTACTTCTTCCTATTCTCCCTATTCTTCTAATTCTTCTTCTTTTCTAATTCTTCTCAACTTCTTCCATTTCTTCCTATCTTTTCCTTAATCCTCTTCTCCTATTCTCTTCTAATTCTAACTATCTTCTTACACACATATATATATATATAAATATATATATAAACATATATATATATATATATATATATATATATATATATATATATATATATATATATATATATATATATATATATATATATATACATATATCTATTAAGAAAAAGGGGGGTTAAATAGGGGTTTAAAGGGGCTAGGGGGGGAGAAAACTGGCAGCACAGCTGCCAGTTGCTGCTGCTACAGCAGCTGTAGCTGCTGCTACTGGGACTGCTACTGCTGCTGTATTCTCTTCTTCTTCTTCTCTAGTTCTTCCTCCTACTTCTCCTCTTCTCTAATCTATATATATATATATATATATATATATATATATATATATATATATATATATATATATATATATATATATCTAACTATAGATATATATACATATATCTAACCATCTATTTATATATATAACTATATATATACACACACAACACTCACACCTATATGTAAATATACATACACACACACATTTATATATATATATATATATATATATATATATATATATATATATATATATATATAGACACACACATATAGATATATTTATTTATATATCTACACACTCACACAAACACTCACACACTCACAAACACACTCTCACCACCATCTCATGACACTCTCACAAATCACTACCTCTCACACAAACACCACCACCACTACCATTTCCCCTACACACACACACAAATACTTATAATCATATACATACATATATATATATATTCATATATACATATATATATATACCATTCAATATATAAACCCCTAATAATTTCCTTAACCTAGATTTCTAGGGAACCCTATGAAATTTATGGGAAAATGGTGGAGAATCTTCTCCTCTCCATTTATGGTGAAGGAATTAAATACAAAAGTGTAATAAATGATGAATTAAGAGCATACCTAGATGAGGTTTCTTGGAGGAAGGAGAAAGCTTGAAAGAAAATAGATTTTGGAAGAGAGAGAGAGAGAGTTTTCTTAATGGAGAAGAAAGAGGGGGGGCTCTCCTACATGTGGCCGGCCAAGTGGGGGGGGGGGGGGGGGTTATTGGGTTTGGGTAGGATCCAATAGCCCTCCAAATCCATTAGACTTAGGTTGGGTTCGGTTTGTTTCGATTTGGTTCGGTTTGTTTCTAATGAACTAATTAAGTCTCTAAAATGACTAATTAAGCCATGGAAGTTGGGTTTATGATTTCTAACCTAATTATGATGGTATGTGGGCCAAGTCCAGCTAGTATGTGGGTCCCACTAGGGTCCAGGCTACCCGGGTCTCCAACTTGAGTCCGAATTGGATAAAATCCAAACCAAACCAAATAAATCCCTAAAAATCATATAAAATCAAATAAAATTTTCTAAAAATTATAAAACTTGAAAAATGACGAAAATACCCCTAATTCGAAAACTGGAGGTGACACAACTTTAGGATCTAGACCTGGCATATCCTCATAACTCCATGCAAAAATATCGATATAATCTTTAATCGGTTGTATTAACTCTTCATTTTCATCTTCAAAAAGGTTCTTACTGATGAATATTGGCTTGGATGTAGTTCCATCTCCAACGTCAATTTGAATAATCTCATCCTCTGTAGGTGGTTGTCGTTGTTCGAAATGAAGCTCCCACTGAGTGTCCATCTGTTGGGCCTAAGGGTCATTTTCAAATGGCTCAAATTCACCTTCAGTTTGAACCATGTTAACTGAAAATTCACACTCAGATTCATCGTAATAGTCTTCTCCAGCATACGAGGATTGGGATGTATCAGATTCGATGAAATGGATTTCTTCTGAATCTGAGGATTGTGAAGAACTAGAAGAAAATTCTTCTTGTATGTCGTCATTAAACATGTGGGACGGATCATATCCCAACCCATGACAAGTTTTCTGGTAGAACGGATCACCGCATAATGGTAATCGTCTACCTTTGCCTTGATTGAGACCTTGTATAGTCTTCAAATCATATCCCATTTTCTGGATAATCTTGAGAGATTGTTGACTATATTTATCAATTCGGATCCTTCCTTTATCTTTATCTCGAAGATCATCTGTTTGAACAACAGGGATGTTTCTAGCCAGGCCAAACACAATTTGGTGCTTGTTTTTCTTATCAGACGGAATCACGAAGTAAGATTCTTCATGACGTCTAAAAGTTACACAAGCTTGTGACGAAGCAGTTACAGGAAGAAGATAAGGAGAAGATTTTAGGAACTTCTGAGCATAAGGGCCTACATCAACATACGGAGGAAAAGAATTTTTCTTATGGTCAATGTATAAAGTTTCATCCGTATCTATGTCATCTTTATATTGATGACTTTGATCATCAGAAGATAAAGACATTCTTTCAACAAATTTGACAGCCATATACTCCAAAAGAAAATCTTCATTCACATCAGAAAGTACAGAATGATCAATATTTACATCATTTACAGGTTGAGTACTACGCTTAGGATTTATCATTAATGGACCGTCATCCATCTTCTGCGTAGACTTGCCAAGGTTGATGATCAATGATGATTCTGGATCATTCGTACGAGAAGTACGTCCCTTGACTTTGATCATAAGAGGTGCATCTTGACTCTTGGCAAGAATATTCACTGATTCCTTAGATGAAGCCCGAGTTCTTCCTTTGACTTTGATCATCAGAGGTTGATCATTGACAGGTTGAGGTTGGATTCGACCTTTGGCCTTGATCTTCAAAGGTTGCTCTTTCGGAGGATCTTCATTGACAGACTGATCTTCAGCAGGTGATTGATCTTCAGCCATATCTGATATCTCTTTCACATGCTCTTGTTTGTAGAGTTTCGAGTCAGAAAAATAGGCTTCAACACCCTTGAAGGGATTGATATCAGCAAATTCAGTCTTCACAACCTCTTGTGAATCCACATACTTAAAACATTGGTGGAGAGTTAAAGGCACAATGTTATGCTCATGTATCCACGGTCTTCCAAGAAGGATGTTGTAGGATACGTATGAGTTAATAACATAAAAAGTAGCCATAGTTCGAAGATCACCAATCTGAATCTTTAGCCGAATCTTCCCCAGTGGTTTACTCTTTCCAGAGTTGAAACCAACTATCGTTGTACTAGTGTAGACCAAATCACTAGTAGGAATCTTCAAAGGTCTTAGCATACTCTGAAGAATAATGCTAATAGAAGACCCAGGATCAATATAAATCATGTCAATTTCAGTGGATTCAATATACCCAGTGTAGCACAAAGGCCTGTCATGCTTGTTATGCTTCAACAACATATCTTCTTGTGTGAAGGTAATGTTAGGAATTGCCTCCATCACACTATGATATTGTGGACACGACACTGGTGTATTATCAGGACTCTTGAGTTGAGCCAAGCATGAGTCTGCTTGCAGCAAAGCTTCGCTCAAAGTCTCTCTGCTTTTTTTAGAAAGACGCAATAGCTCGAATATAGAGAGTCTAGCCGGAGTATTGGCTAATTGGGCTAAAATATCAAATTTGTAGGGCTTTATCACCACCCCTTGATTTGAAGTAGATTTCAAGGGAACGTCAAAGCATACTGCTTTCTGTTTCCCTTTCTCAACCACCGAGGGTTTAGCAGGAACATGAGATGGTTGAACTGGTATCGTTTCTATAGCATCCTCTGCTACTTTAGAAGATCTCTCATAATCTTTGTGGTATTCTTTCCCAGATCTCGTACCAGCAAAGCTTTCTTCTTCAGAATCATGAGAAGGAAGTACCATATTGCAGAATTTAGTCTTCTTTCCCTTAGCTTTCTTTTTGCGAGGTTTTTTAAGAGAAAGTTCAGAACCCAACCCAACAGTGAATTTTTGACTTTTAATCTGTAAATGAAGTCGCATTCCTTTTATCATAGTTCAAACCCTCTGCCTTTTGAAAGTCATAACCCATCTTCTTCATGAGATGGACTGATTGTTGACTGTACAAGTGAATAGGCAACGGACTTTCAATGAATGGTTGCACAGAAGAAGAAGAAGAAGCAGAGATCTCTGTAACCACAGGAGAAAAAGAAGGCATAGAGACTTCCGAAGAAGGAGGAATAGGAATCTCTGTAGCCATAGAAGAAGAAGGAATACTCGGGATACGAGAAAAGATCCCTGTAGGAGCTTTCTCATAAGCAGCGAAGACTTGTTGTGCCCTATATAGGGGAACACTATTCATAGCTAACCACTGCTGATGAGTAAGCTTGAGCTTGGTAGGAGGAGCTAAACTTGGAGGACATATGTTCAAACCTTTCAGCCTATCCTCCAAAGGAATGTCATCCCAAAGATGATCCAAATCATCATGATCTGGAATAACATGAGAAATCATGTTGCAGGTTTTAACTTTTCTACTTTTCTTGGATTTTGAAGTTTTATCTTCATCCTCCATTTCAGGTACTAAGTCAGGATGTACCCACATGATTTCACCATTCTTTAGTGTGAGAGGCAACAATCCTTCAATTTTCTCTCTAGCAGGCGGGATATTCACAATCTTCATCGTCGCCTTTGGAACTGGGACAATCCCATCTGGGACTTGTTGTGGAGGAAAGCCTCCAAATTGAAGAGAAACCATATTGGTTGTGACCGTATGCTCATCATTAGTTAAAGCGATGGCATTGGCATTTATCAGCTCCTGAATTTTCTTCTTCAGAACATAACAAGCCTTGGTAGGATGATTGATGTATCTGTGATAGATACAATATTTGGGATTGTCAGTCAGATTCACCTCATTAGGCCTTTTTGGTTCCGGAATCTGAAGTTTACCACTCTTGACTAGACATTAGAATATCCTCGGGATATCGCTCTCATCAAAAGAATATTCTTCTTTTGGCTTAGAAGACTCCTGATTATTCGGTCTCGTTTTGTTCTTGGAAAGATTAACCATAAGGGTATCCTTTCATTTTCTATTACGATTACCGAAATTATTACCAGAAGAGGCTTTCTTTCCTTTGTCTTCTGAAGCGAAAATCATCCCGTGTTCCCGAGCCAATCTACCATTAGTCTCGGCTGAAACTGCCGCTATGATAAATGAGGCCCAATCTGTGAATTGGGAACCCGTAAAGACAGCAATAGATGGTCGCAGATTCATCTTGCACGTATCAATCAGTGCTGAATCTGGCATGCCTGGAGGCATCTTCAGAGTTGCCTGTCGGAAACGTTCAATGAACGTCCGAGTATCTTCCTTCTCC
The DNA here is from genome assembly GCA_029216955.1 of Iris pallida. Lineage (NCBI taxonomy): Eukaryota > Viridiplantae > Streptophyta > Magnoliopsida > Asparagales > Iridaceae > Iris > Iris pallida. The sequence continues at coordinate 4,669,357 of JANAVB010035619.1, forward strand.
TTTTGTTTGATTTCTATTAAGGAAGACATGTTCATGTCCATGTCTCATTCATAGAAGCGGGAGAGAAATATTGCTTTGAATTCGTCAAAAGACGAAATACAACTGTCGGATAAACTACGGTACCAGTCGTAGGCTGAACCCGTTAGACACCCGATAAAAACTCGGGTAAGAAGAGCATCATTCTTCTGTAAGTGTACAGTCATAATATCAAAATAATTAATATATTGACTGGGAGATGTCTTTCCATCAAATAATACTATGGATTGTGGCTTGAACTTTGGAGGAAAAGGCACATCATTCCAGTGAGGAGGATAAGGTTGCTTAATCCCTAACCTCTGGAGCTGATCCTTGTGCTTCAGAACTTCAAACTGTGCTTTTAATTCTCGCACTGCTTGAATAGCTTCACTGGTTTGAGGAAGCACATTTGATTGAATTGTTGTCGGATGTACCGTAACCCCCACCGGAGGTGGTACATCTTCTGTAATGATAGGATCTGGAGATGCAGAATTTTGATTGGTAGCAGGCTCCTGACTTTGATTATTCAAGGGTATATCAACCCCTGACTATCTAGAGTTTGTGCTGCTACTTGCACCGGAGTTACCACTGCCGGTTGAGCAACTTGCTGAGTCATTATTATTTGATGCATACTTTGCATCATAGTAAGCATATCCTTCAGCGACTGCTCAACTGCAGAGAGACGTTGTTCTGTATTAGCAGATGACGTCTCCGGTTCATCTCCAATAGCATAAGATTCAACCTCCCTTGAAGATATAGAGGGATTGGTGTAGAAGTAAGAATCAATGCTATCTGTTTCAGACTCTAAGGACTAGGTACCCCCAGCTTCTGAGTCAGAAGTCTGTAACTGTCTCTGACTTCTCAATCGAATATTCTGATATACTCCTTCAAAGTTATCAAGAAGTCGATTAAACTGTTGTTGACCATGAGTCTGTGAAGAGTTGCGTCTTGGACGTCGTCCTCTGTTAGTATGAGATGCCATATTAACTGAGTCATATGACAACTCCTGTTCTTGATCTTCAACTGATTGCTAATCATTGTAGCCTAAGCGATCAAAGACTGACCGTTTAGACGTCGAACATCAACACTTAATTACAATCTGGTGACACTCACAATGGTGATCTTCTTTTGGGAGTGTCACAGGAGACTTTCTGTCTTTACGCTTTTGTACAAGCAACTGCGTAAATCAGAAGGAGTAGAGGAAGCAGTCTTCTTTATTATGTTTGGGACAGAAAGTCGTTTAGTCCCTTGTGTATAAAGAAGATTACTTGCTGCATTAGCAGAACCAGACTGTACATTTTTATGCGCTTGGAGTTGCGTGCGTAAATCCTGAGATTTTTTAGCACAAAGAACTCTATCAGCATTACACATAATTTGTAGGTTTGGTACCTTGCGTAAAGCAGTGTAAGAAGGCCGTTGGTGAAAAACCGAAGTTTTACCAACAATGTTTTTACGCTGGTTGCGTACAGGTACATTCACTTTAGATGTAAAGACATCATTATGAATGTTATCTACACTGTCACAGACAGGAGATTTACCTTTACGCGTAGAGCGCAAAACATGAGTATCTGCCACGTCACAGACGGGAGATTTTCCTTTACGCGTGGAGCGTAAATTTTGTGTGTCTACCGCGTCACAGACGGGAGACTTATTTTTACGCTCAGAACGTAAAGCATTGGAGTCTACCACGTCACAGACGGGAGACTTGTTCTTATGTACAGTGCGTAAATTTTAGTTTTTACGTGCTGGGCGTAATACCTCATTTTTACGCGCTAGGCGTAAAACTTGGAAATCTTCTTCGTCACCGACGGGAGATAGGTTTTTACGCTCGGGGCGCAACACTGAGGCTGCCTCGTTACAAACGGGAGCCTGGTTTTTACGCCCGCGGCGCATCGCTGAAGTAGAGGCTGCCTCATCACTGATGGGAGTCTCCACAACAAGAGTAGGAAGGATGCCTTTGCCTTTAGAGACAACAGGGAGATCCGAGGATGGTTTGGACTTAGGGATCCAAACTTTTCGCGCCTTCCGCGATTTCTGAACATTGGAGCAGTGAGCACTACCCCCAGTCCTGAGCATTTCTTCGTAGGCAGTCTGGTCGAAGTGCACAACCAGAGTCTTCTTGGTCGATCCGACCAACGCATCATCATATTGAGTAATTGCCTTCTCGTCAGAGGAGAAGGTCGTCTCCAGCAGAGTCGCCATTTTGTTTCACTTAACAAAATGCCTAAAAATTAGCTTTTGATTGAAAAGTACAAAAAGTACAAATTGTTCTGGAAAGTATTGCTATGAAAGTCTGATCTGGAGGCGATCACTTTGTTCCTTAGACCATACGATGATGATGAAGAGTACTGCTAGAAGATGAACAGCCGGAAGAACTAAGTCACCAGAAAGGTATCGACACACTTGGGCACTGATGGCGAGGTCGAATGCTTTCCTGCTTTGCTTCACTCTGTTCTGGAAGAAAAGTTGAAGAAGAATGCTCTGGAAAATTAAAGTCTCTGGGCTCTGATCTCTGTATATTCTCTTGGTGTTATCTATGTGAAAAATAAGTCTATTTATAGACTTTTACTTTTGTGCGTAAAAAGCAGCATAATCCAGTCTTTACGCTAGCAACCGTCACCCATCGATGGAAGTCACCCTCTGTGCATGTTGACACGTGTCCCATTATTTCAACAAAAATAGAGAGCACGTACACACGTTCTTCAATAAATGTGGCATGATAGCCACGTAGACAACCCACGTTTTAAAGTAGTCAGGAAGGATCGGACGTAAAAATGACCCAAAATATGTCCTGAGCGTAAAGTGGCAAATTGGCGTAAAAATAACTCAAAATAAACTTCCCAGCGTAAAGTGGCTAAAATAGCCTTGAGCGTAAAACTTAGCCCAAATAGACTTTACGCTCACAATAGCTTTGAGCGTAAAAGCTCGAAAACTATAGTGCGTAAAAAGAAGTGACTTTATTGAGCATAAAATAGCCTTCTCTGCACACCACACGACAAGTATCGGGTTTTGTGAAAGTCCGATCTTCTCGACTTCTGTGTTTGCATGTTGTCAGCAAAATCATTCTGTCAAATCAAATCTTCTACATTAAATGCGGCCTGACAGTTTGTCTCCAGGCGTAAAATTCAATGGACTGCCTTAGCGTAAAGTAGCTCGCGTAATGTCAAATGCAAATAGCCCTGGCGTAAAATAGCTCACATAGAGAGTTGCTTGCGTAAAGTCCTCAATTCCTTTGACTTAGTCCACAAAGCACTTTTTTACGCTCCTACAAACTCGGGTTGGGTCGGGTCCATCGGATTTATCGGACTCTAATATACTAATTAAAATAATTTTATACAAAAGTAATATTAAACACATAATCAAATAGCAATCAGGTCTTGATCATTACAAAATACAAACTAAAATAAGATTTAGGATAAATAGTTGAAAAGTTTGGGTGAAAAAATTTAGGATTTACACTTTTTTATTTAAGAAGAATGGCAATATATATATATATATATATATATATATATATATATATATATATATATATATATATATATATATATATATATATATATAGCAAGTGATCAGACCGGCGGTCCTAGCTCAATGGGTTAGGACGAGTGGCTCCCAGTGGGGAGGTCGTGAGTTCGAGTCCTTGCGGGTTCACGCTCCCACTCACTCCACTCGGGGTGGCTCAGCGGCCATTTGGCCGCGGCCTCGAGCGGGGGCGCTGGTCAGGACAATGATGAATTGGCCTGTGTGATGCGGGACATCCGCAACGTCGGAGGCCTGTCGACATAGTGCCACGAACTGAGCCCGGAGGAAAAAGAAAAAAAAAGAAGAAGAAAAGAAGAAATATATATATATATATATATATATATATATATATATATATAGCAAGTGATATCTAGCCTAGTGGTTAAAAGAGATGCATGCGGTCCAAGTGGTTAGGAGTTCGAGCCCCAGTGGAGGCGAGTCCGCCAAAATTATCCATTGCTTCAAAATATATATATATATATATATATATATATATATATATATATATATATATATATATAGGGTTTATCCGATCGGACTCGGATTTAGTCCGTCCGAGTTGCACCCCTAGTCAGAGTCTTCTTTTCCCTCTTCCAAATTCAATCGAACAAAACATCGGATTTTAAAATGTAGAGCTCACTTTCTCAAAAAAAATTTACTTCCGGCCACAAAAACAGGTTAAAGTTAACTTTTCTTACTTCAAAAATGTCTAAACTGATGAGTGTTATCCAATATTCAACATATGCATGTTATTGAAGTGCTTGACAAGCTACAACCAGGAGCTAAACCAATTCAATAAATCAATGGTTCATACTCAATCACCAAAGACAAACAAATATAGTTGTCAAACTCCTTAATCAACAAACTAGACACGCCTACAACAAAAACCAAAGGGTAAGCAACCAACCAAAGTTTAAAAATATATAAAGATTTTGAAGATAGTAATAAGGGTTGAGAAATAACTACAATGACCCTATGTGTCATGAGTATTACATTAACTACAACTATTCGGAAAATAATTACACTGACCATTTATTTATAAATTTTATAAAATATAGGGGTGGTCAGTGCTATCAGTTTTTATACAAAATATAAACTATAGGAACGGTCCGTGTAATTAGTTTCAAAGTATGAATAGCTTTTGTAATAAGTATAAAATATAGGAGTAGTTTTAAATATCAATATTTGTTTACAATTTGATAATATAAAACTCAGATAATTTTTTTTCTAGGTCACGGATGTGCGCATGACATTCTCGAGAATTCTTCGCATATCAAAATGAGAGCAAATGTATCCAAAAATACATACAATAATCAAAAGTACTACGGATTCTATGAAGTCATAGTTTTTGAAGTGCCACCCACTTCATTTACACGTAGGGCTACTATATTTGAGTTTTAATTTCAATTGTGGCCAACATATGTTATAAAGTACTATAAATTTCAACACCAATGCGAACGGGTTATAATATGGTTAATATTATGACTAAATAGCGTTTAGACTATTCATATTAAACCAGCTTAGAGTATAAGTCATGGCATATCAAATTGAAATGTTTGGATTATGATTTTTTTTTTCTAATATACACCTGTTGGTTTCTGTCCTTTTACTCATATCTAGGACGTAATGGAAAATAAAATAAAATAAAAATTAATAATCAAAATATTTTCAATTGGACATCTCAAAACTTAAACTCTAAGCTGATATAAAGTCCATAAAATCCATGGTCTAAATGCTAATTAGCCCTTAATATTACCGTGTATTGTAATGTAAAGTGTGGCATTTGGTTTAATGAAAATGTGATATTTGTGTTTTATTTTTAGGTAGTTATTTCTTTATGCTATTAGGCCATCTCCATCGGGGGTTTCTATCTCTCCTATTTCTACGATATAAACTCATTTTTAGAAGGAGAACAAAAAAATTTCTTCCAACCATGATTTATATCTCAATTTGTATCATATGTATCGGTAATGCAGGATGAAGAGTCTCTAATTTTTTTTTATCACTCATAACAATTAATATTGGACCCCACGTCATAAATTGATCATTTCATTTGTTACCAATTATGATATAAATGGAGAACCATTAAAGATTTTTTTTTTTTTTTGTGTGCAAGCTCTATGTAGAAACTCTACTAACTAGGATATAAGACCATCTCCAATGGGGGTTTCTATCTTCCCTATAGGTGGCAATAATGTAGGATGTAAACTTTCTATGAGGGTTTCTACCCTATAAGTAGAAACTCTCATATAAATTCTTTTTATCTCTCGTGACAATTATTATTGGGTCCCACACAATTAAATTGATCATTTTACCATGTGACACATAGGATAGAAATGGAGAACCATTGGAGAACATTTTTGTATGTCTACAATTTATATGTAGAAACTCTTCCACCTAGGATAGAAATCTCCTTAAAGTACAATGTCAAGTATGATAAGAACTTAATTTTAGAAATCACCATTGGAGATGGTCTAAATTTTCTTAAAGTGCAATGCCAAGTAGGATAGCCATCTCCAGTGGAGATTTCTATCTACCATATTTCTATGGTAGAAATCCAATTTAGATTTTTTTTTTTTTTTTTTATCTGGTGGTTTCAATCCCAATTTCTATAATTTTTACTTTCTAATACTAAATTAGTTGGTCTCAGCCCGAGCCCATTGGGCCGAAATGTACGTCGGTTCTATAAAGCCCATATAATTCATGTGCTGCATACTTCCAATGGTGGGTGACACAAGGCAACAAGAAACCCACCTCTCTTTCTATCCCACACGCAAATCAATAGCTTAATTACCATAATATCACGTCTAATGGTTCCTACATTAACAAAATCCGCTTTTTCTTATCGGATCCGCGCCCGGCACCCGATCTGACGGCTTGGAACTTTCCTTCTCTACGGAAATCATTAAAGCCGTTTATTTCGTAAAGGGTAAATTGGTCATTGTTAGGGTCGTATACTATGGCGATGCTAATTGCACCCTCTTATTTATTACGTACGAAGCGCTACTGAACGCTCTAAATCCTTTTAATTAAGAGGGACTGCAAGTAAAACTCTATGTATACTTATCAATTTATTGAGGTGGGTTCCATACGCAGAGCCACGTGCTACGAATTTGAAATTTCGGCAGTCACCGTAAACCATGCATATCACCTGGCTGACCGAAAAGACTGGATTACCCCTGCGTGCCAGTGGCATTTTGGATATTGTAGCGATTCATTTGGGCCCTAGACCATCTCCAATGGTGATTTCTAAAATTGAGTTCTTATCCTACTTGGCATTGTACTTTAAGGTCTCATTTGGTTCACGGATTTAAGGAACCAAGAAAGAAAAGTTTTTTCTTTCCTTTGTTTGGTAGGCACAAACTTATGAATCAATTTTCTGACAAGGGAGAAAATTTGTGGAAATATGGTTCCACTCAAGACCCATGTGATTGATTTTTCCTCATTCTTTTCCAACATTTATTACAAAAGTTATCACAAAAGTAACCATGTATCATTGCTTATTTTACCATTAATGTTACTAGCATATGTGCACGTGCCTTGCACGTATTTTAACATTTCTTAATTAGTGTAGGAAGACTCTTTAGAAAGACCAAAGGGTAGTCTTCCTAATTACTAAGTTGTCCTTAATAAAATTAATGAACTATTTTTAATTAGTATAAGTATATAAGGGTATTTTCGGAATTCAAAAGTTTCACCATCTAAGTTTTCCTATTATATAGTAGAATAGATTTTTTACAATCCTATTTTTATTTTAAAAGGTAAGGATATTATTGGAACATTGTTATATTTTGTTTTCCTTTCCTAGTTAGTTTTCTTGTTTTACCAAACAAGGAAAAATAAATGTGACATGAATCATACTTTTCCATTCCCATGGAAAATACAAGAGAATTCATTTTCTTTCCGTGAACCAAACGAGGCATAAGGAGATTTCTATCCTAGTTGGAAGAGTTTCTAGGTAGAAATTATAGACATATAAAAATATTCTCCAATGGTTCTCCATTTCTAACCTATGTGTCACATAATAAAATGACCAATTTAATGGTGTGGGACCCAATAATAGTTGTAATGAAAGATAGGAGAATTTCTATGAGAGTTTCTAAAACTCTCATAGAAACTTTCTATCCTACATTATTGCTACATAGGATAGAAATGATGATAGAAAATGTTTTTTCTAAAATAGATTTCTTCCATAGAAATAGGAAAGATAGAAACCCTCATATTTTTTTTATTATTATTTTTTTTTTTTTAGAGACCCTCATTGGAGATGGTCTTAGTATCCGTTTGTAAATTTTCAAAACTGAGTGTTTCGGGTCCAAGCGGGTTACCAAATCGTCACCCAAACTCAAAGCTAAACGAATAAGGTAAAAAAAAAACAGATTGGTCGGTTTTTTTTTTTTTTTTTATTTTTGCCTAAAACCACCTACTGTTATTCTTATTGCAATGTTATATCTGACGTAGTTACAAAAATGTTGGTAGCCAATTTGAAAATAAAATAACTACATATGAACATTTCTTTGTAGATTCATGGAATCAAAATTTTAGTTATTTGCAAAGGTTGAATTTGTTTGCTGATCCATAAGAGACAATAAGTTCATAAATTAGTAGTTGCCATATTTCTCTTGTACTTTATGCTCACATTCATGATTCATGTATTTGATAATTTATATATATATATATATATTTTAATAAAGAAAATAAGGTACAACATTCTTATAGGAAAGTTATTAAGGCGTGTGTAAGAAGTCAACCTTCCAGTATTACAAGTTGATAATATTAAAATTACTTGTGAAAAAAAAAAAACTAGTTCGTAGGTGTGACTAGGGGTGTATAAGAACCAAATCAAACCGAAAAGTGGCTGATTGTGTTGAGTCGTGTTTTCATTGCTTATGGTCCGTTCCGTTCAGGGTTTCAAGAATAAAATTTTTATTTGAAAACGTACCGGACCGAATATATTAGAATGACTTGTGGACTAAAAGAATTATGATTGCTTATTAATAACTGATAAAATAATTGGATTAGTAGTGGATTATGGGACATATTAATAAGGGAAGATTTATGAAATGCCCAAAAACTAAAAAAGTTTTATGTAAAACCCACCGCTAAAAAAACTTTCATCGCGTGCCCAGAATTAGAGAAACTTATCCAAAGCGGGTTCCAAATGACCCTTTTGCCCTTCATTTTAATTTATTGGAAACACCCACAAAACTGCTCTTAAAAAAACGTTTCAATACTCCATCTTCTTCCATACGCTGCTCACTTTCGAATCTAGGTTTTCTCCTCAAAAATCTTCAAAAACTCGTCGAAAAATTTCGGAAAGACCGGGACGAACGACAAAAGTGCTAAAACGGAGGTCCAAACATCATTTTTTTGCGAATCTAAAATTTCGGAAGGCCGTCTAACCGCAAAGCTGTTACTTTCAGTCTCCTCGACGATACGCTCATTTTGCGACAAACGGGACCTCGTTTCGACCTCCCAGTCAAAAGTTATGGCCCTCCAAAGTTTCAGCTAACCATAAAATGCAGGAGAATGGCATTCTCCGTCTTAATTTACACGGAGAATGACCATTCTCCGTCTTAATTAGGACGGAGAATGACATTCTCCGTCTTAATTTACACGAAGAATGGTCATTCCAGTGTTAAAACGCAGGAGAATGACCATTCTCCGTGTTAGAAACACGGAGAATGCCATTCTCCGTGTTAAATGAAACGGAGAATGTCATTCTCCGTGTTAAATAAAACGGAGAATGGCATTCTCCGTCCTAATTAAGACGGAGAATGACCATTCTCCGTGCTAAATTAAACGGAGAATGACCATTCTCCGTCTTAATTAGGACGGAGAATGCCATTCTCCGTGTAATTTATCACGGAGAATGGTCATTCTAGTGTTAAAACGCAGGAGAATGACCATTCTCCGTGTTAGAAACACGGAGAATGGCATTTTCCGTCTTAATTAGGACGGAGAATGACATTCTCCGTTTTATTTAAGACGGAGAATGCCATTCTCCGTCCTAATTAAGACGGAGAATGACATTCTCGGTCCTAATTAAGACGGAAACGGAGAATGTCATTCTCCGTCTTAATTAGGACGGAGAATGGCATTCTCCGTCTTAAATAAAACGGAGAATGGCATTCTCCGTCTTAATTAAGACGGAGAATGCCATTCTCCGTCCTAATTAAGACGGAGAATGGTCATTTCCAGTGTTAAAACGTGTAATTTAGTTTTTTCAGGAATAAAGAGTTTCGTTCTTCTTTCAAAGCGATGATAATTCTTATGGAAAAGAAGAAGAAAGATCTTCTCTCAACAATTGAAGATCTGAGTTCAAATGTCTCCACGATGAAGATGATGATGATGGTGATGATGACGACGAGCGATGATCTGAGTTCGACTGAAGAAAAATACACCGAACTACGAACGATCTTTGCGATCTCTGCTGAATATGAGAGCAATGGAATTCAGATTTCCCGTGAAGAAGAAGAAGACGAAAATCGCAATCCAGATCTGAGTTTTTTGAATTCAAATACATATAGATGACCAATTCGCGCGGAGGGGTAGTTTCGGTATTATAAAAATAGCAGTTTCTAGCGGGTGGCATCTAAAAGGGAATCTTGGAATATTTAACGTGAAAATACTTAATTATGGGTATTTCATAAAACTTATCCAGCGGGTGGACATTCATAAAAGCCCATCCCGAAATTGGGTTTCTCAGCAATTTCCAGTATTAATAAATATAGGAAATGATATTTAGTATTCAAACATATTTAAGATTTGTTAATAGGGTTTATTATATTATATAAATTAATAAAATGATCGAACCGAATCGAGATTGACGGTTTGAATTGATTTAGTTCCATATGTTCGGACGAGTCGATTCTTACCCATGTTTCTTTTTTATTTTTTTTTGTGTGTGCAGAATCAAGGACTTTGGGAAAAAAAAAAACCCGTTCCTTTCATGTGTTTTGATACTTAATAAAATCCCCCCCCCCATTCATTTTTCCTCACAATTTAGTGACTTTTCCAAACACCATTTTTTTATTGGACTTGCAATTTTCTAAAGGAAAAGAAAGAGCAATGAATCGATTTTCTTTCATTTTCGTGAACCAAACAGGCTCTTAAAGAATCAAATAATTATGATTTGGTTTATTGTTTATATAAAAATTGAACAAAATCAGACCGTGCTTACCCCTAGGTGCGACCATCCATGATCAAATAGTCAAACTTAATTTAACAAATGAGTATAATTTTGAAGAAAGGTCTACAATCCATTACATTGAATAAAAACATAGAAATTTGAAATTTACTTGTAGAAAGACTTGTTATACCAAGTGCATATTTTGTAAATTTCCGTTATCTATTTGAAATGAAGAAGAATTATGACATAAAATCCAATGTCATACCCCATAAAAATAGTTTAAAGTTCAAACCTACCACAATTTGAATTATTTATCATTCTTCCATCCAGTTCGTTATGGTCATGCTCTTGGAAGTCTCATTTTGCAATAGTTATGACCCAATAGCTGAAAATTTATTATTTTAGTGGTTTCTTCCAAACACAAGTATAATTGTCTATGCAATCCACTGAAGATGATTTACACGTGTTGGATTTTTTATATTCCTACAATATTTTTCATGTAGATTGTCCCTCATTCGATGATAATATTGCCTCGATCATTGTTCAAGCAATACTCTTGAAATACAACTAATGATTTTTCTTTTCTTCAATGATTGTATTTTTTTCTCGTACAAGAAAACTTTCATGACGTGAAGATTATATTATTTAAAAGAAGTATACATAATATTTTTTTATACTAACCATTACAAAGTTTTAAAATGGTCTTCTGACCCTTATAATCAATTTGGCAAAAAAAAATTTAGGACGACAAAAGTATGAGTATAAATTGGCTCATTGCAAATAAAATATATTAAAAAATTCGGTCAATAATTAGAAAAATAAAAATATTGAGGTTAGAAACTTCACATTATTAAATATATTAAATTGAGTTAATTAAACAGGTTCTCACTATATTTTTTGTGCTAAATTTTTCAATAATTTATATGGAACACATTTAAAACTTTGCATGCTTAAAATTTACGTACTGATTCGAATCATTCAAAAGTTCGAAATTATTATATATTTATGAAGGATACGGAAAAAATCGCGTATAATACGAGTTTTATTCGGATGATTGCTAACAAGACTTCGGACTCAAAGGAAGACATATCACTACGGAAAGGTAATATTGGGAGAGATTTCTTGTTGGAGTGAATTTGAAATTAAACATTTACCAATTTCACATTTTATTTTACAGCAATAGAAAATGCACTATCCGAAGTATGGAAAGTGCAAATAGCAAATTAACATGGACTAAAACGCGTAACCCTTGTTAGCAATTCGGCAAACGGAAAAAATTCGGGATGGCAAAAGTACGAGTATAAATCGGCTCAGTGCCAACAAAATACGTTCAAAAATTCGGACAAATATTCAAAAAATGAAAATATTGAGGTTAGAAACTTCACATTCTTAAATATATTTTCAAATTTGGTTAATTAAATAGGTTCTCAACACGTTTTTTTTTGCCAAATAATTCAATAATTTATACAGAACACGTTTAAAACTTCTCATGATTAAAATTTACGTACTGATTTGGATCTGTCAAAAGTACGCAAGTATTATACGTTTATGAAAGATACGGAAAAATTCGCGTATAATACGAGTTTTATTCGGGTGATTGCTAACAAGGCGCGTAACCCCTAGAGAGGACTTATACGGGAAACCGGGTTGACGGGTCCAACCCAACGGCGAACTCGGAAGAGAAGGATTCGCCATTTTCTTGAGGGAATCGCCGACCAGAAGAAAACGCGACCGCGAAATAAATAAATATCCCCTCGAAAAAAAAAAACGGAGCTGCTCTGTATAAATAAATATTCCGACGCAGAGGCGTCCTTCACTTTCGCCACACCCAACTTTTTCGGGCTCCAGTGGCGGGAAACAGTACGGCTCTTCTCTTAATTCTCCTTCCTCGATTGGAAAATCTAGGGTTTCCAAAAACTCTATCGCCTAGGGTTTTCTAGGGTTTCGAGAGATGAGCTTCAGGAAGGGGGCGAAGGTGTGGGTGGAGGACAAGGAGTTGGCGTGGGCGGAGGCGGAAGTGGCGGAAGTGAGGGATAAACTCGTGGTGGTCGTCGTCACTTCCCGGAGGAAGAAGGTGATGCATATTTCTAGGGAAAGAACCTCTTTGCGTGAACTCTAGGTTTACTTATTTTGTTTGATTTCTTGCAGTTTTCTGATTTGTTCTGATATTTTTTTAGTGATCGAGTTCATACTAGTTCCAGATCGTTTTATTATTTTTTAAAGGTTGCGGTGGTTTTTCTGTTCGTTTATTTTTGTTCGAAATTCATGTTTTGTAGTTTATTTTTTCATTGCTTAAGAAAGGTTATGCATTTTTCTTTCTTCTTATTCTGAAGAATCTCTTTGCTTGAACACTAAGATTACTTATTTTGTTAGATTTCTTACATTTGTCTGTTTGTTTTTACGAACTCATTGTTTTCTTACGAAGTTTTGATTTTGTAATGAACGAGCTCATATTAGGTCCAGATTGATTTTTTTTTTTTTTTTGAAGTTTGCGTGGATTTTTCGAATTCTGTATATATATTTTTTGAATTCTTCCAGAATCTCTGTTTACTGAATTTAAAAGAAAGGATTTTTAGTCGAACATTTCACACGAAGCATAGACACTTTAATAAATTGGCACCTGGCATGCTGTGTTGGACACGTTCATACGTACTGGAACATGACACAGACACTCCAAAACTGGTGCTTTGTCCGTGTCGTGTTTGTATTGTGAGTTTCAATTTTTTCGTGTTTGTGAAAATAGAATATTTCTAACTATTTGATTGAATAACGGTCTTATAGTTACCTGTTTTTCTGAAATTCCTCTATAGCTTATTTTTATTGTTATTTATTTGTTACATTGCGTAAGGTCACGGTCCCTCCCGAGAAATTGCTACCAAGGGATCCTGATGCCGATCTCGGAGGAGTTGATGATATGACCAAGCTGACATATCTCAGCGAGCCTGGAGTTCTTTACAATATTGCGAGAAGATATGCACTCAACGAGATATATGTAAGCATTTCTTATTTCGTTTCATCTCTCCGTTAATATTAGTTTGTTTGTAACATTTTTCTTCATCTATTGCCCATAGATTGAAATTTGTTCTTCACTTGTGAGCAGTAGAAATATATTACTATATTATCGCTTTGCAGCATTTTCTTGTATATCCTTATGTTAACCTGTATTGATTGCTCGTGTGTACTGTGGGTGTACTGTTGCTGTTGCTTCTAGGCATCTCTCGTGCAAATTACTATAAGACATCAATAAGACAACACGTTCTTTATGATCAATGCTTGTAGCTAATTAGAGTGCTAAGATGGACAACTTGAAACACAATAAAAGAAGGGTAAACTATTAGTGCATATGTGGATACCCTTGAATTGAAACCTTTACAGACTCGCACACTTTCTGTCTATCCAAGACCAAGGAACTGGCCATGAACATATTAGTTTTGTAAGAGCCCTATCAATGCAATCTGCAGATAATTGTCTACTTGCCATGAGGTTGCCACGGCCTTTCCTATGAGAAGGCTATTCACAAGTATCAATCGTACAATATCTGTTCTAGATTCTCTGTAAAAATGACTGAATTAAAATTTTGTGAACGAATTAACTGCAATCAAGATGTATCTTGATTTCTGTTTGCCTGTTAACGCAAATGTTTCTGTTTAGCAATGCAATCTCCAGTGTAGGTTGTTATATACTTTACCTTTGGGCTTCTGCAGAATTACGTGTGAGAATGCTCGTTTTCACCCAAACTTTGTCCTATAATTATTTGTCAGGTGCACGGTGTCCTGATATCAGTTATTTATTTTATGAACTTGATTTTTCATTGTTAGTTATATGTGTTTTTTCTGCTAGATAGACTGAAAATCAGACTTACTATGGCATATAAATTGTTTGTTAACTTTGTTTTATTGTTTCTTCCTGGAACTGATTTAACCCTTATATGATGGTAGACATACACCGGAAGTATCTTGATTGCAGTTAATCCATTCACCAAGCTTCCTCATCTTTATAATGCACATATGATGGAACAATATAAAGGGGTACGATTCGGAGAGTTGAGCCCTCATGTTTTTGCTACAGCTGATGCATCATATCGGTCGGTTTATGCTGTTTTACTGAATGGTTTTCATGTATATTTACCTTCTTCATTGTACTGACTTTTGATATTTTCTTGTATAGAGCCATGATAAATGAGGGCCGTAGTCAGTCTATTTTGGTAAGTGGGGAAAGCGGGGCTGGGAAAACTGAGACAACAAAGCTGATTATGCAGTACCTAACATATGTTGGTGGCCGAGCTGCTGGTGATGATCGTACAGTTGAACAACAAGTTCTGGAAGTAGGTGTTGCCCCAATTAATTTCAGTGTCACATTGGTTATACTTGCAGCAGCGATTGTTGCTTTTGTTGGTTGATCTGAGTAATTTATTCTCTCTTTTCATTTTGCTTTTTAATGATGATGCAGTCAAATCCACTTTTAGAGGCATTTGGTAATGCTAAAACAGTTCGAAACGATAATTCAAGGTTTGCTTTGTACATTTGCAATTTCAACTTTTTGTTTACTGTTCAGTTTCTCGTTGGACAACCTATGATGCTTACTTATACTTTGCATTTGGTCTTGTTCCTATGGTGCATATTTATATACAGTGCACACTTTTGTTAATGTAGATATTACTTATGTGCTGCATATTTATATTGCATATACTGGGTCCTAGCATTCATGTATAAGCTTCTGTATTGGGGCTACGATATTGTTCTACTCGTATCAGTGCGTCAACATGCAGTATTTCTTTGGCTCTATTTCACTGTCAATGATTCACACATCATTACAACATTCCGATCTTTGCCTTACTGAATCGAGTTACGAGTATTCACCATGATAGATTGGCTAAAATGTTGCCAGTTCTGATAGCTTGTACTCAAGCAACTCAAATTTGGTCAAAGGTCAATGCATTGATGATCTATTGACTTGTTTGTTGGTGGTTTCTATCTGACAATTAATATACCTTAGGTGATGTAGACCGAGGCGTGAGCCTCATGAAGGCTAGACACACATTTATTAAAATAATAGTTTATAGATCATATGCGACTGTATGTAATATATACTGAAAGAGGACGACTGAGTTTATTTCAATAATCATATCCGAGGAAAGTAAACAAACTAACTAGAGAACGAGTTGGATGACACAGGTACGGAGAGGGTTCTGGTTAGTGAGTAATGAAGGGGTTGAAAGCAACATCAAAGCTAAATAGAGAAAGATGAACAAAAGAAGAAAAAAACAGAGCATATAAAAGAGAAGAAGAATAGTAAAGTAATAGATGTTTATGGTATAACAAAAGAAAATGAAAGAAGAATACAAAAGTAAACACAAAAAAAACTGAAAAAAACATAGCAAGAAAAATCCAACAGTAGATAATAATAAGAAGAAGGACGAAGAGTAATAACATTGATTGGGAACCAGGGAACCGTGAGAGGCTTCAAGTTTCAGTTAGCAAGAGTGTTTTTTCCCATTTGATCTGTGAGATTCGTTTCAGTTTCTCTTTGAGAGTCATGTAACTGATAGATCTGACGGTTGTCCGTGCTCAATTAAACCGAATCCATTGGTTAGTAAAACAGAATGTATAAAAGAAAGTATACAATTCAGTATGTGTGGGGCACGCCTCAGTTGGGCATGACCTCACCATAATGCTCCAAGTGGCGCATGCCTTATGAAGGGAGCCTTGCTCCACATGTATTGAGGCGCTGAGGTTATAGCCTCATGTGCCTTAGGCGTGTTCGTTCACGCAACAATATAATTTTTTAAAATTCACGCGAGAGAAGATTCGAAGCTCGGTTGCTCTGATACCATGTTAAAATCCTTGTCACTACACCAAAACTTTGTGACGAGGCTTCAGGGTTAGATATGTGTTGGTGAGGCTTATATATATTAAATAATTATTTTATCATCACAAATTAGTATTAATTTTTTTTGCTTCCTATGGTGTTTATGTAGAACATTGTTAAGTAACTTTTTTATCATCACAAATTAGTATTAAAGTTTGCTTCCTATGGTGTTTATGTACATTATGACCGAACCCAAGAATTGTTCCACCACGATAACACCAGAACCACTGTTTGTCCCTGCTATCTAACAAATAGATAAAAGTTGAGTCTCATGTTCTGTTTTCTTGTTCAGCCGTTTTGGGAAATTTGTTGAAATCCAGTTTGATCAAAGCGGTAGGATATCTGGTGCTGCTATTAGAACATATCTTTTGGAAAGATCTCGTGTTGTTCAGATAACAGACCCTGAAAGGAATTATCACTGCTTCTATCAGCTATGTGCTTCTGGAAAGGTAAATTTTTGTTGGAGCATATGGCTTATGCATTACCATCAGTTCTTTGTTTATATGCTCACTATAACTGCAAATGTTGTTGAATTGCCCTATTAGTAACAATGCAAAGCACAATATCTTTCTACCTTTTAAGTATTACCTTCATCATAGAGTCACCCAAGGCCTTGAAAAGTGTATTGAGGTGCAATATTATGTTGCATTATGTTTCATTAGATGGGTTTTGCATACATTTATGTTGTTTAATTATGAATGGCTCTGAGACTGAGTGGTGATTAACTGGTTTGTTAATGATTATGGTGTAAGCTGCCTTCTCCCAACTTTGAATTTTTTAAAAATCGCAACAGGGAAAGAAGTAGATTTCTTGAATAGGAGACTAATGAATGCCTCACAGGTCTATTTAACAACTAAAAAGCAACAATCGTCATTTGTAATCATTATGTTGCTTGCTACACTGGTAGGAGAGAGAACTCACAATTAGAAACCATAAACATCATAACAAATTTAACAGTGCAAATGCTAAGGGGACAACTTATAAGCAAGGTTTGCTGTAGCTCTTTTATAGGTTTTGGAGTCTGGACCCTTTCTATTAGTATTGGTTTTGGCAGTTTAAGGGTTTTAGTGGTGTTTGGTTGTTTCAGCAGAAACCTATTGGTTTCGGCCGAAACTTCTATCCTTGCTTACAATTAATAGTAAAGTTAGTCGTGTGACATTCTTGGTTCTGAAGCTCTACGAAAGATGTCAAACCTCTTCTTTGTTTGTCTTCCTTTATATTTCTCCATCAAAAACCCTCCTTTTATAGAAATTTGTGATGCATTTGAATTTTACTCCAGCTATGCTGGCTGTCCTTTTTAAGCTTACATATTTCTGCCTTCCATTTGGCCCTCATTTCCTAGGATGCAAAGAAATACAAGCTTAGCCATCCGAGCGACTTCCATTACTTGAATCAAAGCAAAACATATGAATTAGATGGAGTAAGCAACGCGGAGGAGTATACTAAGATGCGGAGGGCAATGGATATAGTTGGTATAAGCTTTGACGATCAGGTTAAACTTGTATATTTTAGTTTTTATAAGTTCTTTTATCCTTATTTAATTTTTGGCTTCTCATCCGTTCCTTCGAATATCTCTCCCTCTTTTTATTAGGAAGCAATATTTCGCACTCTGGCTGCTATTCTTCATCTTGGAAACATCGAGTTTTCTCCTGGCAAGGAGCATGATTCTTCTGTTGTAAAGGATGCAGCATCTGCTTTTCATCTTCAGACAGCAGCCGACTTATTCATGCAAGTGAAAGATGTTTCATGTACCTTGCGAAGATTATGCTCTAAATATATGAAATCTCCATTTATCTGCTTCATTACTATGAATCCGATTCAAATCCTTATGTGCTGTTGTATTGTTAAAATTTGATTGTAAGGAGTTGCCAATGATGCATTTAGTTGCTTTGTACAAAAGGTTAGGAATGGTTGTCTAGCACAGAATACAACGGTTTGCACATTCCATTATTTGCAAGTCTATTTCAATATACTGTTTCAGAATACTTTTTGGACTACAGAGAAGAAAAAGTATTCTGGATATTTCATTCCAATATGCAGATAAATATTATCTAATTATTTCTAGAATTATTACTTCAGTAGAGAAATTAAAATCAGCAATAAACAGTGTTCTAAATGGCGACCGCCTAGGCGGTAGGATGTCTCTCTTCGCGGCGTAGGCGGACGCCTAGGCGGAGCAATACATAACAAGATATTTTGTAAGCATTATGGGCCTATGGTTCACTTTTACAAAACTAAAACTTCATAAATATTCGTCCTACAACTTAGTTATGCATGGAACACCCTTAGAATATGCATATTATGCAAAAAAACAGTGGTAAAATAGTAAAAAAAAAGTTCAAAATGTATCGACCGCCTAGGCGGCCTAGGTGGTAGGCACCCGCCTACCGCCATTTAGAACCTTGATACTATGCTAGCATTAAAGAGATGAAAGGTGGTCCCCGGTACCTAATTGAACAGATATTTCTGCACCAATTACCATCACAGTTGATCAGAGGTTACATAATTGAAACAATTCAGCGTTAAAGTTAGATTTACCAAGTACTTAATAGGTTTTTAGGGACCATGCAATTACAGACCAGCACATTCAACCTTCCAAGAAAGCAGAGTGGTAATAGGAACCTAACAAATAAAAAGTGACATTGCAATATGCATAACATTTGTAGATCATTGTGTATTAGCCTACTAGGTAAAGAATATAAACAAACAAGGGACTATTTCTTGTAGAAACACTAGACATCCAAGGTCGTCCATGCATTATAACTATGTTTCTGCTGTCTAAGGTGGGGTAATCAAATGAAAGATTAACCACGCGAGGTAAGCCAGGAGCAGATATCTATAAAAGAAAGTCCGGCTCTCTATCTCATTTTATAAACAAGGTGATTAAATCCTTCACAATTTCATTTCTTGTGGTGTGGAGCACCAAATTAATTAAATCAATTGGAGCAGCTAAGCACAGCATCAGAAAGAAAGTAGAAGTATACTTTTGAATTTATTCAAGGACTAAAGGAAATTGCCCATTAACAAAATCTGTTGCAAAGAATTAAAGACAAATAAATTCCGACACAGCAATACAAGTCCAAGACCATCATATTAGCCAAATTGAGTAACATCATGCCAAGTAGTCAAGTACCCTAAGGGGCTGTTTGGTTCAAGTTTTAGAGGCTTGGGAATGGATTTTGGATCCTTACGCATGTGTGGGATTGGGAATTGGGAGAGAATATGGGAGGCTTTAGATTCCCACATAGGTAGGAAATTAAAACCCAAGTGCCCCCCTCCCCGGGAATATTTTTGCTTTACTGGGAATGATGGTTGGGCGCATTAATTACAATTTTTTTGGTCAATGGTACCCCCAATGACACGAATTGACTTTAGGTAATAATAACATAATGAAATTAATGAAAGGGTATTTATGGAAAACTAAACAAATATATTCTTATTCCCGTATGAACAAGAACATGGGAATGGGAAAATTGAATTTTTTGGACTACATATTCCCAACTTAACCAAACATGGGTATAGGAATGTTGAATTCCTTTCCCATGGGAAAGGAATGGGAAGTTGATTCCTACGGATACAAAACCTTCATCCAAACGCCCCCTAAGTTGTAAATTTCATCCATCTAGTTAGAAAGACAGCTAGAAGAATGATGCCTGCAGGAAGCAATGGTGAGCACCCACAAGTACATGCTGGAAAGATAAAAGAATGCCTCGTGTACAAGTGCATATGCATTTACACGTGATTTTAAATGAAATGTGAGGAAATTAATAGATCTGTAGAAAATAATGTCGAATCAGTCTCTCCTCATTCTGAATTATCACCATCACTACTTTACAACTAGATCCATATCCCTTTTTCCTCATTAAATAAAATAGCTGTATAAACATCTCATCATCTTCTTGGAACTATTATTTGCCTACATTGTCAATGGTCTATGTGTTTCCTCTACAGCTAGCTCCAACATGTTAACTTCATCATTTTAACACTCTCTCAAGCCAAAGATCCTAACCATAATTATGTTCATGGACATGTCACTCTATTTGTCTTCCCAACATAAAAATTGGCAAGAAATGTTGGTCTTATGATAGTATACTGTTTTCTTCTTAATGTTATTTGAACATTTCTTGAAAAGAAATATGTTGCTCCTTAGTATGTGTTAATTGCACTCAAGACATTCCTTTGAACATTTAGGTGTGATGCGGACCTTTTGCTCATTACACTGTGTACGCGCACTATACAAACACATGAAGGGAGTATCATTAAAGCACTTGACTGTGCATCTTCTGCAGCTAATCGTGATGCTCTGGCGAAGACTGTATATGCTCGATTGTTTGACCGGCACGCCCTTTTTCTTCAATTTTATGGTTCCTACTGTTGATTTGAGATATTTACTTATATATTGCGAAACATGGTCATTGCAGGCTTGTTGAAAATATTAATAAGTCTGTTGGACAAGATCTGGATTCTAGGATGCAGATTGGAGTATTGGACATTTATGGTTTTGAATGTTTCAAATTTAACAGGTTTGCTTTCGCTCACTCTCTGTATTCTTCTTTCCTGCACAATTGACTGCAATGGGTAAAATGGAAATTGCAGTTTTCTATGATTTTGTTATTCGATAAAATGTTCGAGTGTAGTTGTCAAACTGGAGAAGATAGAGGGAAGTGCTGAAGCCCTGTTAATTTGGATGTTAATTCACAGGGAAGTTCAGATGAGGGGACTGATAATGTTAGGTTCAATATACTTTGTGTAGATTTGCTGAGAAAGAAAGGGAAGATCTGCTACTAATTCCTATGGTTTTTTAGTTGAAAGTTTCTTGTGAGCTGCTTGCTCTGATCGTGCACAGTTTTGCTTGTACAGTAACTTTATATAGATTTTTCAAATAGATTCATCCTTAGTTCTGTGACTTCTTTTTACCAATTGACATGAGAGAACAGGCCAACTTTTGTACTATATTATGTTGTTTGTAGAAAAAGTTGGCATCCTTGCATATAAGCTCTTCTGTTTGCTGATTGTTTTTGTTTCATTCCCAGCTTTGAGCAGTTCTGTATCAACTTCTCTAATGAAAAACTTCAACAACATTTCAATGAGGTACCAAGTTTATTTTATTCTTTATATATATTTTCCCAGCAGTTCGTATGCATTATACAATTTACAGAACCATCTTGTTTCAGTTATATTACCCTATTGTTTTCTTATTTCAGCATGTATTCAAGATGGAGCAGGAGGAATACAGAAATGAAGAAATCAATTGGAGCTATATTGAATTCATAGATAACCAGGATATCTTGGATTTGATTGAGAAGGTTCTTTTTTTCGAATTTCCCAGGCAAAACATGTCCACTTCTATCTGGCAACTTGTTTTAAGTTGGTTTAAAACATTTTGACAATAGATTCCTATTATTAAGGAGTTGATAACGCACCTCTTGCCTAAAATTCTATTGTCTTCAATAAATCATTTGTAAATCTGGTCCTGCTCTTTCGTCTCATTAATTCAACAATCTAATATGATGTTAGGCCATTGTTATTGGCACTGCAAATTCCTGTCAGGGTCGACGCTATTTTAGGGGGCAAACACCTCATTACCGCTCTCTTGTTCCTCTTCTAAACCCAAAAACCCAAACAATCTTCTCTCTTCCTCTACCTACTCTTCCAACTCTAAACCCTAAACCTCGCAGCAATTGACAACGAATATGGCGAGAACCAACAAACCTACACAATCAAGATAAAACTCCACCAATTGAAACTATATATTTTTGTTTAGATTCTAGGTTTTTCAAATATAGTTTTTTTTTTGTTTAGATTCTTAGATTTCATGTGTAATACATGTTTTGTTATGGTTTAGTAGAAAGCCTACTAAGGCACTATTCCCGAAGTTTTGAAATCCATGAATAGATGTTCGAAGCTTCGGAATAAACACAATCACGTTTGGGATGATGGAGGATTGCCAAATTTTTGGTAGTCTTGGCTATGCAATAGGACTGCCAAAATTTTCAGTCTTGGTTATGCAATAGGACTGCCTGCAAATGCATTAGGACTGCCAAAATTTTGGCAGTCCCGAAGAAACTAGACTCTAGTTAGGGAAATCCTCCCATATAATCCACTAGAACCTGAAGATTGGACTATTTGTTTGTTTGCCGTGGTGGAAGGTTGCTTTCATGGTTGTTCTCTTGTGGTTCACTTATGATTGCCTGGTGCTTAAACCCAAGTGCTTGAGTGAGGGAGGCGAGTTCGCTCTGATGCAGTAAGCGTGTAACATGACCGGTGAGTAAGCGTATGACCCGTGAGCAAGTGAGTCCGTGCAAAACGTATTTCCTGCACCACGGCAATGCGGTGGTCCGACTCAAAATTTTCTATTTTTATTGCATGGAACAATATCACATAAACATACAACTTAGTGAGCTGTGATCCCTAAATTAACTGGTGGTTTATAAATCCAATTGATCCATTTCTTTCTCAAAGAAAAAAAAAAGACCAATCCAATTGTTCTATTAGGATCTATATTATTTTGAGATGGAACTGCAGGAATGGATCCACAACATTTCGTTAATAACTATCAAAGCTGTGAATTGGACGCATTAGGTCAACATCGGTGCAAGTCATCATGTTCATTGTTCCAAGTTTGATTCTATATAGGTGACTGCTGAGTGTGATTGAAATGCAAGTGATATAATCCTTGAGAAATACAAGCAACAATTAGGTGTTCAAAAATAGACTAATAAATTTTGAAGTTCAAGGCAATAATTTACATAGATTCACATATTTCCATATTAACCATGTTGCTAGCATCACAAAAATTGAATATAGATTGAACTGTATGCATTAGTTAATGAACAAAGAAACTTCGGTAATACAAAACTAAAAGCTAAATAAAATAACGAAAAAGGAAATAATAAGACAACCAAGTCCTATGATAGTTGCAGAAAAGCAACACTAGTTAATAGAATTGAAATGCAAAGGATCCCAATAACATCCCTCTATGGATATATGCAGCAAAAGGGCTATAGTTAGCACCAAGGCGATGAAATAAGTTCAAATAACAAACCAGGATTGTTGAATTGGTAGTGCTGAGTACAAAACTACACAGTTTTTATTTTTACCTCAAGGTTTTTGAAGCCAACTCTGAACATGATATTCTAAACCAAGAGAGAAAGGAGTCTTAAAATTAGCAACAAATACAATCCTGGACTATTGGGGGCTTCACCAGATTCTTCGCTGCAAAATATATGGAGATGAGCCTTTCAAATATAAAGATTTAGCTACTTGTTTCATTCTCACTACTTGTAAGGGCCCAAATACACATAAGTACAGATGAGAGGATAATATATGAAGAAATCCAATGGACTCAAGAGTTGGCGATTACTGCAATCACAAACAGAGATAATGCAAAACAATCGATGGCTTAACAATCAAATTTCTTGATTCTGAATTGAAGACATGAAACGACTCAAATAATAAGGAAATTGGATAGTCACAAATAGGTTTTGCTGCACTTAGCACTAAACTTAACAGTGCAGTGTCTTGCAAAAATAAAGTCTAGTAAGAATAAACTTCAAACGTTAGAACAAAACTAAAATAGAAAACTCTAATATAAGAACTCGGATCATATACTAAGACACTCTACGCCTTGATAGCATACTTAGTGGGAAGTACATCTACCGCTTCTTTTCCCGTTCAGTCTTCAAAGATTCCTGAACTGTTGGAAGAAAATTCAGAATTTTTTTGACCTTTTTCATACAAGGAGAACATAATAAATATATACAGTATTCATACGAGTTGTAAGATGACACTCCTTAAAATGCTTGAGACTCTAAAGTAACCAGTTTCCTGAATTTTATGAATAAAAAATATCTTGATATGAGCAAACTTGAAGATAAGCTTGCGTTATTTATATCTATCTGACTAGTCTATGAAGCATATCAATAACACATTCTATAAAATGCCACTGATGGACTGTAGGATTGCCAAAATTTTGGCAGTCCTAATGTATTGCAGGATGCCAAAAATGGACATTCCTCAATGCACTGCAGGACTGCCAAAATTTTGACAGTCCCGAAGTGAACAAATTCTGCTTTTAGGACTGCCATAATTCTTGCAACCATGTTTACTTTACATGGCTGTCGAAATTATGGCAGTTTTGACATGTCTAGTGGCTGGCAGGTTTTTAACATTGTTTGCGAAAATGGAGGAAGGAACGGAGAAACAAAGTTTCTTTTGAGGTTCTAGGAAGCTTTCCGAGTGAGCTTTGTAATGGATTTGGCAAGCCGATGAGTTCATCGAATTGGTTCTTCATTTTTGGGAACCATTTCCATTGGAGAAGTACCACACGTTTGAGAATCTTGGTGGGGGCTTTAGAGATGTCGGCCGTGGTCGGAACGT
Organism: Iris pallida; assembly: GCA_029216955.1. NCBI lineage: Eukaryota > Viridiplantae > Streptophyta > Magnoliopsida > Asparagales > Iridaceae > Iris > Iris pallida. The sequence continues at coordinate 4,694,273 of JANAVB010035619.1, forward strand.
CGGGGGTTCAAGTTTGAATAGTTTGAGGTTTTGGAACTTTAGGAAGGAAAAAGCCAAAAATAAATGGCTTATTCATTCCAAAACTCGTGTTGCCCCTATAAAAACTAAGGATAGTTTGGAGAGTAAAAGGTTAAAACCATCCCTTGCCCGCACCCCCCCCCCCCCCCCTCTCACCACCACTGGCCATGATGTTATATGAAATGTTAACAACATTACATTAATATATAGGATGAATAACAGAAATAAGTTGTATAAAATAAACAAAGATGGAAAAGTTTTCTATATATAGATTCAAGAAATAAAATACATTTAAATAGATTACAACAGGAAAAGATTCAAAGAATAAACTCCTAAAATGAAGGGAAATTTACACTGCAAATCTGACTTCTAAGGAAAGATTCTAAAAGCTAATAATGCAATAAATTAAAGCTCATAATACAATAAAATTTGAACTAAACACACTTGACTAAATCAAAATTAGGATCTGATTTGATTTCGTCCTCAAGCTTGGCTGTAGATATTGATCAGATCAGACTTGCTTACAAGGAAATAAAATGTTTGTTCTGTTAGCCCTTTCGTGAGTATATAAGCTAGTTGTTGAGAAGTAGGCACATACTTAATGCTGATAACACCTCAATCAAGCTTTTCTTTGATAAAATGTTGATCTACTTCTACATGTTTAGTCCTATCATGATGGACATGATTATGAGCTATACTGGTGGTTAACATGTTATCACATTAGAGGTGCATAGGTTCTTCGTATTTAATCATCACCTCTTCCGTCACTCTTCTTATCCAAATAAGTTCACAAACTCCATGAGCCAAGGCTATATACTTAGCTTCTGCATTGCTTCTTATAACAACAAATTGTTTTTTAATACGCCATATCACAAAATTTCCCCATAATAGGTACAATACCCAGATGTTGACGTCCTATCCTCAATGGAGCCAGTCCAATTTGCATCAATAAATGCTCTTACTTTTCGATCATCAATTTTTGCAAAAAACAGTCACTTTTCAGGTGTTTGCTTCAAATACCTCAAGATTTTATACACTGCATCAAGAGATGACCTTGACACTGTGCATGCATATACTGACTTGCTAAACTCACAACAACAACTATGTCAGGTCTTGTATGCGAAAGATAGCCGAGCTTTCCAACAAGACGTTGATAACTTCCTTTGTCGACAAGATCTCCTTCGAACATTTTTGCTTTATTACCAAGTTCAATTGGAGTTTTATTTGGTTTACATCCCAACAATCTGGTTTCTTCTAAAAGATCCAAGTGTATTTCCTCCGTGAATTGCTTCTTGTGAATTTCATTTCCAGAAATTATCTTAAAGCTTCAAGATCTTTAACTTCGAATTCCTTTGCTATCATATTAATTCACTAATATCTCCTCAATATTATTTCCAGTAACAATGATATCATCAACATACACAATCAGAATGGTTATCTTCTTATCTTCAGAGTGTTTGACAAACAATGTACGATCAGCTTGTCCTTGAATATAGCCAAGCTTCTTGGTTACTTTTGAAAATTGGTCAAACCAAGCGTGTGGGGGCTATTTCAAACCGTAGGGGGACTTATTGAGCTTACAAACAATTTCACTCCCCATTTTTTTCAAAACCTGGTGGTTGACTCATTAAACCTCCTCTTCAAACTCACCAGTAAGGAATGCGTTCTTTACACCAAGTTGATGTAGGGGAGGGGGGCAATCAGAATTTGCTGCCAGTTTGAAAGTATATTTTGGATGATGATGATATTGAGTTTGGCGACATGAGCAAAAGTTTCGGTACAGTCAATCCCATATTTTGTGTAAAACCTTTGACCACCAAACTTGCCTTGTATCTTTCAACATAACAACCAACCTTATATTTTAGTGTGAACACCCATTTGCACCCTTGGTTGCTTTTTTTTCTGTGACAATTCCACCAAACTCCAAGTATTGTTTTGCTTAAGTGCACTCATCTCTTTGATTACTGCAGCTTTCCATTCAGAAATTGTTAATGCCTCAATAGATCTGGGAATCGCAACACAAGATTTGAAGTAAAAGCACGAAATGAAGATGATAGATTTGAATAGGAGATAGAACTTGGAAATAGGATGTTGAGTACAAGACTTAGTACCTTTTCTAATTGCTATCGGAGCATCTAGATCAAGATTATGACATGGTTTACCTGACACATTTGGCAAGTGAGGTTCTAGCATCGGTTCAACTTGACTATGAGTAGGATTTATGATTTTCTTTATTTCCTTGAATGATCTTTCTTCTAGAGTAGACACATAACTCTTGCTGATTAGGCATAGTCGATTCTTCCCCTTTTTTCAATACTTGTATATTGTCAGATTGCTGATTTTGATTTGGTACACTTGGCTCATTTACTGAAGTTCTGATCGAAATTGACTCTGAAATAGTTGTTTGAACGAATAAAACAGGAGCTGGACTCGAATTGCTAGGCACACTAGAAGTGGTAGGTAGTGGTCGTATGGTTGTATCTACTCCGGGTAATGGCAAGTCAAGAGTGTCCCATGAACAACAAGCTTCTTAATTCCGATCCTCCCTCTGAAGCGAAGTTGGAGAGAAATAATAAGTATCTTCAAAGAATGTAACATCACAAGAGACATGTTTTCTTATTTTTGGAACAATAGCATCGATAACCTTTTTGGGTTGGAGAGTAGCCAATGAAGATAGTCTTGGGAGTACGGGGATCAAGTTTATTTCTATTGGGGGCATGAATGTGAATAAAGGCTGTACATCCAAAGGTTCTTAAGGGAAGAGCATTGGAGGTGGAAATTTGTGGGTAGGTTTTGGTGCGAATAGAGAGGAGTTTCAAAGTTTATTGTGCGATTTTGTAGGCGGTTTATGAGATAAGGTGACAGTTAAAACAAGATTTTCCCATAAGTATTTTGGGGCATTCGTGATAAACATGAGAGCACGAGCTACCTCCAACAAATGATGATTTTTTCTTTCGGACACTCATTTTATTTGACACTGTCAACACATGAATCTAATGGATATACCATTTTTCAAGAGATAATCACCAATGATAGAATTGGAATATTCCTTGCCATTATCTGTTCTAAGGACTCAGATATGAGTTTGAATCATTTTGTAGAAAGTTTGACATATTTGACATGTTTCAGATTTTTCATGAAGATGATAAACCCATTTAGTGCGTCTGTGGTCATCAATGAATGTGATAAACCACTTTTTTGCCATGAGAAGTGATTTTTGATGGTCCTTATATACCACTATGTATTAAAGAAAGAGGTGTGGAGGGCGTATATAGTTTTGGAGGAAAGGAAGTGCGAGTGTCTGGCAAGCTGACATATTTCACATTCAAAAGGAATGGAATTTTTATTATGAAATAATGATGGGAACAAACGTTTCAAATAAAAGTAATTGGGATGGCCAAGTCTATGGTGCAATAACATTATTTTTCTAGTACTAGAAACATACAAAAGCAACACCAGACACAAAAGTTTGTCGATTTTGTGGACGATCGTCTTCAAAGTAATAAAGACCATTATGAACCTTAGCATTGCCAATCGTCCTTTTCGATGATAGTGTTGGCCCATACAGCCATGGTCGAACCGATTTCGATAATGGACTTAAAACTCCGAGCTCGATATGAAAAGAAACAAAAGATCGCATATTTTGTCTCAACAGATTTTTTATACTTGATTATGTATTTTTCTTTTATTGAGTCTAGAAAATTGTGCGTTGGGATTACTGGCAAGTTTAGAAGATCCTCCTCACAAAAATCCATTTTCCTGACCCAAAACAAAAACCTAAAACCTTTGTTTATCCAAAAACTCCACAAACCAAACAGACCCAAATTCAGCCTAACCGAACTCGGCCAGAGTTCTGTCCGAACTCTGCCCGAACTCGGTCAAGTCAAATCACTCCTGGTCAGCAGCAAATTCCTACTCCTTTGGATCTGCAACGTTCAAAATTATGAACGTTATCCTACCGAGTTCTGTCCGAACTTTGTCCTAGAAAATCTTATAAATAGAGAAGAATTTCACATTTCTATTCAGTTATTCATTCTTCATCTTCTCTATCTATTCTAAAGCCTTTCTATATACTTAAGAGCTTTAATCTTCCTATTTTCAAGACAACTTCTATTCTTCTAAGTGCCGGTGGTTTCCGATTAGGAGTATTCGAGTTGTACAAGCTTGGAGTATAAAAGCTTTCTTCAGAAAGGCGTTGAAGTTTGTTCGTGGGCTTCGGATAAAAACACGACGGTGTTGAAGTTGGCGTGTTCTTCGGAGTAAAGCACGCGGTGTAATCTCTATTCAAAAATAGTGGATTATAGCGAGCAGGAGTTCTCACGAACTGGACTAGTCCTCTCAGAGGGAAACTAGTATAAACCTTGGTGTCTGCGTATTGCTTTCTTGCCTTATTTACTTATTGCTTTACTTCACTGCATTTAAGTATTTATATATATAATTGCCCTTGCTTGTTTAGTTTTTTTAATTGGGGAATATTTTTCGTTGCACTCTATTCATCCCCTCAAGAGGTGCCATCGATCCTACAGATAGTTCCTGAAATTGACACGACAAAGACAAGAATTTAGCAACATAGTGATTATCACGAATGATTTTGCTAATAAATATCAAATTGCATTTTAAGGCAGGAACATAAAGGAAATATTTAAGAACAAGATTGTGAGAAAGTTTAATGGTACCAATCCCAACAACTAAAGTTAAAGATCCATCAACAATTTTGAAAGTGGTATGAGTAGAACAAGGAACATAAGAATAAAAAAGATTAGATCCACATGTCATATGATCGGAGGCACCTGAATCAATGATCCAAGGGTCCTTAGAGTGAATGAAAGTTATCAAATTGGGCCACAATAGGAACCAATAGTGGAACCAGATGTGGAATTAACATGAGAGAGATTGGAGGATGGCTGATTTTGGAGGCGACATAGTTGTTATACTTGCTCTTTGCTAAATATTATAGTAGAGCCAGTATGGCCAGTCTTGTCTTGGCCAGATTGGATCTGGTAGACGTGCCCATTAACTTGTTTTCGAGGTTGCCAATTGACTGGTTTCTTGTGAAGATGCCATCACTTCTCTTGAGTATGGCCAGTACGACTACAATGACCAAACCATGGTCGTTCTTCGCGCTTGTTCATGCGTGGGTCATGATTAGGCCGCCAATTTGAAGAATATTTTCTGGAGACCAAGGTTGATCCTTCTGGTACAGATGGAGCCTTTCGACGATCCACTTCGCATCAAACCTCAACAAAAGCATCCTTTGTAGAAGGAAACGGTTCTTGTGCCACTACTTGGCCTCGTACATCGTCTAGATTATGACTAAGTCCAACAAAGAAATTATAGACTCGTTGTGACGTTGTCTGACACTACACTGCGCGTAAGAGGAGTCATCTTCAATAAAGAGATCATGTTCTTGATAACGATCTTGCAGATAAGAGCTACCGAGTCATGGAATTAGAGACATGATTCATTTCTTTTGATTTCGATCGAAGTTCAAAATTTTGGGGAGTGTTTCCAAGATCGTTTCCAAGATCATTGTACATCCGACGAGCAACATTCCTTACCTCTTTTGTCGTTTTAAAGAAGAGATAACGACTGATTTTAGGCTCCATGGAATTAATAAGCCAGTCGAGAACAGTAGAGTTCTCGTCTAGCCAGGCCTTGTACATAGGACCTCTCCGGTGATGTAGTCTAGTTTGCCTCGGCCACAAATGACAATCTTGACGGATTGAACCCACTATAGGTAGTTTTCTAGTCTAATTTGTGGGCTGAATGTAAAGAGAAGCTGCGGCGCCACCGGAAAAAGGAGCAACAAAAACATGAGTTGGACGCTCGGCCTGGGACTGATCGAAAGTTGCAGAACCGGTGTTGTCGCTGGTCATGCCTGTCTCGTTATCGTCCATAAAGATTTAGCCCGTTGACTCTGAAACCATATAAAAAACGGAGATAGGAATTTTTTTTTTGTATATAGATTCAAGAGAGAAAATACATTTAAATATATTACAACAAGAAAAGATTAAAAAAACTCCTAACATCAAGGGAAATTTACACCACAAATCTGGCTCCTAAGGAAAGATTCTAATAGCTGATAAATTAATAGTACAATAAAATTACAGCTAAATAATACAAATTTTTTTGAATTAAATACAGTTAAATAAACTAAAAATAGGATTTGATTTGATTTCGTCAACAAGTAGTTTAGAGTTTCTTTATGAGACTACATCAGTTGATTATCAGTTACCAGTTTCTAATATTGATCTTTACAAGCCTCAATTAATTCTTTGAAGTTCTACTGAACATGCGGTCTGTGGAAGACAATGTAACACTTGTTATTTTAATGATGTTGGGTGGATATTTGAAGTTCAATTTAGATATTGGCTTTCATGGCTTGACGTTCACTAGAAATTAAGAACTGACTAGGAGGGTAATAAATCTAATCACAGTTGCTTGTGGTTCTTGGAGTATCAAGTCTCTTAACCTAGTATCAAATAAAACATGATGGCGGGAACTCTTTTTTAATTTGATCACGTTAATAACCTCCAGAAATGTCTGAAGGTGAAGAATGACAACCGGAAACCTTACCGATATCATTTTCTCTATTTAATTGTTTGATAGTGCAACATGGGGTGTATTCATATTCTGTTGTTGCTTTATCTCTAACCAGCTTACCCTACATGTCAGTAATTCTTGAAGGCTCACTAAAACTTCTGTCACCATTCTAGTTACATAGAAAAACTTGTAGGATTTTTTCTCTCTTTTTTTGGGACAAACCAGTACAATATAAATTTGTTTTGTTCTTGCCTTGTTCTGTAGATCGAACAGTGATGTATTTAGGAAAGAATTTAGTAGTTTTTAGAGAAAAGCAAATCAACCCTTGATTGCCCCCTATGACTTTCGGGACTTGCATGGATGTTCATAGCAACTAATTTTCCACCCATTTGAAATATCATTGCATATTGAGGAAAAAGACATGTAAGTGCATTGTTAATTGTTGTACACTAAATATCTATATCACATGCACTACTCATGTAATGGACATCCCTTCACCAACTAGTCATTTGGATTATCTGAGCAAGCAAGCAATATATTACCACTTGTTTTGTAGTCCAACCTTGTACTATTCCTATCTAGTTAGCCACTTGTACCAACTAAATTTTCTAGTAATTGCTTGGTTCTCAACAAGGTGGGTTTCTCCCTGTTGTTGTTTGACAAACCCTGTACATTGTGGTTCCTCTCCTTTTGCTGATATCCAGGGGATTCCTGTGTCCCTGGTTCTCTATCATCATAGTTGATATGGTGTAGTAGTTGTTTCGTGCCAGAATGGTTTTCATAATAAATCCTCAAGCTATAATGAAATGGACGTGGACCAAAAACCAGACCAGAGTGATAGACTTACCAGTTACCAGTGATAGTATTGTACTAAAATGTTCTTTTCTTCTGCTTTTTCTATTTGTCGTATGAGCTATAATCATCGAGACCAATTTAATTTCTCTTGGCCCATCCAGTCTTCCTTTGGTTTTCTATTTTTAACTTAACCACATCGAGATCGTCAACTGCTTTGCCATCAGTTCCATGCTCTATCTAATTTACCAAGCCTTCTTTTACCAGAAGTCTTATAAGGTGATTTTCAAGATAAAAATTACAACCCTGCACAATTTTCTCTTCATAGCATTTCTTTCTGTATGTTGTCAACCATTGGAATTTATGCTATGCCTATTATCCAACAAACTAGCTGTATTCAAAGGGAAGGTCTATAATGATCATATTGGCAAATTACTTAGATATAGGTAATAGTTATGTGTGAATATCAGTCAACTAGCAAACTCAGTACATCACATCTTTATCTTTTCATATTTTCTAGAAATTCCAAACTGCTGTCTTTGACAGTAAATTGAAAGCAGTACATTAAATAGTGGGAGATGTCCATTCAAGCCTTCTGGACTTTGCGAACTGGAGACTGGCAACCAAAGTTGAATAACGGCTTTCTAGTTCAAGGATACATCTTCATGAATTGGCCCGAGTCCATGATTTTTGTCCCGAGTCTCCATGATTTTTGTTTTTAGTACAACACTTATGTAGTCTATTCCTGAGTTGAAAGCATGTAATATTTGATACTTCAGCCGATGTATGGTAAGCATAGTCTTAACAACAGCTTGATGTCTGTAACCCTTCGAATTTGAACATACTAGAACTAATCCTTTTGCTTGGATATAGCTGAGTTACTTTGATATACTGATATATACTGAGATCTATGTACTAAAGTTGATGAAGGCCTCTGTGCAGTACATCTACGTAATGCGGAAACTATCTACCTCTTCAAACAAGCTTTATTTTATAGATTTTTGAAGGAATAATGTCGTGTTGACGTGCCATGGTGTTTTGTTTGACTTTTGTTCATTGTCGGAATATTTTTGTCCATTGCTTTCCGAAGGCTAGATGATTGAGGAGAAGACTTACGCTGTTGTATGTGGTCCTTTTCCTTTTTGCAGAAGCCTATTGGAATAATTTCACTGTTGGATGAAGCTTGGTAAGGATTTTCTGTTCCACTTTTACTGTTTCTAATACCGGAAGGAGATAATCCAGTCAACTGACTCAGACCTTATCTTTTTTGTTGTTTCTTAGTATGTTTCCAAAATCAACACACCAAACATTCTCTACCAAGCTGTTTCAGAACTTCCAAATGCATCCGCGCTTGGAAAAAGTAAAATTTTCTGAAACAGATTTTACCATGTCTCATTATGCTGGAAAGGTACTTCTTACGAGTCATTTCTGAAACACTAGGCAAGGCTGCGGTACAGCAACGTTTTTCTGGTCCAGTCCTGTGCTCAGCACAGTTATGTTTTTTTGCAGGTGACTTATCAAACAGATACATTTTTGGACAAAAATCGAGATTATATTGTTGTAGAACATTGCAACCTGTTATTTTCATCAAAATGCCGTTTCATTTCTGGACTTTTCTCTTCATTGCCCGAGGAGGCTTCTAGATCATCTTATAAATTTTCTTCTGTGGCTTCTCGATTCAAGGTATCGAAATTTGCTATATTGATTGGTAACAAATATGCCAGAAATTTTTAAAAAACTAGACACGTTTCCCCCCCTCTTTCTTGCCAATGATTTGATTCAAGTTATGGATCTCCTATCACAGGATTCAAGGAATCGTCTTGTATCTATGTCAATGCCCCTTTTGGCTTCGTACTTTTGAAACTTGTTCATTATTTCTTTGTGTATGTACTGGTTTGTGTCCAGCAAAGTTGTACTTACTGCATTGACCCTGTTAGATTTTGTTTAAGCATTTTTCATGTCATGATACATTCTAAATTCTTGTATAACACTTTATCTACTATCTTTTACTTTTGTACATTCTTGTAGTATATTTTACATGTGTTGTCTGACATGTTTGTCGTGTAATTGTCAAAGCAACAACTTCAAGCCCTCATGGAAACACTCAAGTCAACAGAACCCCATTATGTCCGCTGTGTAAAGCCAAATTCCTTGAATCGCCCTCAGAAGTTTGAGAATCAGAGTGTCTTACATCAATTGCGGTGTGGGGTATGCATCAATTTCTTTTCTTAGTAGGTTTTTAGAATTGAAGTCCATTTTAACTTTTATATTGTCAATATAGGACTTCAAAGCTTAACTCTTTAACATATCAACTTCTATATTGGTCTTTTTAGACACGTCTATAGTTGGTTAGAAGCATACCTGCTTCCCTTATCTTTATTATTGTGAATTTGAAATTATGTTTCAACACATACAGCCAGGGAATTTTGTTCTTCTGTTTTCTACAAATGGATGGAAAATTATATTTTCTAATTTTTGATGGCTTTATTTCACTTTATGTAGTTCAGTTTCGTCAATGAAATTTGTCAGTACCTTTTTGCATACTGATCCTTTTTGCTGCTAATAAGTGCCTAGCTTCTTGTTTTCTTGTATTCCGTGGTATCTCAGCAGAAGAGGAAATATACCTGCCCTCTTTTCTTACCTGGAGTTAGAAATGTGCAATGGGTAGTGACAATGACTATTTTGAATAACATGAGACAGAATTATCACCACACTGGAAAAAGCATTGTACTTTATACCTTTTAATGATTTTGTTCTTCCATATGATTCTTGTAACAGTGCTTCTTCTGTTTCCCCCTCCAACTAAAAAGTGACGAAAAGAAAGGATATCATATTTGATGAACTTTTCCATCGTAATCATATTTAGATGACATCATTATATATCAACCTCAGGTAGGATTTGGTATATAGCTGAATATTTTCTATGGAAGCAATTATAATATCAATGTTCACGTGGAAAAGAACAAAATCAACAACAAAGCCTTTATCCTGACATAAAGCATATCCTTCTTTAAAACCTAAATCGATGTTCATGTAGGCTTACCTCTAGTCTTAGCGGCTCTTTGACTACTATCTTATCGCTTCTCCTTAGTAAAGCATCAAGTGGTTTGCGATGCACATGTCTAAACCACCTAAGACAATTTTCTCTTATCTTGTCCTTAACTGGTGTCACCGTTAACTTCCCACGAATACATGTTTTTTTTTTTCTTATCCTATCTTTCAATGTATTGCCACTCACCCATCTTAGCATTCTTATTTTGCTACACTAATTTACTGGACATGTTTCTTAATTGCCCAACAATTTGATCCCTAAGGCATGGTTGATCTTATATCTGTCTTGTAGAATTTTTTTGCAATGTCAAAGGTATCTTCTAATCACAAAGTACCCCAGAAGCACTCTATTTCACCATCCTGTTTTAATTCTATGTGTGTCAATCCTTCTTAATCTCTCCGCTTGTGATGAATGATTGATCCTAAATACTTAAAACTATCACTCCTAGGTTTTTCTTGTCCATCTATATGTACTCTCCCCACATATCTCTTTGCCTTTTGGTTGAAGTGGAAAAAGAACAAATGTTTGTAAATTTATCTTATTTGCCTATACTCTAATGATCATATAAATGTTAAGTTATCAATTGCCAGAATAATAACGACAAACTATTTGCTAGTATCCTACACAACATTTTATTATATGTACTGTTTAATCTTTAACACTTCTTTCCCTTGTCTCTGCATGCGCTTTAATGCAATGCAATATGAATTTGACCACAATATCAATTAAATTGAGATGAACAATGTTTTGTGGAGGGTCAATTTTCGTTATTCCCTGTTAATAAAACTGTCAATGAATTGTTTTAGTTTATTATGCCTTTAAAAACAAATGGATATTGACATTGCAAGTGAAAACTTGTACCATGTTTTTACATTCTAATGTGGCTTAGTATCAGTTACTCCTGGTGCTGTTAAATTGTTTTGTTAGATACACACATTATTCTTGCTTAAAATCTTGAGCAGCAAAGCATAATGCGATGACAATATACTGGTTTGCAATTCAGACATTTCTTTCTTAAGGTTGGACATGGGAGTTTTATTTTCCAATTTGTTTCATTAAGAAATTTCATTTACCTTTTAATGGGTTTGAAGAATATATAAACATGTTACTTAACGATATCTTCTTGCATTACTTAGTAATTTGATATTATTTTTTTTTTCGTGAAAATGGTTGATGAAGTAATCAAACTGAACCCTTAACTTGAGTATTTTTCCTCTCCTTATTATATGGATAACCTAATCTTTTTCAAGGAGACTATACGTTGTACCTATATTTATGCTTTTAATGTTTTTAATGAGTAATTTGTAAGTGTATTGTTAATTGCCTATTGACTAACTATATGCTGAATACATGCTGAATAAGGGTTACATGCCGACCTTTCGATTTGGAGTTAACTAGTCCTGATTTTTGGTGGTTTTAAGAGCTTCATCACAAGTATAAAGGTCTACTTTTTGTTATTAATATTGGGCAATTAGTTTGTCGTCTGAAGGCAAAATTGTGAATGATTCATATTCAATTGTGTTAAAACTGAAAATTCTCCCCTTTTATTTCAATGCATTTTACTTTTTTGTCATTTTATTGGCCCATTAATTACCTTTTCTACTCCATTAACATAGCTTGTTCCTTTTTTCATATACAAATATGAATACATTTCACATATATTCTTCATATTTGGTATTCAAGTAATATGTTTGACTGGTTTGGGTAACTTAGTCCAGTTTCGGTGTGTATCTGTCAATCTCAATGTAATGTTGGAAAATACCATGAGATTGCATGTTTCAGGTTATACTTTTTTTTGGGTTTGGTCTTATGTAATTTTGATCTGAAATAACCAACATACATGTCAATATTCATGTTTTTACTCTTTATATATGATGTCTCTTTGTGTATGGCCTATGTTGCATGAGTATGGACACGATATGGGATACAAAGTATCCGGATACGGCACAGAATTGACAAAATACTTATATATCCAACACAGATTAGGTCTAAAAGTCGGCTCAGGTTATGTTATAGGTTCAGGTATGAGTATAAATTAACCCGCATTTAAAAGAAAAATCAACACGGCCGAATACGGCCTGTTGTTTCTTTGAGTTCATTGCTGAACCGGGTCTAACCCTCATCATCCAGAATGCATCCGGCCGTATCTGTGTCCAGTCGTACTGGACACGGGCACAATGCCTATTTGGCGTGTCCATGCAACATTGTTTATGATCCTTGATAGTACCTCTGTAACTTTTTCTTCTGTTGGCCAATCATATGATCTTATGCGGTGGTTTGGATTTGGGTTTTACAGGGTGTTCTGGAGGCTGTTCGGATAAGTCTTGCTGGTTATCCTACTCGGAGAATTTATTCTGAATTCATAGATCGATTTGGACTCCTAGCCCCCGAGTTTATGGATGGGAGGTATTCCTTAACCGATCCTATGTAACTTGTTTATCTGGATGTTTTTTCCTACCACCTTCAGTATTTTCCCTCTTTTCTTGTTCTTGTTGTATTGAGTATCAGATCTCTTGATAGTTGTCATTAATTTGCAGAAAAAGGATGCCAAATACAGTGGCGTTAGGGTACATGTACATACATATGGTAACTTGCATAAAAAGTATGCCTACACATAAAAGGTTATGGTCGAAGAGGGCTGAGGGAGTTGTTGAGAGCATGCCTATGCCTAAAAAGTATGTCTAAAAAGTAAAAACTATGCTTATGCATATAAAGTTATTGTACAAGTCCCAGTCGGTGAACCAAAACTATAGGGTGTTGGTTGGGCTAAGAGTTATATATTTAAATTATTCAATATGCCCCCATAGGTCGCCAACCCATTATATGGGTTGACAGCAAGGTTCAAAGTATCGGGATCGAGATCGGTATCGGACAGTTTCTAAGAGTATCGGTGTCGGCAGTATCGGCTGTATTGGCGATACCGGATCGGAGTATCGAATTTTTTGGTATCGGTTGTATCGACGATATTAAATAATTATTAATAAATTAGGGAAAAATAGTTTACATATTTATGCACTATTTAAGTATTTTCTATGTTTTTCAAGTATAATTGAATTAAACGTTAAATAGTGTACAATAATAAATATTGTTAAATAGTATATATATACAATAAAAAAATATTGCAATAATATAAATTGATAAATGGTATATAATATTGTTAAATAGTATATTATAATCTGAATAGTTTTCTGTCTTTAGTGTTGTTAGATCTAGATGTAATTTGCAAATGATTTTTCATCTATTTATAGAGATTTTATTGCAAATGTTACCAATTTTCATTACTGATTCCTAGATTTGACGTGAAGAATCTTTCTTTACCCTTTTTTTTGTTTCGAAAGTATGTTTTTGGCAGAGATAAAATTCGTTTTTGATATTTTCTGGTATTTTGAATTCTCGTATCGGCCAGTATCGGCCCGTATCGGCAAGTATCGGTCCGTATCGGCCCGATACGGGCCGATACCATAATTTTTCCTCCTGGATCGGCCGATACCGATATTTTTGGTCGGTATCGGATCTGCCTAGGCCAAATCCGATCCGATACGGCCGATACGTATCGGTATCGGCCGATATTTTGATCCTTGGTCAGCTGGATTCACAGTGGTATAATTTGGTGGTTGTTATAAATCCGCTTAAAATGGCCAACGAGATTGGACTTGGGTTGCTCCCTATTGCACCAGAACTCTCAAGTATTGTTAGGGATGAGGTTTATATATTTATCTAATCCATAAGTTCTAATACAGCCAAGAGTGCTTAAATGATTCAGTCAACGAATCTCAGTATGAACTTCGATTCGGCGGTTCTTACTTGGGAGTTTGTTGGGAGCTCGCTTCCCCGACGAGGGGAGCTCGTTTCTCCGTCTAGGGGAGCGTGTTTCTCCAACGACATGAGCGCTTCCCATAATATGACCATAATTTTAAAAGTGGACATAAATTTTTGGAAGAAAGTTACAAGATTTTAAATACACGTTTGTCAATGTACCAAGAAACTAAAAATTATTTACCTTGACATCATAAAAAATCAACATACGAATGATCTTTCTGTAACTTTGAATTGAACTTTATAAATTCTAATAAATATTAAGATATTTATAAGTTTTGATAACATAATTAACAAACACAATTTTTTATTAGCGCACGCTCCCATCACGCTCCTTACTTTAGACTATTCTAAGTAGTCGTGTTCTCCCGCTCTCGCTCCCGCCCCCCTCCGGCTCTCGCTCCTGCTCCCGCCCCCGCTTCCGTTCCTGCTTCTGCATCTGGCTTCTAAGGTTTGGATTAGTATTAAATACAAGTAGCCTTAAGCTCTGTTAATCATGCCATCTGCCCTGGTTTTGAATTGCAATCATGTTGGATAAATGAACTGACGTTAGTAGTGCTCACTCTTCCTGATTTTATCTGACCCTTTGATGGCATGGTTCGTCATTCAGTTGTAGAAAACTGTATAATCTTCCCTAGAGTTGATCCAATTTTTAAATCTGATTGTGCTTCTAGACTTTCCATGCCCTTGGCCTGTAGGGTCTCTCTGGTTTCTTGATGCCATCAAGCTCCTATCCTACCTAAAGTTTTTGCTCAGTCTTCCAAATTTGTAGTTAGTTACGTTCTATACATCAGGTGCAATTTTCTGCTTGATATAGCAGATTGTCACTAGTGATGCCCATTAAAGTGCTTTTTAAGCTGGTACTATTTGTCTCCTTAACTCTTAATAAGCTTGCATCAATTTCTTTTGTTAGGGAGTTCCAATGCAAAGGTGGTGGTCTTAGTTTCATTGCTACCTATATGCCGTTCCATTTGGGCTATTGCAAGTTTTGTTGCATCGTCCATGTACTCTTATATGATATTTTACAGTTGATAGTTTTTTTGTTTTTGTTTTTTGCTATTACCTGTTCTGCCAGTACCCATTGTGAACGTGTGCCATAGTTATCATCATTGTCATCCAGGCCTTCTCAATGGAGTCGGCTGTGAGAACAATAAAGTTTCACTCAACAATTGACAGTTTTTATGAGTAGATCTCAACTGAAGTCAACATTATATGCTAATTGTGGTATACGTAATAATTTCTTTTGACCTGGATTGTAACAACATACTTTATTAGCAGTAGCTTGTTATTGTTTCTTAATCTGCAATCTTGACCTTTGTGTATTTTTCTTGTCCAATTGTTCAAATTTCCAAGTTTCTCAAATTTCTTACCATTTTGCATTTTTCGGTAAGTGGTAAGAGTTGTTCGCTGGTTGGGAACTGAGACAATCCTAAATCTTCAAGGCTTGCATGCCTATGAATATCACAACTGGCAGTATAATCTAGCTTCATATGTTATTTATATAGGGTAAACTGGTTGATGCCAAAATCTACAGAGTTGAGTGTAGGAAGACAAATTCAGTAGTGTCTGCAGGTTTCTTTGAATGGAATAGTAAAAGAATAGTTATCATATTTGGAGAGGAACTCCTCCGATACTTTTCTATTCTTCTAGATAAAAGAATAGAAGGTTTCTAATCCCGATTTGTGGTTGTAACGAAATATTGTCCCTTTTGTAGAAATTAACAGAACCTTAACCTACAAGGAATAAGACTCCCGATTCATTGCTCATATATGATAAGATCACTCATATTCAATGGATAAAAAACACATCAGAATTCTGGTTTCCGTGATCGAACAGGAGTGAGTGTTATGACCAACTGGAAGTCCGATTGGAAGTGCCTATTTCAATTCAAATTGATCATTTCAGTCAAGGTGACGTGAAATCCGTTTTTTCTGGTTCCAACTCCCGAGCCAAAATGAAAATTTTTCTGTTTGGTTAAGCCTGCATCTGATCTGAACTGCATTGGAAGTTTGTAACCAAAATCCTTTTTTCAGTAAATCTGAAATATGGCTGCCCTCTTTGAGTAAAAAGGTGGTCAGACTGACTTCGCACCTTGCTCTGATCTCCTACACCTACTTCAAGGTCGATTAAGAAGCATGGACCCTCCAAAATGCATCCCGTGTCCGTGTTGTGTCGAACACACGTATCGGATACGCCACAGACACTTCAAAATACACGAGGACAGACTGAAATAGGCACCGTATCCATGTCATTGTGTCTGAAACGTGTTGTGTCGAACCCGTGTCCGTGCAACATAGAAAGCCGACCTCCAGCTCTCGCAACCTTAGAGCAAGTCATTACATAATCCTAGATCCTTTGAGATCAATGTCGGATATCCCTAATCGCTTTTGCGGAATCCTCCCAGAAAAATATTTTATGTTGGCTTTGCCCCGTTCTCGTCCTTCATCTCTCTCATCCCCTCATGGTTTCTTACCCTCAAGTGAACGATGAAGCTATTGAGGTCACCCGACCATATTCTTGTCTCTTTCTCCTCTTTATTCTCTATCTTGTTCTGCAGTCAGGCCTGAGGAGGAAAATAACCATGGTCTTTGGTATTCTCCACAAGGGTTCCTTACCTTATGGTTGTCTTGAGTGCAACTGGTTGTAACAAATCTGTCGTGGGATTGCTGTGTTGCATGACCATTCTTGAATGGAATTGGTGGCTGCTGGTCCAATAAAACTGTTCATTGAGGTTCCAGCATGCTTGGGTTGCTGCATAGCATCATTAGGGAGAAGCTACAAAAGTAGGGTGCAATAGGGGAGAGAGAGAAACCTGCAATAGTGGAAAGTGCATGCGAGTTTGCAGGTCTTGTTGCTTTCTGGCGATGCCCATGGAAGCATGGGGAGAGGGAGAAAAGTAGTTTTTTATAGCAAAAAACTGTCATCTTTTTGTTCATTTGAATCATTTTCATCTTATTTTTTTGTCATTTGGGATGTTACGTTAGTCCTGCTCTTCTTCTATTTTAACTGTTTAATTGATGGCAATGGGCAAATTAACATAAAATTATGTCAAGCTGTTTTCCAGTTTTCCAGTACAAATGTTGGTGGATTTCCAGCATTTTGCATACATACTTATGACCATGATCCTTCAAATACAAAGTGGTCAGTTTGCCCAAGCCAGGAGTAGAGTTTTGAAGATTGGAGAGCTCTTCGCAATTCCATGAGGGCCCGGTGCCATTTCAATTATTAGTTTGGATACATTCTAATGGAGTATGTTTGGCATATCTAGTGTCCTAAGTTTGGATTCTAACTTTTGTTCTGTAGAACCAACTTTTTCAATTCTCCAATCAACTCCTGGGAACATTTAATTCTTCCTGGATGCTATTATAGAATAAAGGTTTAAAGTATCCCAATAGTGATACAAATCGGCCCAATTACATGGATTTCAGCAGTTATCATTATTGGCCGATAACCTTCTTATGATGATTATATTAGAACCTTCCAATCGCTGTCAGTATTTTAGGTTGAAACTGGTCCATTCTTCCTGAAACTAAACTTTTCCAAAGTTGGTTGGACTTGGCCATTTTTTTGGATAGTGGCTGAAATTTTCAAAAGTTGGTTTATACTTCCAATAGCTTTTCAAAATTGGCCAATATTTGTTGAAAACATCCCAAAGTAACGACGTAATAGGCTGAAACTTTATGAATTCTGCCAAAGTTGGCCGAATTGTGTAGTTAGTACAACTTTTCTCTTGATGCTTTAAAATAAGTTCTTCAAGCTCATATATAATGAATTTCCTATGAATAACATGCAACTTTATCATGTTATATTCTCATGCAAAATATTCAATTATTCTTTGATCTTTTATTTATTTTGTCTTTTTGATGATTCTTTGTGCATTTTTTATGTGACTAGACACTTGTATACTATGATCAGAACCATCCAAAATAGCTGATAACATATGAAATGGTTCGAATCAATACCTTGTGCTTTGAAGTTTGAACCCTGTTCTGAACTACTTATCTATACATTTTATCCTTTTAGTCACAAGATGCAGAGGTAATTTCCTCTTGGATGTGAAGCATGAACTTTGCTATACAGACATCATTTAGCGTACTACTTTTATCAAATGTTGCTTGTACGATTTATGTAGTCATTTCTTAGTTTGGTTCATTTTATTTGACTTGCAGCTATGATGAAAAGGCAGTTACAGAAAGAATTCTACAGAAGTCTAATCTTGAAAACTACCAAGTATTATTCTATACTTCTCTTCAAAGTTCATTTTTCCTTGCACTATAAATTATAGTGTAGTAGGTCACATTTTCCCTATTTTATAAGTGGATGGTTTTGTGCACATTTTTGTTGGGATTTGTGTAGCGCAATTAGGGTCATCAGAGACGTGCGAGCAGGTATATCCTACAAACATAGGTCCCAGATATGCTGGGAGATGATGGTACATTATCAATTTAAATTGTATATGATAATACAAGTCCAATGTGTAATTTACTTAGTTTACTCAAGTCAATACGTTCAATTTTCCTGTCACATAAAAACACTGGTTTCATCTTATTGAAATTTTGCTGTGTTCTTTGGTGGTTGTCAAACGTGCGAGCAGGTATATCGTTGATATGGAATAGGATCAACATCTAAGTTCTTATTGAGATGGCCTTTCAAATTTGGCATGTCCGCACGAGCATGATACATACTACCAATGTGGAGGAATTAACAAGTACCTTTAAAATTCAGGACCAAACCTATTAGTTTGTTATTTATGTTTACTTTAGATTAACCAACTTTTGCTGGATAAGAGGATTGTACATCTTTTTCCTTGTCACTGGATCAATAGGAAAAAGAAAGAAAAATTAACTTTGGTTGGAGTCTTACAGTTTCGCAAACCTGGTAATTGTGCAGGAGTCTCCAAATCTCCAACAATTGGAAATGAAAGCCCCACTGGTTAACCAAACTGATTTGTGACAGGAATATTCCACCAACTTTGTCATTTTCTTTGACAATTTTGCGCTAGAATGTTCCTGTTGAGGTTTTTGGGAGGTGGGGGAGGGTCGCGTGAGTAGGAAATTGGGAGGTAGGAGTTGGAGGATGTAGAAAATAATAGTTGGATAATTTTATTGATGGACTACCTCACTATATATAGGGAGTCTAGCTCCTCTACATACTACATATTCCGATGTGGGACTAAAAGCCCCTTATTGACTCTCAACACTCCCCCTCAAGATGGGCGATAGATATTGATCATCCCCATCTTGTTACATAGCTTCGACAGACTTAATGAACTAAGACCCTTAGTCAGACAGTCTGCAACTTGTTCTTCTGAGCGGACATGGTCAATCTTCAGTATCCCTTGTTCTAGCTTCTCCTTGATGAAGAATCGATCAATCTCGATGTGCTTCGTTCTGTCGTGCTGGACTGGATTGTTAGCTATACTTATTGCAGCTTGACTATCGCTCAGAAGACGCAATGGTGCTCCCTTATCCAGCTTCAACTCTGTCAGCAATGCTTTCACCCATAGCAACTCTGACACTCCCAGAGCCATTGCTCTGTATTCTGCTTCAGCTGTCGACCGTGCTACCACAGACTGTTTCTTGCTTCTCCATGAGACCAGATTTCCTCCTACAAAAACACAGTATCCTGTGGTAGACCTTCTGTCGTCTATGCAGCTCGCCCAGTCTGCATCACAGTATCCCTCAACTTCTATGCGTCCATTCTTCTTGAACCATAGCCCCTTTCCCGGCGTTCCTTTCAGATACCTCAAGATCTGAAATACTGCTTCCATATGACCCTTTCTTGGATCATGCATGTAGCGACTCACTACACTCACCGCAAATGAGATATCAGGGCGAGTGTGTCCCAGATAAATCAATTTCCCTACAAGTCGTTGATATCTTTCACGATCAACGGGCTCTCCTGCTTCTGCTCCCAACTTGCACTTCTGGTCAATTGGAGTGACCGCTGCTTTGCATCCCAGCATCCATGTCTCCTTCAGCAGATCTAGTGTGTACTTTCTTTGTGAGAGAACAATTCCTTGTTCGCCTTCACACACCTCGATCCCTAGAAAGTACCTCATCGCTCCTAAATCCTTCACTTCAAACTCCTTTGCGAGTTTTGACTTCAGTTTAGTGATCTCGACTTCGTCATCACCTGTGATCACTATATCATCTACATATACAGCAAGTATAGTGATGTGGCCTCTTGCATGCTGGAGGAAGACCGTATGATCAGCATTTGTTTGACGGTATCCCATGCCTGTAACAGCCTTTCTGAATCTGTCAAACCAGGCTCGAGGAGATTGCTTGAGCCCGTATAGCGACTTCTTCAGTTTACACACCTTTCCTTGCGACGTCCCTCCGTTTGATGCCGTCGCGTAGCATCCTGGCGGGAGCTCCATGTATACTTCTTCTTGCAGGTCCCCATGAAGAAAGGCATTCTTCACATCCAGCTGGTACAACTTCCACCCATAATTCGCTGCAATGGAGACCAGAGTTCTCACGGTGCTCATTTTTGCTACTGGGGCAAACGTCTCGTCATAGTCTATGCCATATGACTGTGTGAATCCTTTTGCAACCAACCTCGCCTTGTATCGCTCGACCTTTCCTTCTGGCGTCTCTTTCACTGTGTACACCCATTTGCATCCCACAGCTTTCTTCCCTTTGGGTAATGGAACCAGCTCCCATGTCTTATTTTTCTCCAGTGCCCCAAGTTCTTCCATCATTGCAGCTTTCCACCTTGGATCTTTCTTTGCTTCCTGCCAACACTTGGGCAACGAAGTAGAGTCTAACGATGCAATGAAGGCTCGATAATTCGAAGAAATGTTAGAATAAGACAAGAAGTTGGCGATGTCATGTTCGTAATCATCAAAACGAGCAGGAGCCTTACCCGCATTGATGCGAGAAGATCTCCTTAAGGGAGCAATAGGTGGTGGAGAGATCATACCATCCGAGTCAGAGAGATCCGCATCAGAATCCGAGTGATTCAGTGCGGGGGCAACATCTTCAGGAGTTGGGACAGGAGTAGACGAGGGACTTGGTACAGTAGGCACATGGCACGGCATAGGCACAGTACTGGACTTCTGTTGTCTCCTTCTGTAGACTTGGAGCTCCTTTTCCCTTGTCTGTTGCTCCCCCTGTGTAACATATGTATCTTCTTCTTCTTCATCTGTATCTGAGTCACTGTGCTCTCCCCCTTTCGTCCAGTTTTCTACAACCGGACACGGAACCGATCCGACGACCACATTTGGGCGTATTATCTCCCCCTCACATCGAACACCACCTGTGTTAGGTGTGTCACCAAATGCTGAACCGTCATCCGAACCATAGTATGGTTCGAGTTCTCTGAAAGTAACATCCATGCTGACAAACATCTTCCGCTCGACTGGACTCCAACAGGCATAACCCTTCTGAGTCGCCGTGTAACCGACGAAGATACATTTAATTGCCCTAGGATCCAATTTGCCAACGCCTGGCCTATTATCTTGGACAAAGCACACACATCCAAAGACTTTTGGTGGAACAGTGTATGTCGTCGCCCCAGTAAGCATTTCCAACGGTGTCTTCCAGTCCAATATTTGAGATGGCATTCTGTTGATAAGATAAGAGGCCGTCAAAATAGCCTGTCCCCAAAAGTGTTTCGGGACATTCATAGCCAGCATCATCGTCCGTGCAACTTCCAGCAGGTGTCTGTTTTTTCGTTCCGCCACACCATTTTGGGCCGGAGTATAAGCACATGAAGTTTGATGAAGTATTCCATGAGTGGAAAAGTACTCAGCAACCCGTTTATTAGTATACTCCGTCCCATTGTCCGAACGAAAACACTTAATTTTAGCGCCATATTGTGTTTTCACCCGTCGATGAAAGTCCTGAAAGGCATCAAGGACGTCACTCTTATTCTTCATAAGATAGACCCATGTCACGCGGGTATAACAGTCAATAAAGGTGACGAACCATCGAAAGCCGTTAATACCAGTCGTAGGACAAGGGCCCCATACATCTGAATGTATCATGTCAAAAGCAGCTGAACTCCTAATTCCCGTGCTCACATACGTACTTCTGGTATGTTTGCCCAACTCACAAGCATTACAAAATAACTTCTCTTTATTAGCCCTTTGATATAAGGACGGATACATTCGACTCATCACTTTAAAAGAGGAATGACCGACACGCTGGTGGTGGAGTAGCAAGTCGGCTTCAACACTGCGACAGGAAGCTGCTGGTGGTGCGTCCGCAACCAAGGATGCCAATGCGGTGTCCAGTCCATTCCTGTCTAAATACCACAGCCCCTTATGCCATGTGCCAGTCCCAAGTCGTCGTCCTGTCCCCTTCTCCTGAAAAGTCACCTGAGGAATGTCAAAGGAAACAGTACAGTTAAGATCAAGTATAATGGCACTAATGGATAGGAGATTGACAGGAAAAGACGGAGCATGTAGGACATTGGTTAGAGTGATGGAGGGGGTGCATGCGACAGTGCCTTTACCCATGACAGGGCGGGATGTACCATCAGCGGTCTGAATACTCTCTGGCAATGGTAGGTGAGTATATCCCTGAAACGCATCACGGGACCCCGTGACATGGCGAGATGCCCCAGAGTCCATAATCCATCCTGACTGATGGATAGAGGCAAGAGCACGTGCAGAATCATCGGTGCTGGTTTGGGCAAAGCAAGCGAGGTGATCACCCAAGGTCGAAGACGCCCCAGGACAGTCGATCGAACCCATCTTTGTGCCTCGCAACTTCTCAAGGAACTCCCGCTCAAGTGGGGTTATTTCAGCCAGTTGAGTCTCTCCCCCTTCCTCCGCCAGATTTGCTTTGTGTCCGCCCCTTCTACCGCCATATCCTCCTCTACCACCACGTCGGCCTCCACGACCCCGTCCTCGATCAGTAGACTGATTGCGCAAGGGTTTCGGACAAAATCGGATGTAATGTTCGGAGTCACCACAATTGTGACAAACACCACCCATAGATTGAGGTTGATTGAAGGCAGCAAGGGCAGACTTTTCAACCGCGGCTGGCTCCCCCTGGGAGGAGCCCTTGTTGGGCATCAACTTCAGTCGAGCTTCTTCCTGTGTCATAACAGCTATAGCTTCTTCCAAGGTCGGAAGCGTTGGTTGGGAAAGGAGGATATTTCGTCGCTGCTCAAATACATGATGTAGTCCCTTCAGGAATTTCATCATACGTTGCCGGGAAATATAAGCCAGGAACGTCTGAAAGTACTTTGCGAAGGCTGGTTCGACTTGTGCATCTTCCATCCCAAGAGGATCATAATGATCCAGATCAGACCAATACTTCTTCAATATGGCCGCATACTCAGAGATGGTACGGTCGTCCTGGGCCACCCTATCGAGTTCATCTTGCAGTTGAAATACTCGCATAGGGTTGCCGGAGCCGGAGTACATATCTTTGAGAGTTTGCCATATATCAGCAGCAGCCTCCATAGCCTCGACATTGTCCGACACCTGGTCGGTTAAAGAGGCAGTCAACCACCCAGCCACGACGTTGTTGACAATCTCCCACACAGCAAACTCCTTGGTGGAGTGATCGGCTGGCGCCTTGGCTTGGCCAGTGACATAGCCAACCAAGCCACGTCCCTTCAGTATCCGCATCGCCTGCCGCGACCACTTCAAGTAGTTGGAAGTGCCTTCCAACTTCGTCTCCAGCTTCTCCAGCTTCCCCATTTTGTAAGGTGACGGATCCACATCAGTATGGATGACACGGGGGGTTACCTCGGTTAATCTCTTGGATAAGATATCATCAACCAAGGCCTTCAACTCTTCGGCCGTCAGTTTGCCACTGATCGAATCCATGGCGTCTTCAACTGTGAACTCAATTCGTCGTCTCCTTCGTCGTCGTCTTCGTCGTTTACTTCGTCGTCGTCGGAGTCTGCAACTGACCCAACGTCGTCGTCTTCGTCGTCGTCGTCGTCGACGTCTTCTTCAACACCAGAGACTTTACTAATGCGCTACTAACTTGGCCAGCACTGGCGCGCGCATGTAAAGTGAACACGTCAGGATACCAGAGAAGACATGATCAGTCTCTGCATAGATCCCGATGTGAAGAAGGAATAACAAATAAAGCATTTGTTAGTTCCAAACGGCGTAAGCACGGAACAGAGTTGGTGCAAATAAAGATTTGATAGCCGTCTTTATTCGAAAATACGCCTTTTTTTTTTTTTTTTTTTCAATAAAAGCTAGGGTTAGGGTTTGATGAGGCTACTAGGTCTTAGGATTAGGGTTTCCATGGAAACAAAAAAAAAACTAGGGTTAGGGTAAAACTAGGGTTGGATGTGCGGCGGTGGGGGGGGGGGGGGCGTCTGCGGGAAGGGGGGGGGGCGGTGTGCTGGTCTTGGTCGGGGGGGGGGGGGTCGGGGGGGGGGGCTGCGGAAGAGGGGGGGGGGGTCGGGGTGGGGGTCTGCAGGTGTGGCAGGGGGGGGGGTCGGGGTGGGGGTCTGCAGGTGCGGCAGGGGGGGGGGTGCGGCAGATGCGGCAGGTTGGAGCGGCTAGGGAGGGCAGCGGGTGGAGGGGGGCAGGAGCACGGATGGAGGGGGGGGGGCGGAGCAGCGGGGTAGGGTTAGGGTTAAAAAAAAAATATTTTGTGGAGAGAGAGAGAGAGAGAGTTATGGCTCTGATACCATGTAGAAAATAATAGTTGGATAATTTTATTGATGGACTACCTCACTATATATAGGGAGTCTAGCTCCTCTACATACTACATATTCCGATGTGGGACTAAAAGCCCCTTATTGACTCTCAACAGAGGACAAGGGATGGGGGAGGAGGGGGTGGGAGGGATGAGGAACGGGTGGATGAGGCACTGAAAACGAAGGGTTGTGGAAGAAGGTTATGGCAAATAATACTCCACATCATTTTCCCTGGCGTGGGTTGATTTCTGGCCGATGGAGACAGGGTTGATAACTCCAATTCTTTTAATATTTATGGGACTTCTAAGCAATATCATACTTTGGGATCTTAATTTGGAATATGATTGATTGAGGAATTTTTTTCCCTGAAATGGTAAATTTACCCCTACTGCCTGGCGTAAGCTCGGGCCCTTTTTTTTCTGAAACATAAAATAAATGAAAGATCATTACTTAACCAAATATCGTAAGTTCGGGTCTTTTTATTACATACTGTGTTTGGGTCAATCTCTCTGCATGATGTACATCGATTTTCTTTTGAAATGGTTTGAAGAATACACACACACACACACACACACACACGTTTGTGCAAGAGGGTAGGGTATGTCGTAGTTTAGTTTTACTTGTCCTGAATATTATAAGCATGGTTGTGTCACATAATGTTTGTTATTTGCAGCTTGGTAGGACCAAAGTTTTCCTCAGAGCTGGTCAGATTGCAGTTTTAGATTCTCGACGTATTGAGGTTTTAGATAATGCTGCAAGGCTCATTCAAAGTCATTTTCGAACATTTATTGCCTACAAGGTGTTTGTTGTAACAAGGGGTGCTGCAATCACTATCCAATCATATTGCCGGGGTATGATATTTTAACACTTATTTTGTTTACTTTCCTTTTTGTTAACTTAATAAGAGGGTTAGCACATTTGCTAACTTTTGGTCTCTGTTGTACGTATGTGGTTATGGATAACGGATATAGTATTATCTTTTCATTTATTTTCTGAGCCTGTCTCTGTTTGTGATGATTATATATTTAGAAGTTTCTTTATTGACTTCTTTAATGCCTTGCCAGCTTTCTTATTTATTAAGACCTATGAAGCACAGCCGACGATGCACATAGATCTGAGGATCAGACATGAAATAGATTCAATTTGTTTTGATTCAGAAGTTTGGTCCACGAATCTTGATTTTGAAAATCTAAGACAATTTCTTTTGGATTCGATGGGATCCAGGGAGTGAGAGAGAGGGAGATAGAAAAACCTATATGTGTCATCTCCGTTGGAGGACGTCTGGGTCACCTGCAACAATATATTCTCTTCCTCTCCCATCCCCTTTAATTTTGTGGCGGCCGGCCGAATTCAGTGGGGGAGAAGAAACTCCTAACCCTTATATCTATTAGTAGGTCTGCCTAATTTAGAGTCTGAACCCGAACCACCACTAGAACTAAGGGCGAGGAAAATTTCCTGCTACTACCGATGCCGGTGACATTCGATTAAACTAGCAATTGAAGCATATGGGTATTGTCAGCATTGGGATACGTTGACTAATGAGAATGCACTACGTGTCTGCTGTAGCAAGAAGTTAGACATAGGAACTTTTTTTCTCTCACACATGCATATTTTTTTTTGCAACTTGTAAATATATAACATCCTACTATTCCTCGGGCTATGCTCATGTGTTATTACAAAGCTCTGGTATTGGCTTGGTTTGGTTTCTTTACACACCGATCCTTGAATTTTTCCTTGTTGCATCCTTTTATCTTTTATCCGCTGCAAGGGTCGAGACACTCGAGCTAACGTCCATTCTATGACTCCACTTGTGTATACCACTTTCTTTAGGTTCGTCTCTTAATCAGCTGCTATCTGGATATCTTGGTTCAACCCCCTTTATAATGAAGCGCATAACGTGCCTAGGGGTGTTATAGTTACCAGAGCCTCCTACCCCTAGAAACTGTGTTATGAATCTTGCGATCCCAAATGCAGCAGTTTCCTGATACAATTAGCCAAAAGTGTCGACTTGCACTATCTGATTCTTAAAAATTGTAGTTCAACAAAGATATCTACTATCTAGCGAATGGTAACAAAAAAGACAACAAAATCAAATAATCGTTAAAATGAAGCATACGAGGGCAGGTTGTAGGATTTTGCTCGAGTTCTTCCCTGGTAGACACAAATACACACACACACATATCTTAAGTAAACAACAATGTACTGGTTAAGCCTACCCCTTAGATTGTGTACCAAGGATGTAGTGTACCTCATACCCGTACAATGTATCGAAGTGAACCTGATGCGGGACGGGGACTTATGTTCAACTAATCCAAGTCCAAAATTAGGATTTGTAGTAGATTTAACTAATCAACAATTTCTTTATAGTAATTAAACATAAAATGGTGGAAGGAGACCTAGTTATTGTTATTGGTTTTGAAAGTAACTTGCACGACTTACCCGGAAGAGTGCGATTATGTCGCAAGCCTTCGATATAGGCGCAAACTTCGTTCTACGAGGGATAGGTCTTCAGCATGTATTTGGACTAATTTGAATATGGTACACAACTACTTGTCAACGAAGAAGACCGTACACGCCACTCGCGAACAACATACTCATCCGGATTTGACTTGAGTTCGTAGAAGTTGATTCGTGGACGTCGTCGATTACTTGTCTTCGGAGAATCGTTAGTCGAGGAAGATTGTTTGAGTGTTCCTCCAAGCAGGACATCAGATCCTTCGACGTCGGCAAGAATGTATTTAGAATAGAAGAGAAGAAAACTCACTTAACTCTTAGGTTTCCTACCAAAGTTTAATAGTGGATTTTATTCTCATTCATTCTGTGTTTCTTCTACAAGTTTATGACCCTATTTATAGCCATGCACTCAACCAAAAGATAACACAAAATAATTCTAAGGAAGATAAACTTCCTATCTAAATTAACCTCCCAACAAATAAAAGAATATGAACTCCTCAACTAAAGTATCATCCAAACTAACCTCCAAAAAGAAACAAATAATAATAAAGATAAATGAAATCCAAACTTCTCAACAAAAGTATTTTTTTATATATTTTTTCAAGCTAGCTAGTCCAAAACTCGGGTTCGTCTCTGTTTCGTTCCGCGTCTTAGTCGAATCTGGTCCCCATCAGAACCACAGCCTAGGTTACTTTGATTCTACTCTCTAATCACTTTTTGAAATTTCTTATGCCTTAAGTGCTGCCAACTTGGGCCAGGATTTCGACACACAACTATAGGTTGGCAAATTCAGATACATATTGTGTATGGATTATTTTGATGATCATCTCGTTTATACTAAGTTACATTGCCCCATGGTAAGTCTCATGAGAAGTTAATATAACCATACACATGGATAAAAATAAGATTGGGCAATAATATGGAGTATTGTCAAGCATTAAGTGACAAGTTGATCATAAAGTTTATAAGTAAGAGCAAAAACCATATAATGGTATTATTATGAGTATAATATCGTTGCATGAAGACTGATTTTACTCTTAACAACTAATGCTTTGCTATTCAGATAATGTTTTGTTGTACATTCTGGTTTCGGAATAATGCAAAACTTATAATAACTCTGAAATACAGAGTTATAAAATAAACACAAAACAAATAGATAAAGACCAAGAAATCTAAAAAAGAGAAATATTTGAAAACAAAATGAAGTGAACCTTTTTTGGATAAAATCAGTTGTCCGAGTTGTTGAAGTCTCTAGAGAGAATTGCATTTCCTGAAGATGTTAGATGTAGTTGTTGAATAGGCTAGAAGTCCATGAATTGAAGAACACCAGAAAGCAAACCTCCATCCAAATAGCTCATTCGGAAGAGGAAATTGTTTGTACACAAAAAAGAGTTGTAGAGGGTTATATAGGTATTTTGGTTGAGTTTTATGTAGGTACTATGGTTGACTTTTAATACCGTATATGGTGTTCTAATAACATTAATTTCTAAACCGCTCAAAGGTTAAATTTGACTTGTTCATGTTCATGTTAAACTGGTATTTTTTTTGTACGAGATGATAAACAAAATTAGATGATTCATATTGTATCATATGATAAAGAAAACATATCAGTTGTTAAACTCGTGTTGTCCAATAAATTGCATCTTTTATAGGTTGTATTGTACCGTTCCATAAGTTACATAGGGCGTATCACACGATACTTAGTATCGCTTGAAAAGCGATTATCATGAAACACCCACACACATATATAGCGAGAGTACATGATGACTGATGGAGAACTACTGCCACACATATACTCATTACTTTTTAGTCCAATATAACCCAACTTACCTTCTCTCATACAGGAACAATTGAAAAAGGAGAGATCTCATACAACAATTAAACTAATTACTCAGTGCGCATAAAAAACGAATATTATGAAACACACACATATAGCGAGAGTATATGATAACTGATGGAGAACTAAGGCACACATGTACTCATTACTTTCTAGTTCAATATAACCCAACTTACCTTCTCTCTCTTTCTCACACACACACACGCATATATATATATATATATATATATATATATATATATATATATATATATATAGCGAGAGTACATGTGTGGCCTTAGTTCTCCATTAGTCATCATGTACTTTCGCTATATGTGTGTGTGTGTGAGAGAGAGAGAGAGAGATGGCTGGGTTATATTGAACTAGTGAGTATATGTGTGGCCTTAGTTCTCCATCAGTCATCATGTACTCTCGCTATATATATGTGTGTGTTTTTCTTGATAATCGTTTTTCATGCGGATTGAGTGTTTATTTCAGTTGTTGTATGAGATCTCTCATTTTTCAAGTGTTTTCATACGAGATGAAGGCTCGTGAGCTCTCTTTTCAGGATGGGCTAGGGTTCCATTAAATTATACTTGGTAATCCTGCCACAAGTTGTTTTCTCACTTTCGAACACCAAACTCCTTTTAACTAAGATTTAAGGACTCCTAGTTCCAACTTCAATTTTGGAACAAGGTGGTGACTAGGCTAGGATCGGACAAGGTTAGGAAAGGCGGGAAGTAATGTGAATCTATAATATAGTGAAAGGCTTTTCCAGCCTAAAGAAGGAAAGCAACATAATAACATAATCCAAGGAATTCTATAATTTGGAGGGCCAATGACCTCTAGCTCAAGTGGCTAGTGTAGAGGCATATGGCCCGAGTGGACGATGGTTTGATTACCAGTGGGAGCGATTATGAAATAATTATCTTCTTCTTATATATATATATATATATATATATATATATATATATATATATATATAGCGGAGATTATGGGAGAGCTGGAATTCCTTTCAGGCCTGCAAATGAACAGAGAGAAGAGCAGGGTGTATTTCAGCTACCTCTGTTCCCAAAAGGAGGAGTTGGCCGGCGCGCTGGGAGTTGAGAGGAGCGAGTTACCGGTGAAGTATTTAGGGGTTCCTCTCACAGTCAACTATGCGCGGGATCAGGACTGCCATAGTCTGGTAGAGTACGTCCAGAGGAGGGTTGAAGGATGGTAAGATGCTGGTTTATCCTTTAGAGAACGTATCGAGATGGTTAGATCGGTGATATCAGCTGTGGTCCATTTCTGGCTGCAATCCATCTTACTTCCTATTGCCACTATCAGGAAAGTGGAGAGGATTTGTGCAGACTTCATATGGAGGGGTGGTATGCATGCGATCTTCTGGGGGCAGTCTTATCGTCCCAGGAAGGAGGGAGGAGTGGGGCTACGGTCATTGTTGGAGATCAGAGAGGCCTCGGCGCTGAAGTTGGCATGAAGATTCATCAATAGAGGATCCCTCTGGGCTGACTGGATGCATAACAGATATGTGAAACATGGCAACCTATGGGACTGTGCTATGGACAATAACCATTCAGTCACTTTCCAGACTATTTTGAGACATAGGGGGTACTCAAATCTGCAATCCATAGGGTCACGAAGGATGGGGCTGGCACAGACCTCTGGCGGGATCCTTGGCTTGATCGTCAATCTCTGTTAGAGATCAGGGGAGCACCGTCGCATCAGGAGGACAGAAGGGGTCTGACTTGCCAACGGATTATCCGAGATGGAGAGTGGAGCCCTGAGTCTTACCGCTACACCGAGGAGCTTGGTGAGATTATCAGGGCCGTCACCTTGGACTCAGTATTGTCGACTGATCGATGGGTCTGGGACCCGTCTGGAGTTTCTTCGGGGACTGGACAGTTCCAGTTCTGGAGCTGCTATAATCTCGTTAGGCGCACTTTTCCGCTGAGTACTGACTATGAGTTCGTATGGTGTAAGGGACTTGCAAGGAAGATACAATTGTGTGTTTACCGGCTTCTTCTTGGTCGTCTTCTGACGAGAGATCGACTTAGTGCTTTTGGGGTTCAGGTCCCTGACCCTAAGTGTGTGCTATGCAGTATGGAGAATGAATCTATAAGGCACATTTTCTTTGAGTGTGATCTGTCATGGCAGATCTGGTCTGAGCAAAGCGGGGTGTTGGGTGGATGTGATTCCGGAAAGGGGGTTGGGGACATCATCTCTGTGCTTCGAGATAGCAGAGGTAGAGGGCAGGACTGGTTCCGGACCGCCAGAGTCCGACTGACTGCCGCTGTTTGGCATGTATGGAGGGAACGAAACTGTCGTATCTTTGAGGGGTTAATCACCCCTCCTGTAGGCATCCTCCATAACATTGAATTCGATGTTCGTGCTATGGAGAACTGAAGGGTGAGAGTCCCACCATGATTGTATGTTGTAAGATTATTGCGTTGCTTTTGGAATAAAATTTACCCTTTTTCCAAATATATATATATATATATATATATATATATATATATATATATATATATATATATAAAATGTGTGTGTGTGTGTGAATGTTTCTTACCCTTTTTTGGAAAATTATGAATCATCAGGACTCAAGCTTACTGATATTGTAAACGTAACCTGATAACTTGACCTAAATATTATATGCCAGTATAGGTTTGGGTGTGAATCCAAAACCTTAAAGTTGGATAACTGGTAAATTACACTGGATATTAATGTGTAATGGCTGTAAGCTTATGTACAATTGCCGATTGATACATTAAATTTATTGTTTCCAACTTAATGTCATACTAGTGGTTCTGTTCCTTTGGGCCATCGTGTAAGATTTGATGCTTATCCCACCATTCTGCAGTGCATTAATATCTTTTTTAGGGTTAATTACACTGGCACCCCCTGTGTTTCATGAATATTACAGAGACTACCCTATTCCGAAAATAATTACACTGACCACCCCTCCCCTTTATAAATTTTATTAACCATAGGGGTGGTCAGTGTTATTAGTTTCTATAGAAAATAGAAACTATAGGGGTGTCCGTGTAATTAGTTTCAAAGTAGGGTGGTCCGTGTAATAAATGTAAAACATAGGGGTAGTTGATGCAATTAACCCCTTTTTTTAGATTGAATTTCTAGTAAATTTTGGATATGGCATATGGTAATTAGAACTAACTATGTTAGTATAAGTTAATCCTGTATGAATGATATTTGACAATGACTGACTTTAAGAATACCAGATAATTTCGAATGGTGACATGATAAACAATTCCGGTTGTTCTTGTGTAAGGTGTTATCTTCTGGATGTTCTTGTTATTCAATTAAATATGTTTCCATCTAGTATACCTCTTTTTCCATTTTATAATGATGCTTTCCTTGAAATTGATGCTTCTGGATTCATGTTAAGGTGAATTATAAGCTTTTCTAGCAACTCTTGGTGTTAATTTCTTCTGAACTTTGTACTGAATGTTGAATAATGTCACTCGTGGGTTATAAATCCATGTCATGAAAGGTGATCTACTGTATTCTTGTTTTTCCTTTCTTGAATTAGTTGCACAACTATGGTTTGTTGAATATGGTTTATTTGTCTTTTCTTTGTAATTATTTACATTCTTTTGCAGGCTGTTTGGCTCGTAGCATATATGAAATAAGAAGGCAAGTAGCATCAGCAATTTTAATTCAAAAACATGCCCGCAAATGGCTTCTACGCCGTGCTTTCTTGCAAGTACATTCTGCAGTATTGATTATTCAGTCTAGTATTCGTGGTTTTTCTGTACGCCATAATTTCATGCACATCAAGGAGCATAACGCAGTCGTGCTAATCCAGGTTTTATTTTCTTTTAAATGAAATTCGATTATCCGTGGTGATTTCCTTTCTTTTTAAAGCTGAACTTCTGACCATAACTGTTGTCTAATACTTCACATTCCACATTTTTTGGCACAACTATTTCTTATATATTCATATCTAATTACCATTACATTTTACAATAAGGCAGTTAGGTATCTGTAATTGTACATCATAAGTGGGGCATTTTTATATATTTAGTTTGTTATTGGCACCAATTACTGCGACCCATGCTGCCGAAGTTGCACTATGCATAAATGGCAACACCAAGTTACCAGCAATATCAGCTAGTGTAAGATGAATGGCTTGATAATTGGTGTGAGATGGAACCAAATCTACTGCATCTGCAAAAGTTTCTCCAACTTACTAGCTAACTCATTATCATAACCATGCTTCCGAGAAATGTTTTAACAACATGGCTTATCATTAACTAAATAGGTGACTTTCAACATCACTTACTACAATTGAACAAAAAATTGCAAGCTAACTAAAACCATAGTTTGCGATATCGGCCGATACCGATTTGATACGGCCGATGCTGGTACGTTTTGGCATGTCCCGATTCGATACCGACCTATACGGATACTAACCTGTCTCGACATTGGGGGTCTCTTTTCCAGCCATTCGGCAAAAAATGAACGAAAAAAATCAATCAACAAGGGTGTAAAAGCATGTAAAAGAATAAAATTTATCTATCGCAAGTAAAACAATTGGCAAGGGTGACTACTATTTCATTCAATTTCATAACTACTAAGAAACAACACAAAATACTTAAAATTATACCTAAATGTATAAAATATTTTTTATAAAATTTTAATAATTATTTTCTTTCGGATACCAAAAAGTCCGGTACGCTGATCCCGATGCTCATAGGAATTATCCGATACTAATACTGCGAACCTTGTCTAAAATCTGACTTGGACTCATACTCCAATATATTTAAATAGACTCAAAATGAAGTCAACTGGATCCAAACTCAAAACAAATGCAACTAAACCGAACTAAAACTAACTAAACTAGTCTGATACTTGAAATGGACCCCCATCAATAAATTTCCAGGGAGTTAATCGATTCTTGAGAACTAGTTCAAATGCAGCTGGTCATAAAACCACTTCAGTCCAAGATTAAAGTAGAAGCATTTTAGAATGTGGCTATCCGTTCAAGTCCCATTTTTTGTTGCCAAACTAAGTATGGTTGACGATAAATAAATTATAAAGTTGAACACCTAATCAAGAATTTTCTGCTACAGTAGTCCCGCTAAAGAAAAACTTTTGCTTTCAGTTTTCCATGGGTCCTGAGGGCACACAGGTACAACATCAGTTGTCATGCAGAGTTGAAGTAGATACTAGAAGATCCAATCGATAATACAAGATCCAGCCACAACTTCGCAGTTAACTGACAAAAAGGGTGAATTGAAGTACCATAAATCTACTAACCAAGATTCAAGAAATATGAAGCTATGGGGTATGGGAAGATATGTTATACCCAAAAAGAGCTCTTTACAATAGGTAGAGAATCAATGAACCAACATTCTTATTTCCTACCAAAAAGGACGATGACTCATTTGTGCCTTATGTTGTTGTGGAGGTGGACTAATATCCAACAGTCTATTCGAATTACAAATATTGTAGGATGAGATTTATAGTGATCATATTTAGAGAGGGCTAAGGAAAGTTGTGTAGCCAATTTTGTGGAGCACGGTGGTGGCATGTGGAACTTCTTGTTCATGTTAGTAATTGAGTTCAATATTTTCTTTCGAGCTCTATACTGGAATCGTAGATAAGATTAACATTGAATTTAGGCAATATTCTTCTTATGTTTTATGGACACTTCTTTTATGTTGATGTTGTTGACGTTTTATGTAATAACACAGGCTTGGTGGAGGAGGTGGAAAGCATGTTCTTCTTTCCAGCATTCTCGATGTGCTGCCATATCCATTCAATGCACCTGGCGACAAAAACTTGCGAGAAGAGAACTTCGGAGGCTTAGACAGGTACAAACTCTCTGATGTGCTCATGATCCAGCAGTTATTGTGTTCACTTAACTTTAGCGTTTGATATCTCTCTTTACTTCTACCTGCCTAAGCTAAGTCAAATGATATGGACCACCAAGTTCTTACTGATTCTCTGCATGAAATAATACGCCTTATTCAGAATGGCTGTGCCATGACAATAGTGCCTATTTCTACATTTTCCATATGTATACTAGTTTCAAATAAACTCTTGATATTTTATTCTTCCTTTTAATGTGACTAGTATCAATTTCAGAAGTCAAATGACAAACGATTTGTCTAGATTCATCTTTGAGCTTTTTGTCCTGTGTCCAAAAAAATGCTACCGGTATCTGTTGGGTGCTTAAGCCTGCTTTCAAACACAAGGTGATTGCCTAGAGGCTTTGGCATGGGTCAGTCCTAAAGGAAACATGCTACTTGATGCTGATGGTAATGACGAAGAGGAAAGCTGTGTTTTAAGGCTCAGATTCTTTTGGCGCTTCGAATGATGGCTGACCGATGTTACGGGTTGCGGCTTCGTTGATCAAGTAGGAAAAAATGATTAGCACAAGGGGAATATTTTGATCCAGTAACAATTGAAAGTGAGGACTGGCTACTCTAGCAATATCTCAATATTCAATTATTCATCAGTTGACTTAATTCATTAGAGTTGTTGAGAACTAATAAGGGATTTAGTCCCACATTGGAGAATGTAATATGAAGAGGAGCTAGACTCCCTATAAGTAGTGGAATAGCCAATCAATAAAACACAACAATTATTCTCTACATGGTATCAGAGTCATAACCACAATTTTTTCCCCTTCCCCAACCCGACGCCCCCCCCCCCCCTTGCCCTGCCGACGCCCCCGCCCCCTGCCCCCCCCCCCCCCCCCCCCCCCCCCCCCAGCAGATCCACCCCCGACGCCCCCCCTGCCCCCTAGGCAGTCCCCCCCCCCCCCCCACGCCGCCCTCCTGCCCCCCCCCCCCCCCCCCCCCCCCCAGCAGTTCCCTCCCCGACGCCCCCCTGCCCCGCCCGACGCCACCCCCCTGCTGTCGCCAACGACCCCCTACTGCTGCCGACCTCCCCTTTTTTCAAAAAAAAACAAAAAAAAGAAAAAAAATCCTAATTTGAGAGAGATTATGTGGGCGGTTATTCGAAGACGGATGGCTGTCAAATGCTTTATTTGTACCATCTGTTCCTAGATTACGCCCTCCGGAATTACAAATGTTTTATTTGTTTTCCGTTATCGATCTGCAAATTAGGATCTACATGCGCGCGCCGGTGTTGGCCACGTTGACAGCGCATTCGTAAGGTCTCGGTTGAAGACTTTACGTAAAGACGACGACGACGAAGCCGACGAAGACGACGACGGATCACAGTTGAAGACGCCATGGGATAAACTGACAGCAGAAGAGATGAAGGCCTTGGTTGATGATATTTTATCAAAGAGATTAACCGAGGCAACCCCACGTGTGATCCATACTGATGTTGATCCGTCACCCTACAAAATAGGGAAGCTGGACAAGCTGGAGACGAAGTTGGAAGGTACGTCCAACTACTTGAAATGGTTACGGCCGGCAATGCGGACGCTGAAGGGACGAGGCTTGGTTGGCTACGTCAATGGCCAAACCAAGGCGTCAGATGATCCCTCTTCAAAGGAGTTTGCTATTTGGGAAATTGTCAACAATGTTGTGGCTGGATGGTTGACAGCCTCCTTGACCGACCAGGTGTCGGGCAATGTAGAGGCGATGGAGGCTGCTGCTGATATATGGCGGACTTTGAAGGATATGTACTCAGGCTCAGGCAATCCTATGCGGGTCTTCCAACTGCAGGATGAACTTGATAGGGTGGCCCAGGACGACCGTACCATCTCTGAGTATGCCGTACTGTTGAAGAAATACTGGTCTGATCTGGATCACTATCATCCTATTGGGATGGAAGATGCACAAGTCGAACCAGCATTTGCGAAACATTTTCAAAAATTCTTGGATTATATTTCGCGACAACGAATGATGAAGTTCTTGAAGGGTCTTAATCCTGTGTTTGAGCATAGAAGGAATGTCCTCCTAGCACAGCCAATGCTTCCAACCTTAGAAGAAGCCATAGCTGCCATGGCACAAGAAGAGGCTCGATTGAAGTTGATGTCCAACAAGGACTATTTCCAGGGGGAGCAAGCCGCTGTTGACAAGTCTGCCCTTGCCGCCTTCAATCAGCCTCCCTCTGTGGCTGGTGTTTGCCACAACTGTGGTGACCCAGGGCATTACATCAGATTTTGTCCAAAACTCCTGCAAAGTCAGTCGAGTGATCGTGGACGGGGCCGCGGAGGACGTCGAGGTGGTAGAGGCGGTTATGCTGGTAGAAGGAGAAATTATTCTGGAGGGCACAAAGCTAATCTGGCGGAGGAAGGGGGAAATAATCACCTGGCTGATTTAACTCCTCTTGAGAAGGAGTTCCTCGCGAGGTTACGCAGCACGAAGCTGGGTTCGGACGACAGTCATGGGGCGTCATCTACCTCGGGGGATCACATCACTTGCTTTTCCCAAACCAGCACAGGTATTCCTGCGCGTGCTCTTGCGGCAGCTGTCCACCAACCAGGTTGGATTATGGACTCTGGGACATCTCGCCATGTCACGGGGTCCTGCGGTGAGTTCCAGGACTATACTCACCTACCGACGCCGGAGAGCATTCAGACTGCTGATGGTAACTCCAGTCCTGTCTTGGGTAAAGGCACTGTCGCATGCACCCCTTCTCTCACTCTCACCAATGTCTTACATGTTCTGTCTTTTTCCGTCAATCTTCTTTCTATTAGTGCCATTATTCTTGATCTTAACTGTACTGTTTCCTTTGACATTCCTACGGTGACTTTTCAGGAGAAGGGGACAGGACGACGACTAGGGACTGGCACATGGCATAAGGGGCTGTGGTACTTGGACAGGACTGGACTGGACAAAGCTTCGGCATCTCTGGTAGCAGAGACACCACCGGAAGATTCACGACGCAGTGTAGAAGATGAATTGCTACTCCACCAGCGTGTCGGTCATTCTTCTTTTAAAATTATTAGTCGATTGTATCCGTCCTTATACCAAAGGGCTAATAAAGAGAAGTTATTTTGTAATGCATGTGGGTTGGGTAAACATACCAGAAGCACGTATGTGAGTTCAGGAAGTAGACGTTCAGCTGCATTTGATATGATACATTCGGACGTATGGGGTCCTTGTCCTATAACCGGTATTAACGATTTTCGATGGTTCGTCACTTTTATTGATTGTTATACTCGTGTGACCTGGGTCTACCTTATGAAGAATAAAAGTGACGTCTTTGAGGCGTTTCGAGACTTTCATCGCCGGGTAGAAACACAATATGACACTAAAATTAAGTGCTTACGGTCTGACAATGGGACGGAGTATACAAATATGAAGGTTGTTGAGTATTTATCCACTCATGGAATATTACACTAAACTTCATGTGCCTATACATCGAAACAAAATGGTGTGGCCGAACGGAAGAACAAACACCTGCTGGAGGTCGCACGGACGATGATGCTGGCTATGAATGTCCCGAAACACTTAAGGGGGCAGGCGGTGTTAACGGCCTCTTATCTCATCAACAGAATGCCATCTCAGGTATTGGACTGGAAGACACCGTTGGAGATGCTTACTGGTGCAACCATGTACACTGTTCCACCGAAAGTATTTGGGTGTATGTTTTGTCCAAGATAATAGGCCAGGAGTTGGCAAACTGGATCCTAGAGCGGTTAAATGTGTCTTTGTCGGGTACACGACAACTCAGAAGGGATACGCATGTTGGAGCCCAGTTGAGCGGAAGATGTTTGTAAGCATGGACGTTACATTCAGAGAACTGGAACTATATTATGGTTCGGATGACGGTTCAACGTTTGGTGACACACCTAACACAGAGGGTGTTAGATGTGAGGGGAAAAAATAAGCCCATCTGTGGTTGTCGGATCGGTCCCATGTCCGGTCGTGGAAAACTGGACGAAAGGGAGAGAAAGCAGCGACTCCGATACAGAAGATGAAGAAGATACATATGTTAAACAGGGGGAGCAACAGACAATGGAAAAGGAGCTCCAAGTGCAAAAGGAGCTCCACGTCTACAGAAGGAGACAACAGAAGTCCAGTACTGTGCCTGTACCGTGCCCCGTGCCTACTGTATCAAGTCCCTCGTCTACTCCTGCTCCAACTCTTGAAGATGTTGTCCCCGTACTGAATCAATCTGATTCTGATGCGGATCTCTCTGACTCTGATGGTATGATCTCTCCACCACCTATTGCTCCCTTAAGGAGATCTTCTCGCATCAATGCGGATAAGGCTCCTAGTCGTTTTGATGATTATGAACAAGATATTGCCAACTACATGTCTTATTCTAATATTTCTTCGAATTATTGAGCCTTCATTGCATCATTAGACTCTATTTCGTTGCCCAAAAGTTGGCAGGAAGCAAAGAAAGATTCAAGGTGGAAAGCTGCAATGATGGAAGAACTTGGGGCACTGGAGAAAAATAAGACGTGGGAGCTGGTTCCATTACCCAAAGGGAAGAAAACTGTGGGATGCAAATGGGTGTACACAGTAAAGGAGACGTCAGAAGGAAAAGTGGAACGATACAAGACAAGGTTGGTTGCAAAAGGATACACACAATCATATGGTATCGACTATGATGAGACGTTTGCTCCAGTAGCGAAAATGAGCACCGTAAGAACTCTGGCCTCCATTGCAGCAAACTATGGGTGGAATCTATACCAGTTAGATGTGAAGAATGCCTTTCTCCATGGGGACTTACAAGAAGAAGTGTACATGGAACTCCCGCCAGGGTGCTACGCTACAGAATCAGACGGAGGGACATCGCATGGAAAAGTGTGCAAACTGAAGAAGTCGCTATATGGACTCAAGCAATCTCCTCGAGCCTGGTTTGACAGATTCAGAAAGGCTGTTACAGGCATGGGATACCATCAAGCAAATGCAGATCATACGGTCTTTCTTCAGCATGCAAGAGGCCACATCACTATACTTGCTGTATACATGGATGATATAGTAATCACAGGTAATAATGAAGTTGAGATCACTAAGCTGAAGTCAAAACTCGCGAAGGAGTTTGAGGTGAAGGATTTAGGAGCGATGAGGTACTTTCTAGGTATCGAGGTTTGTGAATGCGAACAAGGAATTGTTCTCTCACAGAGAAAATACGCACTAGATCTGCTGAAGGAGACAGGGATGCTGGGATGCAAAGCAGCAGTCACTCCAATTGACCAGAAGTGCAAGTTAGGAGCAGAATCAGGAGAGCCAGTTGATCGTGAAAGATATCAACGACTTGTAGGAAGATTGATTTATCTGGGGCACACTCGCCCTGATATCTCATTTGCGGTGAGTGTAGTAAGTCGCTACCTGCATGATCCAAGAACGGGTCATATGGATACAGTGCTTCAGGTCTTGAGATATCTGAAAGGGACGCCGGAAAAATGGCTATGATTCAAGAAGAATGGATGTATAGAAGTTGAGGATACTGCGATGCAGACTGGGCGAGCTGCATAGACGATAGAAGGTCTACCACGGAATATTGTGTCTTTGTAGGAGGAAACTTGGTCTCATGGAGAAGCAAGAAACAGTCTGTGGTAGCACGGTCTACAGCTGAAGCAGAATACAGAACAATGGCTTTAGGAGTGTCAGAGTTGATGTGGGTGAAAGCGTTGCTGTCAGAGTTGAAGCTGGACAAGGGAGCATCGTTACGTCTTCGGAGCGATAGTCAAGCTGCAATAAGTATAGCTAACAATCCAGTTCAGCACGACAGAACGAAGCACATCGAGATCGATCGATTCTTCATCAAAGAGAAGTTGGAACAAGGGATACTGAAGATTGATCATGTTCGCTCAGAAGAACAAGTGGCAGACTGTCTGACTAAGGGTCTTAGTTCATTAAGTCTGTCGAAGCTATGTAACAAGATGAGAATGATTAATATCTATCGCCCATCTTGAGGGGGAGTGTTGAGAACTAATAAGGAATTTAGTCCCACATTGAAAAATGTAATATGAAGAGGAGCTAGACTCCCTATAAGTAGTGGAGTAGCCAATCAATAAAACACAACAATTATTCTCTACAAGAGTGTTTTGGGATAGGACCAAAACAACTTGATAACTACAACCCAAATGTTTCATCTAAAAAATCCTGAAGATGACATAAATATCTTTATAGAATTTTGAACGGATATGGTTCTCAATCAATTTCCTCGACTTTGAAAAAGTCACCTCCTGGTGAATCATGTATGTAGTGAAGTATGAGAATTATGTTCATGCTAACGCGCTACAAATCCGTCATGATCATTGACGAAGGTATCTGCTTAGGTGGCCTAGTCAACATGGAGTTTGCTGAAAAGATGCGGGCTCCCACGACAATACTGGCAGTAGTTGGGGTGGAAGTAAACATCACTCCTTTGTGCTGCAATATTGACATAATGCAAGAACTGCAAGTTTCCCTTGTTTTCCAAATGTTGATCCCTTCGATCAATTGTTATACCCTGCAATTTGTTATAATAATTTGTGACAACAATATAATAAATAATCATTCACAGGTTGAATGGTGGAGATCATTTCAAAACTTGTAAAATTTATTAATAGTGGACCTATTGATGTATGGTCGATTCACTAGCCTTACTACACCAATTGATTGTTTCTAACGATGAGATATAGCAATCTGTCTTACATGTGGTTTAGTCCTCTAAGAATAGGGTGGTGAACTCCCACGTCCCGACTCGCAAAATCGTTCGTCCTTGCATCGATTTCTGCTGAATCGATCGTCCTCGCTGGGACGTGATGTTGTACAAGTCTAGATTGCACTTGTACAAGGAAAGAAGATTCTTTAAATGGTTATCTCAAATCGACAACATTAGCAGCAGAAGAAACAATCATAACATAGTATACGAAACAAATCACTTTTATTGATAAAGCAGCTGAATACAAAGGCTTTTAATAGCCCCAATGAATATGTCAGATTGTCTTACAACACTCATAATCTCTCTAGCTTACAAAAGATTTGTCGTTCCATACACCATGTCTTCTATAGCCAAACAAGCAATCCTCGGCCGAATATCTTTATCTTGCAAATCCGAGCCGTGACGCCTCAACATGTCCAAGCAGCTTCGTACCTGGGGGTTGGGTATCAGTACATATCACGTACTGGTGAGCGGAAAAATCTACTCGCCTAAACCGACATTAAGTAATTGTGTGAAGCATACAATTTAAATTGGTGATCTTTCTATATTGCCTTCGAATCAGTTTCAAGGCATATTGAAAGCATGAAAGCATGTACGCATGTTATATATGTTGTACTTGATCGCGTAAGTAACATGAAAACATATATAGCGCGTCGCTTTGCAGCGACTTCTTACCAATCCGATGCACTTACCCTTACACTGATGCGCGATGAATACTT
Organism: Iris pallida; assembly: GCA_029216955.1. Lineage (NCBI taxonomy): Eukaryota > Viridiplantae > Streptophyta > Magnoliopsida > Asparagales > Iridaceae > Iris > Iris pallida. The sequence goes on from JANAVB010035619.1 coordinate 4,736,661, forward strand.
ACCATCCTTCCATGTTATGTTAAAGGTTATATTTGTACTAGAAATGTGTTAAGTTCCGTGTCCCTGCAGCTTTGTACCTAGGGGTTGGGTATCAGTACACATTGCATACTGGTGAGTGGGGAAACCCACTCGCCTAAACCGACACTAAGTAATTGTGTGAAGTGTATTATTTAAATTGGTGATCTTTCTATTTTGCCTTAGAATCAGTTTCAAGGCATATTGAAAGCAGGAAAACATGTATGCATGTTATACATGTTATACTTGATCGCCTAAGTAAACATGAAAACATATATATCGCGTCGCTTCGCAACGACTTCTTATCAATCCGATGCACTCACCCTTGTACCGATGCAATGTGAATACTTACCATCTTTCCATGTCATGTTAAGGTAATATTTGTACTACAAATGTGTTAAGTTCTGTGTCCCGAACATTGTTAGCCTCATAAAATACATAAACATAGTGTTCGTGCTCATCCTCGAGGCTAAATCGCTAAGCCTGCAAGTAGACAACGTTAGAATGCCGTATAACTATATACTGGTCACTGGCATTTCAAGCCATATTGGACGAGTGTGTTTCGATGCAACAGACGTTTCTTGCGTATGAGTAGCAAGCCCATTGAAGATCCGCAATATCCGTATTATGGCGCACCCTATCAGCCTGTGTAGTAAGCCCACCTGAAGGTTCCGCAATGTCTTGTGCCAAGCACGAATTTCAAATTTCTCCTAGGTCGAACGATCCCGTTGCCCCGATAATTCGTTTCGAGGAAAACAAAATCCGTGCACAGGTTATTTTTTGTTATTGACCATGCAATATGCGGAAACAATTAAGAAAACCATGAAGACATAAGTAGGGTCTAAATTTGCATACAAAAATTCTCACATCAACTCATAGTCCATACTTTCAATCAATGTTCCGTGGCACCATGTCCCAACTCAATGTTCCAGTTGGCGACCCGTAGGTCCTGAACACACCGAGACACCATACCACATCCAATAGATTTGTGGGCACCATACCCCTTCCAACAGCTTCATGGTTTCAGACCACAACTGTTCACTTTGCTGGCAAAGCCTACTATTTGCTTATCAACAGTTCCGTGGTATTTGTGTCACAACTGTCCACTTCGCATATGAAGCCATATTTCATAAGTCTTGTGCACATGTGCACGTTCCGATACAGTCATTCGATCTTATACGACTCGTGCACTTGATGCACGCCTCGATACAATTACTTAATATTTTATGACTCATGCACTTGTCGATACAGTCCTTCGATGTTCTACGACTTAGTGTTCAATGTTCTCCGACTCGTGCACTTGATGTACGTTTCGATACCGCACTTCAATGTTCTAATACGACTCGGGCTCTTGATGCACGTTTTGCTACAATTATTCAATGTTCTGGGTCAATGTTCTACGATCAATGTTCGATGTTCTATCTTAGTATTCGACATATACTACGACTTCTATTTGTTCGACCCACACACATGGAAATCCATAAAGTTACTTAGCATACAAGGGTACATTTTATTAAGGCATAACGTAGTAGAAAAGAATGGTAAGAGTCCACCCACCTTATACTATTCTGTCTATCGCCTTGCTGAATCGATACAACTCGATTCTTTAACTTTGTGAATAGATACGTTGCACGATCCCCTCATTCGATCTAACCATACGAGCACTTCGTGCTCCTTTGAACTACTCGACTGACCCGACCTACCAAGCCCATGCCTCAGTTCGTTGCGATGCTATACTCTGAGCTCGGCGAATTCTGTTTGCACTAAGGCAAATTATCGACATCAGAAAACTCTGCGTATAATCTGCACATGAAACAAACTCGAATTAGTACTTTTCAAATCAAATGACTATGCCGATGCGGAGCATTACATGAACTAACTCAACAAGCTCAAGTGTTGGTGTCCCTACGTGTATAGAATCAACAAGTATGGTATGTTAAGTTATCCAATAAAATTATATGTCATGTTTAGATTTTGGCTCTTCTAAACAGTCATGCTTGTTGGCACGTAATTTGGTAAGAAACTCATATATCTCAGTGCGTAACTCATGTTGACTGGGTTCCAAATTATCCACTTTCCGTAATTTGTTGGAATAGTTCTTGTGTTGACATGTTTTATTTTATTGTCACGACCCGATCCCAAATAATTGGGTCGAACCGGATCATGCCCAGCCTGCACCGTTGTTGAGACGGCGGCAGTAAGCTGTTCCATTAGCAGGTAACCACAACAACATCTATATTTGTCACAACTCAAAAACTGGAAATTTAAAACTTTATTAAACTTTTTACAATGAAATGAAAGATACAACTTAAACCATTTTCTACATACATCAAGAAGAAAAGAAAACTCTAGGCAAACAGCCCATCAGTCTCGAAATCCTCGTCTTCTAGTTGGGATCGCGGAACAAAACCTCATCAGTGATACCTAAAATGTTGGGTCTCCAGTCAGGATGGAGCAAAGTACAATTCATGCTAATTTGACAATTGAAATAATAATAGAATCATGTACTTTTAAACAATTTTGAAATCAACAATTAAGCAGTTACAGTTTTAAAACAGTTACAGTTCTGTGATGTGAATAGACAATGAAATATGACCGGCTTGGACTTGTAACAGTAAGGGATATGGGATTTGTTACAGTAAAGTTACAGTATGGTCATACTCATTACACTATTCCCCCAGTCCCCAATAGTTACAGTAGTTACAGTCAGTGCTCGTGTTGCATCGTGGTTTAAACTTGCAATAAAACGATTACTAAATAATTGTAAACTAACACGAAATGTACTTGCCTCAGGTTTGACTGGACTAGAAAGGTTGATACGTCGGGATGGAAGTTCAGACTCTTCCTCGAAATCCTACATTCGATAAGCTGTCTCAGAAACCAAGAATCGTCAATGCTAACTAAGCTAGTTGCAATCTCTAAACTGTTTCCTAGTCAATTTTAAATCTTTTAATTAGCTAACACAAGCAAAATGCGATTATTAGTGCGTTGATTAAATACGAGGGAAAAAGATCGTTTTAACTTTTGAATTCGGAAAACTCGTCGATGCCAGATTAATTATTAAAACTTGGTATTTTCATAGTATATAAATATAAAGCTAATTTTTTCTTATTTAGTGAGAAATACATGATTTTAATTAAATAAAAACTTGTCAATTTTAGGTGAGAAAATCTTAATTATTTTTATACAAAAATACTTTTATTCAATTTACTCGTTAAATAGTAAAAACCCGCAAAACCAGAAATAACAAAAATTTAAGCTACTAATTACAGTTACAGACCACAGCCAGCTGGGCTTATGCCCATTACAATTTATTTACATAAATTGAAATAAGACAAAACCGCCGTTAGTCCTAAACTGAAATATTAATAAATATAAACAGAATTTAATAATAAAAATAAATATAATTAATAAGTCTCAGATATGGTCCAATCCTCAACTTGGCTAATGCCTCAACGTCCGGGCGGGGCCGGTTTCGTTTGCACTTAGCCGGGTCCATTGACCGATACGGTCGTCACCCAAAACCAAATATTAAATAAAATTCCGAAATTCATTTTAAATTCATTTTTAAAATAATCTAGGATTTACGGAAAAATCCGGCAGCATCTCCTCTGTTTTTGGTCAACCCAAAAACTGGAAATTGGCGCCGATAATTTCCTGCAAATCCCAAACCAGGGAAAAATCCGAATTTATATATATATGAAATCCACAACCAAACCACAGAATAATCGGAACGACCCGAAATAATTTCGGAAGTCCGATTCCAATCCCACAAATCACAGAACGCTACCGGAAAAATTCGGAAAGCTAAAACATACCAAAAATCAATTCCCGAAATATTTCGGAAATCCAAAATAATTCACAGGACCTTTCCGAAAGTCCCGAAAAATTACGACGTCGCTAAAACCGAATTCCCAAAGGGAATCGGGGACCATTTCTCATCATCGACTAAAATAAAAAGAGCGGGACAGGGGGTTATACCTCAGGTTGCTCGGCTAGAGCTCTCAGATGAATAATAGAAAGAATATAGAGCTCCGAACAGTGAACGTATCCCGAAACAGCGCTGGAACAGCAGCGTCGTCGAAAAACGCTGAAAAATGCAGAAGCTAGGGCACGGCCAGGGGTCGTCGAAGCTCTGGCAGTCGGCCGAGGAGCTCGGCGGAGTCGCGAAGGGGGCGCGCGCGAGAGGACGGGCGGCCGTCGGCGGGGCGCCGGCGGGACAGCGGGCCAGGGGCGCGCTGGGGCGGTTGCCGAGGGGAGCTCGGCGGGGTGTGGGCCGCACGGGGGCGCGGGCCAGAGGCGGTCGGCCGGAGGGACGCGCTCGCGGGGGGGAGCGGCGCGGACAGGGGTCGCCGGACTTCGATCGGCAGAGGAGAGACCCGCGGGTCGGGCGCCGAGCTTCGGGAAGAGGGCGCGGGAAAAGGGTTTGGGGGATGTTGGGAAGAGAGTAAGAGAGAGAGAGAGAGAGTTTTAGTCTCTGTGAAGAGAGTTTACTCTCTGTGAAGAAGGAGAGAGAGAGAGATGAGTTAGAGTTTTGTTCTCTGTGAAGAAAAGAGAGTGGGGGAGTGGAAGTAAATAAGGAGAGTTGGGTCTGCTCGTGTGGAAGAGAGGAAATTGAGGGGAGAGAAAAGAGTGGCTGACCAAAAGAACGTGTGTGTGTGTGAGTTGCTGGTCCTACGGGACCAGCTAAACATATATATTATTTATTTTTATTTTTTTAATAATTAAACCAAGTCAAATCAGAATTAATAGGAAGGGAAAAAAATGAAGTTGGGTTCGGGCTCAGGCCTGGGTCTGGGTTCGGACTCGGGTCTGGGTCTGAATTCAAAAATCCTCGTTGTTATTATTTCGAAATCATTTGCACTCAAAAATATTAGAAATACTAATATTTAATACAAAACACTAATATTAATAAATCACAAAATGTGGGTTTCACATTTATAATTATGGGTCTTTACTTACATATTAAAATTTATACCAATATGATGTGGGACATGTGCTCGGAGGAGTGCTACATTCTTTTTATAGCGTTCTACAGTTCTACTAAAGCATTTCTTTATGATACCAAGGGAACCGGGCACTGTCCATCTTGGATATTCAAGATTTGATGTAGGTCTTTTCACTAGCTTGAGCCGGACCAAACGGACTCATAGGAAAGAAATGACCTATTTGTAACTATGAATTTAGGTATTTAGGGTCAATTGGATGCGGAAGCTTTATGAGATCTCATTAATTTGTCATAATACAATTATAAAAAAAAATGCAAAAGTAACAATTGATTTGTAATTAAAGGATATTACCAAATTCTTGATGACATGTGGCTCATGTCAGATATCGATGCTTGCGGTATTTTGCACTCGAAACTCAACTTGAAGGGATGCTGATGGTAATAGAGAAGAGGGAAGCCATGTTCGAAGGGCTCGGGTTCTTTTCGCGCTTTCAATGACAGGCTGACCTGTGTTTTTTTTTTGTGGGGGGGGGGGGGGGGGGGGGTGCTTTGTTGATCAAGTAGCAAAAAATGATAACCAAAAGGGAAATATTTTGATCGACAAACGATTGAAAGTGGAGAATGCTACTCTCAGCAATATCTCAATATTCAATTATTTATCAATCAACTTTATTGTTTCTCATATTTTTTTACTACTCTTTATATAACCAACATAACAGTGTTTTTGGATAAGGCCAAAACAACTTGATAACTAAAATCCAAATGTCTCGTATAATAAAGTCCTAAATATAACGAAAATATCCTAACTGAATTTTGAATGGGATATGATCCTCCATCAGGCCTTACTCCTTAGTATTGTCTTGATCCATATTTAGGACTTCATTATTTGATAGTGTAGGTTCTCTTTTGGTTGCAATCAAGAGTTTGCTTTGAAAGTCTGTGCCATGACAGTAGTGCCTATTTTGACATTTTCCATTTGTATACTAGATTCAATAGATTCATTATATCTTATTTCTTTTTAATTTGACTTTTGTCAAGCTTTGGAAGTCAAATGAAAATAAAGTAATGTCTATATTCGTTTTTGAGCTTTTATATCTTTTTTGTACATAAAGTGCTTGCATAATTCCCTTGGTAAGTAGTTTGCAAGTGGTTCATTTTTATATGGCCTAGTATGGTCTGGATCCATATTTAGGGCCTCAGTATCTGTTAGTGTAGGGTCTCTTTTGTCTGCAATTGAGAGTATATTTTCAGTCATTCACCCCCTAGTTACTTCTCCCATTTAGAAGCTTTCTTTTCAGACAGCAGACAGTAAAATGGTACTGGAAATGTTCAGTTTGGTGATTATTGTCACTTTGCATACATATAAAGTTCATTGGTGCAATGGTAAAAGTTTGATCAGATTTTAACGCTTTAAATCTTTAAGCAGAAAAAAATGACACATCTTTTGTCCTTGATACTTATTTTAGTTTTATAATTTTGATTCCTTGATTCCATTGACTAGTTTTAACCTTATGTGTTGGGTTGTATTGGTTACAGCGTGACCTGAAATATTTTATGTCTGTTGCAAGGTTTTATCATGAATCCTTCTAAATTGAATGATAAGATGTATTAGTCTAATCATCTTATTAAGAGCTGCTATTCCCTCCTTATCTTCTGCCTCTTGTAGGTTTTGCTTCCCGTATAAGATATGCATGACTTGATATCTTAGTTTGTCTCTTTTGTATTAATTATGCTTTTAACTCATGGGTTATCAGTTTTGGATATTGGTCTTTGGGTTTGTAGCATGATGTAGGATTCTGATCACATGTCCACCAAAAGCTTACAGCTAATAAGTTTGCCATATTCATAATTTTTACTCATATTTTCAAGGAGCTGTGGTCAACAAGCTCTTGTTCGTTTGTATTATGCATAATGCTAGCTTTTTTTGTATTATTGATTGCTTTCTCAAAGATAGTTTTTCTTTTTTCTTTTCCTTTTTTTTGCAAAAACTCTTAAATCTTTGGAGAAATGGATAATTTCCTATCTTAGGATAACTTTAACATGTATTGTTTAATACAATGTGTTACTTGGCAGCTGCTTTAATATGACTTTTGTGTCTTCTATTTTGTGTCCAGTGATAGTTCTTTTGAAGTGGTTTTCTAGTTTTATTACATATGTACTTATCTTAGACTTTTTGTTTCTTGAGATGTTTCCATTTGTCGTTTAGAGTAATGTTCCTTTCGTGAGTGTGAAATTGACCTCGTTTGATGTTAGAATGTTCCCGGATGTGTTGTGCTTCCTTTAGGATTTCAATATGGAATGTAAAAGTTCAAAAATGCCTTTTTTAATGAGAGGAACTTACATATGCAAGTCTTACCCTTTTTTTTTTTGTAATATTATCAATTACATTATGAGTAGATCATCTGTTCAGCTGTTATCTTGATCACCTGTTTGGTTGGTATCTTATCACTCATTTACTTGAACAGCAAGCATAATTTTATACAGTCCTATCTATTCCAAAGGTATAAATATATCTTGTTTCCTGAAAAATTTTATAGGCTGCAAATGATGCTGGTGCTTTACGTGTGGCGAAGAACCAACTCGAGAAGAGATTGGAAGATCTTACATGGCGATTAACTCTGGAGAAAAGATTAAGGGTATAACTCCTGATAAATTTTCTTAGACTTTTGATTTTCATTATAACCACTAGGGGTGCCCGAGTTCCACCGGGCTCCTGCTTCTGCAGGGACTGTGGAGGGTCGAGATGTACACAACTTTACCCCATGTATATGGAGAGGATGTTTCCATGGGTGGAGCATGCATCCTCCACGATGCAAGCAACAAGCCTTACTGTTGTGCCATGCCACAACCTCTTTCCTTTATAAACACTGTTGGCTTAAATTTGACTAGTCTTCGCCCATCACAGCCCCTCTTTTTTTTCCCCATCCCTTGATCCTCTTGTGCTTTTAGCATTAGTAAACTGAAATGTTACTATACAAATGTGCATTTCGTGTATAGATTTAATAAGATTTACTTACTTGCGGCCTCATATTATAGGTATTTGTAGGCTGCTGGATGAATCTATTGTCTTTTTAGATGATCATGCTTTATTGTAATCTATGTAGCGCAAAGAACAGAGATGTTTCTAGTGTGTATTGTTTACAAGGAAATATGGAGTATGGACCTAGTTAATATATACAACAATCAACCTTTATCCCAAACCTTGTGGACATATCTCTTAGGAAATTTGTTTCTTGTGCTGGTGTTTTTTTCTCCTCAAATCATATTTATCTTTTTCACCTTTTAAAAGCCCTAATTTTGTTCTAATCGGCTTTGTACAAAGCATATTCGAAACCTATCTCACTTTCTTTGATGGTCCATCACTTTCTTTTTATGATTGGTTGATTGATCTCTTTATATTTACATGGGTTTGCACACCAAGGTTACGTATCAGCGAAACCGGCACTTTTGGGATTGGAATCGGATGGCCCCAGACCACTAAAATACTTAACCAGCCAGTTCAAAACCCAAAAAACTGAGACTTGTACTCGATAGGTATGTTTCAAATTTGATTCTGAAAATGATTTTTGAACCTTGATTCACTGACTTATGATATGATAAATTTATAAATATGTAAATGAAGCAACTCCTTCGGTTTATTACATCTTCTTGTCAACGGGTAAAGAGTTATTGCCGTTGTTTTAGGATATTTTCTATCAAGGTAGGTCAGAATAGAGGGTGTTAACATGAGGCTACGAGAAATAACACTTTTTTATTTATTTTTAGAACGAAATCATTGCCAAAGATTTTTCTCGAAACTGACCAAAGTTTAAACTTTAAACATTTAGGTCTAAATCAAATGCATGAAATAACCTGTACCAAGATGAGTTTCTCACTTAACGAATACTATAAGACTTCTGCAATAATATTCTTAGTGCTATGCTTCTAATTCTTAGATTTATGCATGCCTATGTTTATGCAACTGTTTGGAATTGGATGCACGTGCACCACTAGAAAGGTTCGTTAGTTGTCATGTGCACTTATAAGAAGTGTCTTATTTGAGTTCTCCATTTCTCTCCACCAATTTGGTACTGGACTTGATGAAATACAGGCAACCAGTGAAGAGTCAAAGGCAGTGGAAGTTTCAAAATTTCAGAGAGCATTAGAATTATTGAGTGCTGAGTTGGAATCAGCCAAGTTGGCAAAGACAAGTGAGGAAAGAAAGAATTCCTCAATTCTTATTCAGTTAGACACATTATCCAAAGAACGTGCCGCCCTGAAGATCAGTCTACATGAAATGGAAGGAGTAATGAAAGAGAACTTGTATCTGAAGGTGTGTCATAATTTTTCTTGATTTTTCAGTATAGCCTAGTAATTTCTTTGTTTTGGGAACTTGCCTCTTCTTGGTGATTATCTCAGGTATCTGAATGGTTTCTTATTCGTTTTGTTAGAGCTCAGTAGAATCCTTAGCCAAGAGAAACTCGGAATTGGAGAAGGATCTGAATAATGCTCAAAAGTGTAGTACTGAAACTTTATTGAAGTTGCAAGATGTGGAAGCAAAATACACGCAAGTTCAACAGAATCTGCAGAGGTTCTCTTCACTTGGTTACATCTAGCTAGAAATTGTTATTAGATTGAACATTAGAAAAGAGGCCATAATACGACTATTCTGCATTTAGGTTTTTACCTTTGGTATTGACCACTCTGGTGGCATATATACATATGCCTGTATAGAATCCATTTTCAATGTCGATACTTGTACCTTAGGTGTGGTATTGATTAATTTTGTGATTAAACTAATAATTCATTTTCTTGTGCCTCAGCTTGGAGGAGAAACTATCAAATCTAGAGGATGAAAACCATGTGTTGAGGCAAAATACTATAAACACGTCATCTCCACTGAAAAATCTTGCTATTGTACCAAAATCATTGCTTGAGGTTTTCGTCTTATGCCTTTCCTAAAGTTTCGTTCTTATGCTGTAGGTTTACTTATTTAGCTTTGTTTATCTGATGTGAGAACTTTTTGATTGAACAGAAGAACTCTGTTGCACTGGCACATTCTGAGGTTTACCTGAATACTGAATTTGTAAGATATGCTGTTCTGCTTTGTCGTACGTTTTAATTTTGTGCAGTCCATTTCTAATTATTCTCATTTATGAACAAAGGAAACTCCTACACCAACAAAATCTCTTGCTCCTGTTCCACATACATTATCTGAATCACGCCGATCTAGGATGACAGTTGAGAAACATGAGGTATTTTCTGCTTCACGTTGTTAGCTACAAACTTCATAGTATAACTTGGAGGTGCATTGATGGTCTGAATCACGACCTTTTTTTTGTATCTTTCAGATTAAATTAATACCAGTTTATACTTTTATCTGTTTATGCTTGTTCAAATTTCATCTGAATTGTGTTCTCATGCAGGAAAAACATGAACTACTTCTGAGGTGTATTAAAGATGATTTGGGCTTTGAAGACGATAAGCCAGTTGCAGCTTGTATAATATACAGGTGCCTACTCGAATGGAGAGCCTTTGAAGCTGACAGGACAACTATTTTTGACTTTATAGTTGAGGCAATCAATGGCGCCCTTAAGGTAGAGATACATTTAATGTCCTTATTTCTTTGTGTCACTGCTTCTTGTTTGCTGTACTAATTCTGTCTTTTTCTGCTTATAAGGAGGATGGCAGAGATGATATCCTGCCATACTGGTTGTCCAATACATCTGCACTTCTATGCCTCTTGCAGAGAAATCTACGAACAAATGGGTTCTTCTCAACACCTACTCGACGTTCTACAGCTTCTGGGGGTTTCAGTGGAAGGATGGCACACGTAAGCATGGTTGCTAACTCAATTATTATGCTCTGTTTCTAAACAATTATTGATGCTACGTGTCTTTGTGATCCATCCAATCATAAAGGTGCATAGCCAATACTTATATCAAAAGGTTATGGTTGTCAGAAATACAGAGACATGTTTCCTCTACCAATGATTTACTGATTTACATATCCAATTCGATAGAGAGACATGTTTGTTGATTGTTTGTGAATTATGTAAGTAGGTTTGTGTTTTCATATATACATGGTCCAACTGTTTCATTTCATAATGTAAGAGGTGTTTTCATGCATTCTTCTATCTTCCTCTCACAAAACCCTATAAGTTTCTACATGGTCTCAAACTAAATTGCTCAAAGATTTGTGAGATCTCCATTTTGTCTTCCTTCGCTGTTTCTTTCTCAAGCTCACTTTGTTTTGGTTATCCTCTGATTTTTCTAGGTTTCTCTAGGGTTTATTTTTCCTCTTCATTCTTTCTTTCTTTCTTTCTTCCTTTATTTGTTTATTTATCTTTCATATTCTATTTTATCAAATATTTTTGTTGTCATGGACATCCCTTTTACTTTTGTTTGTATTTCTAATCTGGAATATGTTTATTTTTACTATTTCTCATGTCTGACAATCGTTTTTTTTTTTGACAACAATGTTTGCAAGGGTTTGCTTTCTTCTTTCTTTCCTTTCTATATATTTCCTGTGGGCTTCCATTATGTGGTTTCATTATATCTGATTCTTATTGTGGTGCCCGTCATTTCCTGTGTCTGATTTAGTTTCCTTTAGGGTTTTAATTGTTTTTCTTCTTATGAATTTAGGATCTATAATCAATTGTATTCTTTATTGGAATCTATGTGTATAATTGTTTCATTTATTTTATTGATCTCCAGATCCACCATGTTTCTTTGTAAAATTATTGTCGTTTTTTTTGTGCATGTTTCCTCCGTGATTTTATATCGAAGGGCCATTTAGTATATATCTTTTGTGTATATTAAGAATAAGATTCACCGTCACTTCCCACATCTGGGTTAACCATTTTGCAAATGGGTCCAGTGATGATGTTCATGCACGGTCATATGTCCTTGCAAGATCGTAGGCTGTGGTGTGACAATCGATATGTTGTTTTTTCCGAAATCACAATTGTCCCTTTGTCTGGTTTTATAGTTGAGAAGTCAATGAGAAGACAGAAGATTCCAGCAGGAGCAGTCATACTGCTGAAATCATTCTCATTGAATAGTTTATGAAAAAATCAGTAGATAAAAATTCATAATAATTTTTCATTAGATAGGCGGGATACATCAACATATCAATTGTTAATTCAGTTATATGCTGCATCGAACATTTTAATTCACATGTCATAAGCTTCATGGTGATACTTGTACTCATTTACTACCTTACATTTGTTACCTCTTATCCTCTAGGTCGCAATTTGAAGTGTTTATAAATCATGAGTTCAATATGTTTGAATTATTGTTTCATTTCGAGTTTCATCCAATAACTTTTCCAGGCTCTAAAAACTCCTCTGAAGCTTATTGGATCAGAAGAGAGCGTGTCACATGTGGATGCAAGATATCCAGCTATATTGTTTAAGCAACAATTGACTGCTTGCTTGGAGAAGATTTTTGGATTGGTTCGCGATAATTTGAAGAAAGAGCTGTCTCCATTTTTAAGTCAATGCATTCAGGTGAGGACAATGCTTTGTATGTTTTTTAGACTTCTGTTTCTACGTTAGATGTTTCTTTCCTTAATATGGTTGAGGGTGTCCATTTTCTCTAACTCGTCATTTCTGTAACCGGTTGTGTCCTTAAGACACCAGAATTTCATGTTTTATCAAACCCCTGCCACTTTGTCCTACACATTGAGAATTGTGTACATGCACCCTTCGGAAGTGTTGACCGCTCTTCAAAAAAATTGGAGTTATCTTATTTCAAAAATTTAACAATTTTGAAAAAACTAGAATTGTTTACTTCCAGTCTTTGGAAAGTAAAAGATGCCCTTGAAGCTGATGTTTGCCATTCAAGTCTAACATCAACCAAACTAAGTCATAAATACCATTCAAATCTAACATCAACCAAACTAAGTTCACAAATTGTGAGATAAATCCTGACATGCATGTCAGTGTTTTGAAATGCACACCTAGACGTGCCTTGAAAGTCAAAACCAAGGAGGCGCAGCCCCTTAGGTGGAGAGAAAACCCAAGAGGCGCACGCCTCTGTTAAATGCAGCCCGACCTCCTGACCTGACCTTTCTCGACTCGACCCGACCCGACCACCTTTTAAAACGGAAAACAGTCCGAACCTGATCGAATTCCCTTTCTCTCTCACACGCACACACAAATTCTCATCCCTTGCAGGCCGCCACCGTTCACCTTCCATCGATGTTTGCACCGGCTACCAGCCTCCAAGCTTTGGCCTCATATATGGTTTTATTTATTGTTCCAATTCATGATCTTTTTGTGTCCAAATCCGTGTTTTTTGTTATTCCTCTATTTCCACTAGTGTTCTAAATGGCGGTCGAGGCGGCTCTCTCCACATCGCTTTTGCCGTAGGCGGTGGAGTAGGCGGCCGACAATGGTTTGGCGGCGTAGTCGTAGGTGAGGATGCGTAGGTGGACGCCTATCTCGGAAAAACATCTACAAGTTTTGTATATATATATATATATATATATATGGAAAAGGGTAAATTTTATTCCAACTCAACACATAATCATACAATCATACAATTAGAGTGGGACTCCCACTCATCAGGTTTTTATAGCTTTTACATCAAAATCAATGTTATGGAGGATGCCTACAGGAGGGGTGGTAAGTCCCTCGAAGATGCGACGGTTCCGTTCCCTCCATACATGCCAGCCAACATCAGCCAGCCATACTCTAGCGGTCTTGAACCAGTCCTGTCCTCTCCCTCTTCGGTCCCGAATATCATTGATGATGTCACTGATCCCCCTTCCAGAGTCACATCCATCCAGCCACGGCATTGTTCATTCCAGATGTACCAAGCCACCTCACACTCAAAGAATAAGTCTCATAGATTCATTCTCCACGTCACATAGCATACACTTTGGGTTGGACACCTGTATTCCAAAAGAGATGAGTCGGTCCCTCGTCATCAGGCGACCCAACAGTAATCGGTAGACACAAAACTGAATCTTCCTGGCCAGCCCCTTGCACCATATGAACTCATAGTCGGCACTGATAGGGAATGTACGCCGTATAAGATTATAGTAGCTTTGGAACCTGAACTCTCCAGAACCCCCAGTAGCTCCCGGCGGATCCCAGATCCAGCAATCAGCTGGCAGTGACGGATCAATTCCGACCGTGCGAATAACCTCTCCGAGCTCCTCAGTATGGCGGTAGGTCTCATGACTCCATACTCCATTCCTGATAATACGTTGGCAAATCAGCCCCCTTCCAGCCTCCCCGTGCGTCCGGTCTCCCAGGATCTCCGCCAGAGATTTCCAATCAAGCCATGGGTCCCGCCAGAGGTCCGTTCCAGTTCCATCTCTCATGATCCGTCGGATGGAAGATTTGAGTACATCCCTGTGCCGCAAGATATGCTTGAAAGCAACATAGTTGTTGTTATCGATGGAACAGGTCCAGAAGTTGCCTTGCTTCACATATCTGCTGTGTATCCAATTAGCCCAAAGAGACCCCCTTTTAATGAATCTTCATGCCAGCTTCATCGCCGAGGCCTCCCTGATCTCCAGCAAGGGTCGAAGTCCCATCCCTCCCTCCTTCCTCGGGCGGCAGAGCTGCTCCCAAGAGATCGCATGCATACCCCCCTCCAGATGAAATCGGCACAAATCCTCTCCACTTTTCGAATGGTAGTGACAGGAATCTGAATGGACTGGAGCCAGAACTGAGCCAGGACCGAGATAACCGATCTAATCAACTCAATGTCCCCCCCCCCCCCCCGAAAGATAGACCAGCAGCTTGCCATCCTTCAACCCTCCTCTGGGCATACTCCACCAAATTATGACAGCCCTGGTCCCGAGCATAGTTGACTGTCAGAGGAACACCTATATATATATATTTGGAACCATGTAATTGTATTAATGAAAAAAATAGAAAAATAATTGTTACATCTGTCAATGACAGTCCGCACTACTACTCATCTCCTTTACATCCAACTCTACATTGTAAATTATGCCTGTGAGCGTGGTTTTTGTGTCAAGAAAAATCCCCTCTACCATCTCGTAGTTGCTGAGCGCAGGCTTCACGATACCAGCTGGGACCTCTCCCATTTCCATCCCCTCTACCATCTCGCAGTTGCTGCATAGCGCCCTCAATGCCAGCCATATGGGAGGCTTGCAGTCCCATTTTGGCAAGTTCCGAATGCCATATGCATTTGGATATGGCACAATCAAAGAATAGGTGCGCTATCATTTCCTCAGCTTGTTGGCATAGCGTGCAAGTCGGGTCAGCTATCTGAACGCCAAATCTCTGAAGACGGTCCTTAGTGAGTAGGCGTTGGTGAACGAGTTTATACATGCTCAGCTGCATCTTGCGTGGAACTTTTGCCATCCAAATAATATCCGCGTATTCCATCTTCTTACGGGGCTGTCTAATGATCTTAGCGATCATAGATGATTTGAAGTGTGCCTCTAGAGTTTCTTCCCATATCCACTGGTCACAGCCAAGCAGTGGATCGACTTTGCATTGGGAGATGGCTAATGAGGCCGCGCGCGTCCACCTGTGTAGTTCAGGCCGCCATGAAGGATGCAGCTCACTAGTTCTCTTTGTCGCGCCTCTCTGTCCAGATGAGGACAAAGGATCTGGAGTAGGCTTTGGTGTCCTATCCACGGGTCTAACCATAGATTTGTGTTATTTCCGTCGGCAAATATCCGAATCATATGAGGTTTGATATCTCTCCTATGGCGTAAAATGCATTTGAAAGTTACCGATTCGTTATTTTGGCGATATTCCCAAAAGTTGTCCCCGCAAATATCTGCTCGATGTCCATTCTGCCCACAACGAGTTACCTTGGAGCAGTCTCCATGCCATCTTGATGCCAGCTATATTCTGTAGAAGTGTTAGTGGTCGGATACCAACACCCCCTTCTTCCTCCGATCTGCACAGAGTCTCCCATGATATAGCATGGATTCCCCTGCGCCAAATAAAATCCGCACATTTTCTATCCGATGTATTGTTGACATTGGTAGTTGTATAGCTTGAAACCAAAAGTTCATAATGGATAGAATAACCGATCTCACCAGTTCAATTCTGCTACCGAATGAGAGGCATTGGGCTTGCCAGCCCTCGATGCGTCTTTGTATGTAGTCCACGAGAGTACTGCAGTCTTCACTTCGGCTATAGTTTACTGTCAGGTGATCCCCAAGTACTTTACAGGTAGCTCCGCTCGGCCAATTCCCAACTCTAGCGTACGCTCCTCTTTGTTCGAGCATAGGTTGTTGAAGTAAACGCGGCTTTTGTCTCTATTCAATCTCAACCCAGTGAGGTTACCGAAAGTATCCATCAGCTCGGACATTTTTCGCAATCCTTGCGTCGATGGAAGGAGGAACATTAGTAAATCATCATCATATATTAGATGGCTTACGTGTGGTTGAACCGATTTTATAGAGGTTGGATTTGTTTCCAAGCAACCGTAGTATCCAACAAGCAAGAAAAATACTCCATCACAATTGTGAACAAATATGGTGATAGTGGATCCTCCTGCCGAAGGCCCCTATTACTGTGGAAGAACCCCTGAGGCTGACCTTCAATGAGGACCGAGAACGTCGCCGTCGTGATTTATTCTCTGATCCTCGCAGCCCAAATTTCTGAGAATCCCATAGCAAGCATAACTGCACCGACAAGCTCTCTGTTGACAGTATCATACGCCTTTCGTAGGGTCTAGTTTGATGCATGCTTTTTTACCTCCTGACTTGTTGAACTCTCGGACGAACTCATGCGCTAGCAGTGCGTTCTCTGAGATAGAGCGACCCTTAATGGATGCAGCTTGATTTTTTGAGATGAGATCAGCCATCAAACCCTCCATTCGCCGACACATGATGCCTGAGATAATTTTGTAGATAAAGTTGTAGCAGGCGATAGGTCTGTAATCAACTAAATTCGTAGCCTCCTCTTTCTTCGGAACCAACGTTAGGAACGTATGGTTTAGTTCTTTCAGGAGTCGCCCTGCTGCAAAGAAGTCGCTAACAACTTCGTGAACTAGTGCTTTCAGTTCTTGCCAGTGAAGTTTATAGAATTTGCTGCCAAATCCTTCGGGACCCGGCGCTTTGTCCGGATCAGCAGCTTTCACAATAGTCTCTATTTCTTCCATAGTGACAGGTGCTAGTAGAGCCGCGTTTCCCGCATTCGTTACCAATTTCTTGTATATAAGAGTAGGAAAACAGGAAGGGTAGTCAGTTTGATTATACAGCTCATAGAAGTACCTGGCTGCAGTTAGCCGAATGTTCTCAGTCGTTGCTGTGACATTTCCCTGGTTGTCTATTAGTTGGTAGATGCGGTTGCGGTGCTGTCTCGTACGGATTACATCGTAGAAAAAGCGGGTACATCTGTCCCCCTTCTGGAGCCACGCGCACTTGGCACGTTGAGCAGCAGCTACTTCTCGGCCAGTTGTAGTCTCCCCACTTCTTCGACAAGTATCCGCTCCCTCCGGAGAAGCTTTGTTAAGAAGATCTTCCTGTAGATTGTGCTGGACACGATGTAACTCCGAGCGTTTCTTGAGCAGCTCGTCGCTAGGCCTCTCCCTCACCCACCCTTTTAGTTCACCCTTCACTAATTTGAGGCGCTGAGCCATCCTATATTGGACATTCCCAAAGACCGCCTGGGACAGGCCCCTCCCTACCGCTTCCTGGTATCCGTGAAGAAGAGTCCAGCCATTATTGTATCGGAATGGCGTCGTCTGTCGCTTGGGGCTGTCCACGAGTTTGACGCTGAGAGGTGAGTGGTCGCTCGTGCCGGCTGCTAGTCCGAGCACAGGGATGTGCGGAAACTTCTCGAACCACAGACTGTTGCCAATGGCCCGGTCCAGTTGACATATGACTCTGCCCCTCGTGGCTTTGTTGTTCCATGTCCAAACGTGTCCGCTTCTTTTCAGAGTTTTTAGCCCGGCTCTGAGTAGGTATTGTTTGAAGTTGTATAGCATCGACTCCGATACGGTTCTTCCACCAATCTTCTCATTTTGGTGGGGAATAGAGTTGAAAATCCCCCATAAATATTATAGGGAGATTCCATGTTGTCTCCGCCGATTGACTGATGCGGGTAATATCCTCCTATAGCTTCTCCCTTTGTCTTCGATCGTTATGCCTATATACGACATCCAATATGAACTTGAGTCCGCCGCGGTGGGTGGAGGAGACTGCTATTAGCTGGTCGGTTGTCTGGATAACCTGGCCGTACCAATGTGCTCTGTCCCAGAGTAGCCATATGCGAGCCATGCTACTTTTCTCCAGGTTGTTCGTTTGCGCCCTGTTGATAGGGTTTTTTGTGCCAGCAGTCTGTCTGTCTTGATTTTCGTCTCCAACAAGGCACTGATCGTACATTGTTCGAGTTTGAGTCGTTTGCGTACCTCCCTCCATCGCCCTATAGAACACACCATGGATATTCCATGCTATAATAGACATTTAATTACCTGTTTGGGGGCCCTCCAGTTCCTCACCGCTAGCACTTTGGGACGGTTGCTGCGGCTCTCCTAGTGTTGTCAGGGGCTTCGTCATCCCTTTTTGTATATGCTTCCTACATGCAGGATTATCCACCACTAGCATAGCTCGCATCATAACTGGTTTCTCCTTGTGTAGCATAGGTCGGCTGGGTGTCCTCCGAGGTGGCCGTGGCGAGCCCTTTTTTTTGCTGTAGCTCATATATGTCCCTCTGCTTGTTTTCGCTTGTTGCTTGGTACTCTTCTCCGCACCGCTCACTCTTCTCTTTGACGTTGTTATGCTTTGTGCATTAAATTGCATCCGTGCTGTTCGCTATGCGAGTCATCATCTATATGGTTTTGATAGTCGTCTCCCGGTGTGGACACGTCAGGCCGTACTTCGGGAGCTGGGGGTGTCACGTCTCGGTCCCGTAGGACCGATCGTCCTCGCTAAGGCGTGATGCCGCACGAGCCTAGGTTGCGCTCGTGCAAGACTGGTTCTATAATGGCCGATTACAGGTTAAGCGACGGGATCGTCGCACAAAAGTCCCAAGCATAAATATTGAATAAACAACAGCGGAAACTTGAAGCAAAACACAAGTCATTCAAAATGCTCTTTATTGATATTGAAACAAAGATTACAATTGTGGCACGAGACCATGATTACAATCACTCAAGCTCACTTTTCTCTCAATACAAGTCCCACTGTTCTCTCTCATCTCTCAGTACAATTTTACGGGCCAGCAGATGCTTCAGATATGCGATGTCCATACATTATGTCCCGTATAAGTTCTGACTCCATGCGGCCGCACGTCTCGAAACGCTAAGGAACTTCGTGCCTCGACGCATCCAAGCGAGCTCCGCGCCAACGAGCTTCTACCTATACCTGCACATGGAAACTGTGTGAGTGTCAGTACTCAACTGTACTGGTGGAGTGAGCTTCTCGCCCACCCATACCAAACCAACACGTTCATTTACATTGTGCAGCATAATCCCTTTGCGATTGTCTTTCTATTATTGCCTTAGGATCGATTTTAGGACATAGACGCTGGTCTATTTGTGTCTCTAGACCATCATCGTGCTATCGCACCGATAACTTCCTTATCCTTGCCTCTAGACCGTTTCCGTGCTTGCAACATCAACGTATCGACTCGTGCATGCCTTATGACCCATACTTTGGGACGCAAACAACATGATTCGTGTCATCGACTTGGTTCATGCTTCAACATCGAGGCCGTGCCTCGCAACTTAGCATGACTTAACCAAACTTGCCTTACGGTCCTTCTTGACTTAACTCGAAATGACTCAAGTCTGACTTATGCAACTCTATGCCAACGACTTAATACTCGACGTCCCATTCGTGCCGAAGCACGTGTCCTTGCTATAGCCAAATCTTATGCCTCTTAAGACTTGTGATGCAATCGTGCATACCATCTTTACTTCATTCGTGCTATGCTTGCTCTTTCTTTGATTCGATCGACATTGTGCATGTGGATTGTCGCTCAGCACGTCAACTTGACTATATGAAAGGTCACTGGCAATTCAAGCCATCTTGGACATGTAGGTGGTGCAAGACGAGGCCCTTGCAGCTAAGGGTAGCTAGCCCTGCTCAAGTCCTCGAATCATCGGCGACGTGTTCTTGACTAACTATCTTGCGCCCCTCCTAGGCCGATACGGTCATGTGGCCCCAGGTTTTCGAATCGAGGGTGCGAAACCTTGTCGACAAGTTGTCCATGGCCACACACCTACGAGAACTCCTAGACTCAACATAAATGCATGGCCTAACCGTCACAACTTAGCTTCCTTAGCTTTACTTCTTTTACTTATCATACTTCTTTTGCAGAGCCCAAACCAAGGTTGCCTCGGCGACTGACCTACAGTCCTGACATGTTTCCTTCTCGGCGTCTGACCTACAGTTCCGACTCTCGGCGACTGACCTACAGTCCCGACTCTTGGCGACTGACCTTTTGTCCCGACTCCCGACATATTTTCAGTGTTTCATATTCTTATTGACTTAACCCATGAATGGCTAATTCATAGCCTTCAAGCATAACTTGCACAAAACATGTTCTTTATGTGCCAATAGACCGTGGCTAACTTTTTACTGAACCAACCGTGGCTCGTGCCTTAAACCGACTTACGTTCTGTGCAACACTATCTCCCAAGTCATACTTTATACGACGAGCCTTGAGATCGTGGGACTAAGTGACTTTGACAACCGCAGAAAGAGCGGAACAGTGCTGGAATGACTTCGATCGACCGGCATAACTTGTCTAACTTAATTGTGCAACAACTTGATGAGCAAAGGCTACGTCAAGCTTTGTCTCGAGGGAACGTGTCGTGCACGCGTTCGACTTGAACAACCAAGTTATTTGGGTGCCTAGACTTATGCCACAAGCTGTGCAATGCAGCTTAACCCGTGGGGCAAGCAAAGGCTATGCTAAGCCTTAGACGATGGGACCGTCCATGCTTTATCAAGCATTTATGCGGACGACGCCTATGACTTAGGCTAAGTTCTTAACTTTGATGCGAAGACCAACTTTTCTTCTCCCAAGCCATGGGACGAAGGACCGAGTGTCATTTTGAAAGCACGACGTGCAACATTTCTAAGCCGACCGTGGGACCTTCCCATATTCTAACTCAATCGACCCGACTTGGGATTATTTCCTTAGCTATGTGGATTGGTCTCTTTTATTATCGAGCCTACTTGTGCATTTGAAAACTTTCGTTTTATTAGTGTGAAGGTCAAGCCGAGCGGGTCTTCGAGCAAGCCATTGCATGGCTAAGTCCGAACGCCATCGACGTTTCGATTCCTCCGATTGACTTAGCGGGACGGGGCCTTATGGGGGGGGGACTCGTTATCCACACCATCGCCATGTCTAGTCTAGTGCCTCCATCCGCCCTATCTGCCGCGTGTGTGTTCTCCGCTACATTGGGCTGTTGATGAGGCTCCATGGCTTCTTGTTGTTGTATGGGTCCATATTGCCCGCTTCCTTCCCCCGCCTGCTCATCTCTGACTCGGCAAGCCTGTGTCATATGTCCGAAGTGTTTACACTTCTGGCAACTCGGAGGGACCCATTCGTAGTCTACAGCTTGGTAGAACACTTCGCCTGTCGGTATTTCATATGCGAGTTCACGTGGAAGTTGAACCCCAGCTTCTATTTCAACGAATACTCGGGCATATTGCAGCCACGTGCGATTTCGAGTAGCCTCATTCGCCTGGGGAAACCCTAGCTCTCTCATGTTTTTTTAATATTATTATATCATATATATATATATATATATATATATATATATATATATATATATATATATTTTCTCTCATGAGCGGAGCGACCATCGACGATGCACAAACCCGAGGGGGTCCCTCACGTGGACCCCGGCGTTGTCGGCGGGACGACCAGCGGTGGGTCGGCCTGGGGTGGGACGGCCAAGGGAGGCGCGACCAGCGGGCGCGGATTGACTGGGAAGGGTTCGAACTCTGACGGAGGCGGTGCACGCGGAGGCGGCGTTGGTGGGGGCGGGGGACTGCCCAGAGCTGGCGGCGGCGACGGTGGCGGCGGCTCTGACAGCAGCGGATTGGCGGGGAGCAGGCCAGCCCTCAATGCCGCTGGAGGCTCGGCGATGGGCGGGCCGCCCAGAACTGGCGGGGTGGCACCGACCTAGGCGGCGTCGGTTTGGCCAGGAACATGCTGGCCAGAGTTAGCGTCGTTGTTGTGGGAGGCTCGACCGCAGGGGGAGCAGTGTCTCCCCCGCGCGATAACGCGCCAGGGAGTTCGACGGCGACGACGGACAATGGTCACAACGACAGATGGACCTCAAATTTGACGGGATCACCGACTTTCCAACATGGATCCATGCCTGGATCTCAGGGTGGACAGATGGAGAATGGATGATGGACGATGGTGACGAGGCGTCGCAGTAGTAGGAGTGTGGGTAAGGATGGCGGTTCGCGTCAAGATATGAGTAGAGGCCAGATGCAAACTAAGGCGTGTTTTTCCACTAACAGGAGGGCGGGAGCAGGTTTGGGAACGAGGAAGTCATCTCATGGCATAGGTGGCCCCCCACGCTCGGGGATTGATGCTGGTGGTCGGGTGCCGGGGTGGCGACCCAAAGCGACAGCGGCGGAAAAAGGAAAATGGAGTGCTTCTGACATGGGGGGCCTTGGTCTAGGGTCCCCTCCCCTAGTGTTAGCTAATGGCCTACGGGGACGTCTACCCGCCTTGTGGAAAAGTCTTCGGTAGACATTTGCAAGCCAGTATGACCCAAATGTCCTCCATCAATGGTGTATGTGCAACCAAAGAAGGAGGGGAGTAGTTTTCGAGCTTCTTCCCTGCGGAGGAGATAGCGGAGGTGACAACTTTCTTGGAAAACACGTTGGTCCTATACGTGCTGGGTAACAAGCTGTTCTATGGGCAGATCCGGGCATATACGACACGTGTTTGGCAACAGAAAGGAAGCATTGAGGTGTTTGCGAGGGAGAATGACTTCTACTATGTGAAGTTTGGCCTAACGGAAGACGTCGTTAGGATTACACAATGTGGGCCTTGGACGTTTGATGAAAGACTGATTATACTGAAAGAGTGGACCCCGGAATTGCGGTGTGAGAAGGATGTTCTCAATGCTATCCCGGTTTGGATCCGATTTCCGGAGTTCCCAGTTAGATATTGGAGCATCCCCCTGCTCATGAGGCTTGCTAGCTTGGTGGGCAACTCGATCAAGGCTGACGATGCTACAACCTTTCGGTCGAGGCTGATGTATGCTCAGATGTTCGTAGAGATCAGGGCTGGTGGGGAGCTCCCGAGTCTTATGGAGTATGAGGTTCCATCTGGAGAGGTCCTTACCCAGAAAGTTGAGTATGAATGGGTTCCACCTGCCTGTTCCCACTGCGCTTGTTTTGGGCACGTCTCCAGTACATGCCCTAATGGAGGACAGATGATATGATCCTCCCAGAGTCAGCTGAGGAACCTGGAACATCTCGGGTGATAGAGACTACTAGAGTGGATGAGAGGGTAGATGGTGGCCTGCAGGAGGGGGACCGGCAGATGGAGGATGCCAGTGGACTGGGTCTGACTATCTCACCTCAGCCGTGTAGGACCGATTGTAGGAACGAGTTGTAAAGCGTAATACTCTAGAGGGGGGTGAATAGAGTAGGCAGCGGAAATTTACTATTTAAAAATGTTAGTAACAAGATCACAGATAATATATCACAGATATGTAAATAAAAGTAGAGAGTAGAGAGCAAACGCAAACACAAGGATGTATACTGGTTTCCCTCTGTTGAGGACTAGTCCAGTCGGAAGAACTCTAGCTTCCAGTTGAATCCACTATGGAAAATCACCACAAGTTTTCATCCGAAGATCTTGCAACTTCTACAACGCGAGCTTTGATCCGAAGTACTCGTCCAACTTCAATTATGAAGTGTGTAACTTCAATCAAGCCTCCGATTACAACCACTCTGAAACTTCTAGACCGTACCGCACTGGCAAATTGACTAGAGGATTGTAACTGGCTTGGGATTTGAAAATGAAAGCTCAGAATACTTTGGAAGAAGTAGTAGGCTGATAGAGAAGAGATATGAAAGTGAATTGGTGTATTGAAATGATCGAAATCCTTCTCTATTTATAGTTTTTTCAAAGGCAGAATTCTGACAGAATTCGGGCAGAATTCGGGCAGAACTCTATGAGAAAATCTCGGTGGGATCCGTAACTGCAGGAATACCAAGTTCAAAAAGGAACGTTCACTAACCGAACTCTGGCCGAATTCGGGCCGAACTCTGGCCGAATTCTGTCCGAGTTCTGTTGGAGTTCTGTCAGGGTTTTTGCAAATTGGTTTTGGGCTTTTTGAAAAGTCAAACAGTTAGGAAGTAGTTTGGGCTTTTGTAAGTGGGCTTGTTTTCAAAACGAAAGGGTATTTTGAAAACGTTTCTTGGGTAGCCTATTTGCCAGTACGATGCAGTGTACATCGTATTCCTAGACTCAATAAATATGAAAAATACATTGATAAAATAGAAAAATCAAGAGCCCTTTGATGACGCCTTTCTTCAAAACTTGAACAGACTTGAAGACGCCTTTTTCACTTGACGGCGGTCGTCCAAAGATAAACAGATCTGGAAATCTGAATACCTTTCGGGGGCTTCGCCCCCGAACCCCTGACGGGGGGCGCTGCCCCCTCGACCCCTGGCCGCTGACCGGGCAGCGGAACCCCCGATGCGAGGCCCCGGATAGGTCGTTAGGCGGTTCAGATAAATCTTCTTGTATAACGCCGTCTTTGGCCCATCAACAATTCTCTATTGCATATGTCCTGGTTTGACAAAGCTTGATCATGCTTACTGCATGTCTAAGAACATGTTAGACAAACATAACAATATGATACAAGCATAGCAATACGATATAGAACATTTAGGACAATGCTAATATTAGGACAATGCTAAGTTTAAGTAGCAACATGATAGTGATTACATGAATATTAGTGACATCATTATGTTAAACTTAATTGATTAACCATATTCAAAAACATGATATAATCATTGGGCTAACAAGCCGGTGCATTCCGGTAGGGTTATGGTTACTTTTTCTGCCCAGAGGAGTTTGGTTACCAGAGGCATGACGGCGTCGGGGCGAGAGCATCGGGGAGATGGTGGTGTATCCGAGGAGAGTTTATCACAGGAAGAGACATGCTGGCCCTCTACGCGACGGGCACCCACGGGAGGAAGGCCATATGCCTGGCTACAGCGAGTCGCTTTGTGTAGACAATCCGGCTTGGGCCCTGATGCTCACCCAAACAGCGAACCGGCATACTACTACTCCTGGCTTGGAGGAGGACATGTCGGCGACGGACGTGGTACCATTTTCGAGTACTGGTCCAGAAGGGTTTCAGGAGGTCTACCCTCTTAATAATTAATGGCGGTAATCGACTGAAACGTTAGAGGTGCTTGCTCTTTAGGGAGATAGAGAGATTTGTGAGGTCTTACACAGAGAAAAGTGTGACATCTCTGTGTTGCTGGAGAGTAAGATTAAAGGAGAGAAGACACTTATCCGACGGACTCCCCCCTCCCATTGGGCCCAACTTCATAATCTAGCGATATGTGACATGGCTAGAATCTGGGTTAGATGGAATAGCGAAAGCTGGGATGATGATCTGACTCTGATGTCGGAGCAGCTTATTGCGATTTCTTTCACTAACAGGGGAGGATTCTGCTTCATGCTTGGAGCGGTATATGGTCACAACGACAGGCGGCGCATGGAGGGTCTATGGAGGGATGTCGTCCAGTTAGGCCTTTTGGCGGACAGTCTGCATCTCCCTTTGCTTCTTTTGGGAGACTTTAATGCTCTACTTCACAGGCACGAGAAGGTGGGAGGTCGTCTTGTTCCCGATCAGATCCTATATGACTTCCAAGGGTGTCTCCTGAAGTCTGGCCTGAGGGAGCTGGAGAGAACGGGACACATCTGGACCTGGCACGATAAAGCAGTGCACCACAGAGTTGCTTGCCAGCTTGACATGGCCCTGGGCAATAGCGAGTGGTTCTGTTGCTTCCCTAACTCAGTGGCAGAGGGACTTGCAGCTGGGACTAGTGATCACTCCCCGATCAGGGTTGGCTTCTCTGAGCGACCAAACTGGAAATCGTGTCCTTTCCGCTACAACAACAACTGATACTTGTCCGAGGGTTACAGGGAGGCAGTGGATGAGGGGCTTCACTATCAGCAGGACGGAACGACTCAGTTCCGCATGGTACACATTCTCAAGCGCACCAAGTGGGCTATCCGGAGTTGGGTGTAGAATACGCTCCGACCATCTCTGGAGGACAAAGAGGCTGAACTCAGGTCTACTCAGGACTCCATGCAAGCTGATATTCTATATGGGGTCTTAGCGGCACGGGAAAATGAATTGATAGAAGTCAACATTCGTCGACTCCAGAAAGAAATTAGTGCGGCACAACGCGCTAAATGCTCCTGGCTTAAGGATGGGGACCGCTGTTTCAAGTTCTTCTATGATGTGATCCGCACCAGACAACACAGAAATACTGTCTCTCGTCTTCTTGATGGAGAGGGCAATCTGGTTGGCGACCCAGCTGCGATCCAGGAGGAGGTTGTCAGGTATTATTCAGAGTTATATTTCCAAACTCACTATCTATCTATCTTTCCGGATATTATCACAAAGAAGTTGGTGACGCCATATGGCAATAGCCAGCTTATAGCGCCAGTCAGGTTAGAGGAGTTGGAGGCTATTGTCATGAAGGTGGATCCGAACGGACCGGATGGGTTTAGCAGTGGGTTTTACAAGCGCCACCGGGATTCCTTGAAGATGCCAGTTCTTGAAGCCGTTCAAGAATTGTTCACGGAAGGAAAACTACTAAAAGAGCTCAACCACACGTTCCTGACTCTGGTGTCGAAGAAAGAAGGGACGACTTCGCTGGCCGACTTCCGTCCTATTGCGTGCTGTAATTATCTGTATAAGATAATTACTCACCTTATGTGTCGGCGCATGGAGGGGATTATGTAGGACCTGGTCTCCTCGTAACATGCAGCCTTCATCAAGGGCAGATCGATTGCGGAGCACAGCCTGCTCGCTTATGAGACGGTGCGGAAGTTCAACAAACCGGGGGGGGCGAGAAGGCGTATGGGAAGCTGGACCTGAGGAAAGCTTATGACATGGTTAACAGGGACTTCTTGTGCCACTTGATGGGTGCTATAGGGTTTGATGAGGTATGGTATCGAGGATTAGGGAGTGCATCTCGATCCCTACTTTCTCAGTGTACTCATACAGGGAATCCCATATGGGTTCTTCCGCAGCAACAGAGGATTGAGGCAAGGGGACCCCCTATCCCCTTATCTGTTCACTTTTGTCATGGAGTAGTTCTCTTGCCTGATGGATTTGTCGGTGCATAGTGGCCGGGTTGTGCCTTTGTACAAGCTAATCTTGTCACATGTCTCCTACCTCATCTATGCAGATGACCTCCTGGTTTTTCTTCGGCCGACTATGAGAGGGATGACCACACTATCTGGGACTATGGATGAGTTTGGCTAGCTTTCTGGGCTTCAACTGAACCGAAAAAAGAGCCGCTATTTCAGCTCTCTTTGTACGCTGAAGGAGGAAAGAGCGACTATCCTAGGCGTTGACAAAGGGGAGCTACCAGTCAAATACCTGGGGGTGCCCCTGACAGTGAACTATGCGAGAGATCTGGATTGTCAGGGCTTGGTGGAGTATGCTCAGAGGAGGGTAGAAGGATGACAGGTAGCTGGCCTGTCCTTTGGGGGTCGTATTGAGCTAGTGCGGTCCGTCATCTCTGTCCTGATGCTATTTTGGCTCCAGTCTATCCTACTTCCGGTGGCCACTATCAGGAAGGTGGAGAGCATCTATGCCAACTTCATCTGGAGAGGGGACATACATGCGATTGCCTGGGAGCAACTCTGCCGACCTCGGGAGAAGGGTGGAGTGGGGCTCAGACCACTCCTGGCAGTCAGGGGTCCTCGGGGCTGAAGATGGCATGGAGGTTTATTAAAGGCGGATCGCTATGGGCGGACTGGATGTCCAGTCGGTATGTGAAGACGGACAACTACTGGACCTGTGCCCACAACAACAACTACTCGGTGACTTTCAAAAGTATCATCCCTCACAGAGCTGTCCTCAAATCCTCTATTCGCCGGATTATGAGAGATGGGACAGGTACTGACCTTTGGCTGGACCCCTGGGTGGAGCGGCGATCGTTGCTAGAGATACTGGACGACCATCTTCACAGGGAGGCTGGTAGAGAGATAAAGTGTCAGCATATCATCAAGAATGATGAATGGAGGCCAGAGTTATATCGCTACACGACAGAGCTTGGAGCGACTATTCGAGCAGTAGACATTGACCCGAGTTAGCTGGCTGATAGATGGATTTGGGATCCGTCTGCCAATTCTGGAGCTACATGAGAATTTTAATTCAAGAGATGCTACAACCTGGTTCGCCAAACGAACTCCAGGAGCGAGGATTACGACTTCATCTGGTACAATGGCCTAGCTCGCAAGATGCAACTTTGTATTTACAGGTTGATGTTGGGGCGATTGCTGACGAGAGATAAGCTCATTACGTTTGGGATCCCTATCCCCAACCCCAAATGTATGTTGTGTGGAGCAGAAAATTAATCCATGAGACATTTGTTCTTTGAGTGCAATGTGTCCTGGTACATCTGGTCTGAACAGTGTCGCAGATCGTTGGGTGACTGTGACACCGACAGAGACGTTCGTGCCATCATCACGGAGATTTGTGGCTAGAGAGGTAGGGGGCTTGTTTGGTTCAAGACCGTCAGATTGCGTCTAGTTGCTTCGGTTTGGCATGTGTGGAGGGAACGAAATCGGCGTATCTTTGAGGGGCTCTAAACTGAAAGAAGAGAGAATGTCACAGTTTTAGCACTGGACTCTGGACGCTCTTTATTCTAATTGATAACTAATCTCAGTTAGGAAAATCCAACTCCATATTCTACACTAAAGACATCGTCACTCTGAATAAACTTGAAATTCTCGAAATTGCAAAGAACTAAATTCAGCTTCTTGAGAATTTTATTTAGTATTTACATACATAGGCATGATGTCATACACACATATGCAAGATGTATTATATGCTTATGCGGTAGGGGTACCCTCTCCGCCCCACATCTGCCTACTGCCTTTTAGAACCTTGATTTCCACCTATTTTTTGGGTTTTTGTGCTGTTTTTTGGCTTCTTTTTTTTTTTTTTTCTTCTTTCTTCTTCTGTTTTTGGTGTAGGTTATGTTTGTTGAGGTTAGTACTAATAATTTTATTGTAAACATGTAAAATATCTAATCGAGATAGTAGTGATCTTTATGACTTCATATATTTCATGTTTTCTACTTTGATGGTATTATGAGTTTGTTTATGTGTGTGTGTGAAACTAATATTATTTGCACAATTTTGTGACAATATGCACCTTGCTTCGTTGAAGCCCACTTATCGCCGTGCTCCTCGTGCCTATGTTTCAGAGGACCCGGCCTTGTGCTTTTTAAAACCTTGATATATGTAACGGAAAACATTTTTTTGTTAAAATTGAAATCCTGACATATGTAGAGGTTTACCTAAATATTTTTTGAAGTTGAACATAACAGAGGTGATTTGTTTAACATTGTTTTTAACTTTATTCGACATATTCAGCATATATTAGGGAGTTTAGATTTTTTTCCCCAAAGTTATATTTGAAATGAGTCATTTTTCTAAAATTGAGATATGGTTATTTTCTGAAAATTGTTTTGGATGAGATAAAGTTAGATTTGACTGATAACATTATGTTCAAGGTCATTTTTGGTAACTAAAGGTTCAATCGTTGAGGAGCTGCATGGAAACAGTTCTTAAAGAGAGCATTTATGGGGCTCATGATTACCAAATCTAAATATATACAATTATTGATATGCTTAGCAAGTGCTCTAAAAGAGAGAGAATATGAATCCAATGCAAGGTGTTGTCGTTACAGAAGCTTCTAATAGTTTTAACTATTTTTCAGTAAGTTTCTATTAACTGGTGAGAGTAAGTTGGGGTCTTTTGCACTGTTTGATAAAGTCGCCAATTAAAATAGTAGACAGTTTATTTCTGAGAAAGTGTTTCAGTGCTCTTAGACCTATGTAATACCACTGTTAGATTATTAGGTGTTATAATTTGTGTGACAAGTGGATGACAGTTATATTCAAGGTTTCTATTTGTCTTTTCCCTTTCCACTTTGCTGTTGTCAACCTCACTTTATACATCTTCAGCTTGAAGGAAAGGAGAGAAAATGAAAAGAAAATGGTGAAGATAGAGGATAGGTTTGGAGGAGGGTGTCGCCTGGCACGCCAGTAAGGCTTGCTGCTGCATTCTGTAGGATGCATGTTCGAGTCATGAAAACACCTTTGTATTATGTATGGGGGTAAGGGTGCGTGTATACCCTCCCTGGACTCTAGTAAGTGGGAGCCTTTTGGCATTAGGACGCCCTATCTTTTACGGAAGGTAGGTTTGGCATGTCAAGTTTTTAGTAAGTCTTGTGGCCCAAAACATTTTTGGAAAAAGTGCAGTCCTATGGGTTGTGTTGTGATTCCACCTATTCACTTTTGATAATGGCGGATCTCCTCGTCTAGTTATGTATGCTGAAATATGTGATTTATAATCATTAAGTACAGATATAATTTTATACCTCAACCCTTTATAGTGATTAATTATTTTTTCACACGGTTTATTATTGTAAAAACCATAGGTTTCTCAAAGTCGAAGAGTTCATTGAGGTTTCTAGTTAGGAGTTTGGACCTTACAAGTTATGACTTGGAGGCACATGCGAGTAGTTTTGAATTTGTGATAATGCCATAGTTTTCACAGTTACTATCTTAGATTCTCATAATAAAATGGGCCTTGATTATTCTCAACCCTACGAAAGCATAACATACACGGCCCAATTTCTTATTGTTTGTTTGCTTATTACATAAGTTATGAAATAGGGAGGGTATGAGAAAAAAGGAACGTGGGAAGAGTAATCAAGGAAAAAAGCAGCGAAGGAAAAGCGTGACAAGCAAGGCCTCTCTTTATGTTAGAAGGTGCTAAGTCAAATACGTCCGGAGCAGCTACAATTGCTTTAGTGGGAGCAGCTGTTGGTATTGCGATCGTCTTCAGTTCCTTGATTCATTCTGTTTGTGCGAAATCCATCATTTTCTAAACCACAATCATTTGATTATGCCAATGATGGCCTTTAAGTTTATTTAATCCAAGAGTATAAGGGATTGGATTGTATATCAAGCATGTTAAAATGCGACACAGTTAAATAGAGAGCAAATTGATAGCATGTAGTGTTTTTTTAAAGAAAAAAAATGTAGTGTTTTTTTAGTCTTAACATATATGTTATAGAGAAGCAATAGTGTCTTGCAGAGGAACAGGTAAAGGATTCATGGTCCATTGCTGGAAATTGGCCACAAAGTCTAAAGCATTGTTTTCCTGAAGTTTAATATGAGCTTTAACTTTCTATTTAAGGCAATAGTGTAAATAAGTAAACTTGCACATTTAAATAGGGAAGGAAATTAGATTTAGTCAAGTTGTCTGAGAAAGGTAATAACAAATTTATCCTAATCCATTCTTCTTCACTTTATAGTTTTTTTTGGTGTGTTTTGGAGTATCCAACACTCGCCCAATGACCTCATCTATATTACTGTATTTACGTCTATCAAGGATTGGAAGCACTTGTACACATGCACTCGTCTCCTCGACCCAAGACATACATCTAGCTGGTCCAGGAAACCTGCTTTTTGAAGCGTTTTGCTATTTGGATTGTGGCCCCTGATGTGTTTATGAATGTTCTCTTGTTTCGGATGTTATTGTCATAAATGTGCCATGGGATTTACATGTGGGCATCATTAAATATCATGAATGGGCTAAATGCAGATAACCTCCTTCCCCACCAACTGACCCACCCACCCACACACACACACACACCACCGACACACATTTTGAAGATAACCTTCCTACCCTCTCCACGTGCACAAACCTTCCATGAAATGACCACCTTCCCATTGGTGTTGGCGTTCATCATCGTCTTCCAAGCCTTCTCTCATCAGAATGGGATCTGCTATGGAGCATAAGAAAGCTCCACAACAAAATTGGCATGTTTTATTGTTTGCTGTCTACTTGATGCCAATCATCTATATTGGCACGAGTTTCACAGACAAGGTGGCTATGGCAAGAGAGGGCCTTCCAGAAAACCAAGAAGGTTAAGTTGGTGGGCAGGAATACTTAGCTTTCTGGACCTGCAGTTTAAGCTATGCATCCGTGGAGCAACCTCCTAGTTCTCCTTGCCTAGAAAAGCCTCTAAATGAAGAGGTTATATGATTTGATTTTCTACTGGGAATCATGTTCGTCTCAATGGCACATTAAGCCACAGAAATGAATGGCACCTAAAGTGACTGTTCATAAGACTAGTATAGAGATGGTATGATGAAGTAGATGTGTTAGTGGAGCTGATGTTTAACCAAATGATATTAGGCATGTGCTTGAAGACGTGTGAGATTCACCAAACAGTTTTTACTCGGTCTTTCTTAATACTTATATTGCTATAAGTATATTTATATTACTATTTTTTTTTAATTTTTTAGAGTATCCTGAAGTTGCAGCTTCCTAAATATGTAACTTGTTTCAAGACATGCTAAAATTACGAGTGTAACACCAATTTACAGACACTAGGTTGTAACTAGTTCAATTATTGTTTTGGAATTTGAGGCAACATTGTATTAAGTTTCTTCTCATGTATCCATTGATATATTCATGGAGTTTTTTGTTGAATGATAGGCATGGTTTTAAATTTCCATTTATTGATGTTCTACTTTGAATGTGGCATATGCAGGCTCCAAAATCAGCTCGGGCACCTGCTGGAAAAGCATCTAAATCTCCTGGTGGTGGTGTTCAACAATCCTTAAGCAGTCATTGGGATAACATCACTGAATTCTTGAACAAACTGTTGCTCCGTTTGCGCAATAATTATGTGAGTCATAAATTACTTCCTTTCCTAAGTTCGTCTTATTAGAGTAGATTATAACATGAGCTGCTGTTGACATCTTCTATCATGCCATTGTGTTGAGAGTAAATAAGGGACTTTAGTCCCACATCGGTTAGATGTAATATGAAGAGGGGTTGGACCCTCTATAAGTAGTAGGCAGTAGCCCTCAATAATATTATCTGAGATATTAGACTCATTTCAACTTGGTAACAGAGCCGAGTTCTCCATCCTCTCCTCCAAACCCTAGCCGCCCTCCCTACCCACCTCCACAGCCGCCACCCTCCTCCACGCCGCTGCCATACTCTAAACCCTAGCCGCCAAACCCTAGCCCCCCTCCAGTGCCGCCCCCCCCTCCAGCGCCGCCCCCCTCCCTAACCCTCCAGCGCCGCCCTCCCTCCAGCGCCGCCCCCCTCCCTTTACTGCTGCTCCAGCATCCCTTTTTAGGGTTTTTCGCTGTTCTGAAAAAAAAAAAACAGATTTCCTTCTCTTTAGAAGATCTCTGTAGTTGCCTCGAGAATCAGAGTTCCTTCTCTTTAGAAGATCTCTAAACTTAGATTTTCTTTAGAAGATTTCTGATTGTTGCCTTCGAGAATCAGTGCCTTCTTTTTAGAAGCTCTACTACGAATACGAAATCTCTTTAGATTTTCGTATCTCAGAAACGTTGTCTTTACAATCGTTTCTGCACGGCTGGTATACCTCTGGTTTGTCTCATGCAAGGAGGCACAACTACGTTGGTTATCCTTGAGCCGTCCGAACGCGTTATCATGACGCGGTTCTAGTTGGTCGTATAAACTACGACATATCAGTGAGGGATCTCGTTTTGTTGTTTTCCCCCCGATAGCTGACTAAGACGAAGACGACTCACAAGAAAACAACTCAGGAAACAACACCTCACTGATTGCAGTTGAAGAAGTCATGGATTCCATCTATGGGAAGTTGACAGCAGAAGAAATGAAGGCCCTGGTCGAGGATCTCCTGACCAAGAGATTACCGGAGGCAACCCCACGCGTGACCCATACTGATGTGGATCCGTCACCGTGCAAAATGGGAAAGTTGGACAAGCTGGAGACGAAGTTGGAAGGCACGACCAACTACTTGAAATGGTCGCGGCAGGCGATGCGGACGCTGAAGGGACGTGGCTTGGTTGGTTATGTAGATGGCCACACCAAGGCCCCTGTCGATCACTCCTCGAAGGAGTTTGCTGTATGGGACATTGTCAACAATGTCGTGGCTGGTTGGTTGACAGCCTCTTTGACCGACCAAGTGTCGGGTAACGTTGAAGCAATGGAGGGAGCTGCTGATATCTGGAGAACATTGAAAGACATGTACTCCGGTTCGGGTAACCCCATGCGAGTCTTCCAACTGCAGGATGAGCTCGATCGGGTAATCCAAGACGATCGTACCATCTCTGAGTACGCTGCCTTGTTGAAGAAGTACTGGTCTGATCTTGACCATTATGATCCTCTTGGCATGGAGGATGCTCAGGTTGAACCGGCTTTTGCCAAATATTTTCAGAAATTTCTGGATTATATTTCGCGGCAACGGATGATGAAGTTTTTGAAGGGGCTCAACCCAGCGTTTGAGCAACGGCGGAATATCCTTCTCGCACAACCGACGCTGCCGACATTAGAGGACGCCATAGCTGCCATGGCACAAGAAGAAGCACGGTTGAAGCTGATGCCTACCAAGAGTATCTCCCAGGGGGAGCAGGTCGGAGTTGACACATCTGCTCTTGCCACTTTCACACAGCCTTCTTCTACGGGAGGCATTTGCCACAACTGTGGTGACACAGGGCATTACATCCGCTTTTGCCCAAAACCGACACGGACTCCCTCGAATGGTCGGGATCGTGGTCGCGGTGGACGACGAGGTGGTCGAGGCAGCTACGGTGGTGGAAGGGGCACTTACTCTGGAGGCAATAAGGCGCATCTGGCGGATGAAGGTGGGGACAATCAGCTGGCGGACATCACTCCATTTGAGAGGGAAGTTCTCGAGAAGATGCGCGGCTCAAAGCTTGGTTCTGGTGAAAGACAAGTCATTCCTGGGGCGCCGTCCGCTACAGGAGATTACTGCACTTACTTCTCCCAAACCAGTGCCGGTATACCTCCGCGTGCTCTTGCATCTGTCTCTCAGCCAGCTTGGATTATGGACTCTGGGGCATCTTGCCATGTCACGGGGTCCCGAGGAGAGTTCCGGAAATACTCTCCTCTAACGCCGCCAGAAAGCATTCAGACTGCTGATGGTACCTACAGGCCGGTTACGGATAAAGGCACTGTTGATTGCACTCCTTCCATCACTCTATCTAATGTCTTACATGCTCCTTCCTTTCCTGTCAATCTTATTTCCATTAGCGTCATTATCCTTGATCTAAACTGTATTGTTTCCTTTGATATTCCTAAGGTAACTTTTCAGGAGAAGGGAACGGGGAGACGACTAGGCACTGGCACATGGCATAAGGGTCTATGGTACTTGGACAGGAACGGTCTGGATAGAGCACTGGCATCTTTGGTTGCAGACGCCCAACCGGAAGTCCGAAGTCGAAGTGTCGAAGCCGAGCTGCTCCTCCAACATCAGCGTGTAGGACATTCTTCTTTTCCCGTTATAGGTCGACTGTATCCGTTCTTATATCAAAAAGCAAATAAAGAGTTGTTAGTTTGTGATTCTTGTGAGTTGGGGAAACATACCAGAAGCTCCTATGTGCATTCTGGGCATCGATGTTCTGCTGCTTTTGATATGATTCATTCCGATGTGTGGGGCCCTTGTCCTACAAACGGTGTTAACGGTTATAGATGGTTTGTTACTTTTATTGACTGCTCTACCCGCGTAACGTGGGTCTACCTGCTGAAGAATAAAAGTGATATTTTCGAGGCATTTCAAAGCTTCCATCAACGGGTGCGGACACAGTATAATGCTCGTGTTAAGTGTTTCCGGTCGGATAATGGGACGGAATATACCCATAAGAGGTTTGCTGCGTATTTATCCTCTCATGGTATACTGCATCAAACCTCTTGTGCATATACACCGGCTCAAAATGGTGTTGCCGAACGAAAGAATAGGCACCTGCTGGAGGTAGCTCGGACAATGATGCTGGCTATGAATGTCCCTAAATTTTTGTGGGGGCAGGCTGTCTTGACAGCCTCTTATCTCATCAACAGGATGTCCTCTCAATTACTGGACTGGAAGACGCCTTCGGAAATGCTCACGGGGACAACTGCGTACATCGTTCCTCCGAAAGTATTTGGTTGCGTATGCTTCGTCCACGATAACAGGCC
Source organism: Iris pallida (assembly GCA_029216955.1). Taxonomy (NCBI): domain Eukaryota; kingdom Viridiplantae; phylum Streptophyta; class Magnoliopsida; order Asparagales; family Iridaceae; genus Iris; species Iris pallida. Next base: position 4,772,801 of record JANAVB010035619.1, read on the forward strand.
TGGCGTTGGTAAGCTGGATCCTCGAGCAGTTAAGTGTGTCTTTGTTGGGTACACCGGGACACAGAAGGGTTACGTATGCTGGAGCCCGGTTGAACGGAAGCTGTTTGTAAGCATGGACGTTACATTCAGAGAGCTGGAACCTTATTATGGTTCGGACGAAGGTTCTGCGTTTGGGAACACGCCTCACACAGCGGGTGTTAGACGTGAGGGGGAGGTAGTACGCCCAAACGTAGTTGTCGGATCGGTACCTTGTCCTGTCGTGACACACTGGAAGAAAGGAGGAGAAAGCATCAATGATACTGATACGGAGGATGACGAAGACAATACGTACATTACGCAGGGGGAGAAGCAGACAAGGGAAAAGGAGCTCCAAGTTTACAGAAGAAGACAGCAGAGGTCCAGTACTGTGCCGTGCTCTGTGCCTATAGTGCCAAGTCCCTCGTCTACTCCTGCCCCGACTCCTGAAGTTCTTACTCCCGCACCGGATCGCTCGGATTCGGAAGCGGGTCTCTCCGATTCGGATGGTTTGCTTTCTCCACCACCCATTGCTCCCTTAAGGAGGTCTTCTCGCATTAATGCGGGAAAAGCTCCTATTCGTTATAAAGATTATGAACATGATATCGCCAACTACCTATCTTATTCTAATATTTCTCCGACTTATCAAACATTCCTCACTTCGTTAGACTCCACTTCTTTACCTAAGAATTGGCAGGAAGCAAAGAAGGACCCAAGATGGAAAGCCGCAATGATGGAAGAACTTGGGGCACTAGAGAAAAATAAGACATGGGAGCTGGTGCCATTACCTGAAGGGAAGAAAGCTGTGGGATGCAAATGGGTTTACATAGTGAAGGAGACACCAGAAGGAAAAGTTGAACGATACAAGGCGAGACTGGTTGTAAAAGGCTATACCCAGACATATGGTATCGACTATGATGAGACTTTTGCCCCAGTAGCGAAGATGAGTACCGTAAGAACGCTGGTCTCCATTGCAGCAAACTATGGGTGGAAGCTACACCAGTTAGACGTAAAGAACGCATTTCTTCATGGAGACCTACAAGAAGAAGTATACATGGAGACTCCTCCGGGGTGCTACTCTGTGTCAGATTCAGGTGAAGGAACGTCACATGGAAAAGTGTGCAAACTGAAGAAGTCGCTGTACGGGCTGAAGCAATCTCCTCGAGCCTGGTTTGACAGATTCAGAAGGGCTGTCACTGGCATGGGGTACCATCAAACAAATGCAGATCATACTGTCTTCCTCCAGCATGCAAGGGGCCACATTACTATACTTGCTGTATATGTAGATGATATAGTGATCACAGGTGACGATGTAGTTGAGATCACTAAGCTGAAGACGAAACTTGCCAAAGAGTTTGAGGTGAAGGACCTGGGAGAGATGAGATACTTTTTGGGTATCGAGGTGTGTGATGGTGAACAAGGAATTGTTCTCTCACAAAGGAAATATGCACTAGATCTGCTGAAAGAGACAGGAATGCTGGGATGCCGAGCAGCAGTCACTCTAATTGACCAGAAGTGCAAGATGGGAGCAGAAGCAGGAAAGCCTGTTGATCGCGAAAGGTATCAAAGGCTAGTAGGCAGACTGATTTATCTAGGGCATACTCGCCCTGATATCTCATTTGCAGTAAGTGTTGTAAGCCGCTATAATGCATGATCCAAGAACGGATCATATGGATGCAGTATTTCAGATTCTAAGATATCTGAAAGGGACGCCGGGAAAAGGACTGTGGTTCAAGAAGAATGGATGCACAGATGTTGAGGGATACTGCGATGCAGACTGGACAAGCTGTATAGACGACAGAAGGTCTACCACAGGGTACTGTGTTTTTGTAGGAGGAAACCTGGTTTCATGGAGAAGCAAGAAACAGTCAGTGGTAGCACGGTCGACAGCTGAAGCAGAATACAGAGCAATGGCTCTAGGAGTATCAGAATTGCTATGGGTAAAGGCGCTGTTGACAGAGTTGAAGCTAGACAAGGGGACACCATTGCACCTTCTGAGCGATAGTCAAGCTGCGATAAGTATAGCGAACAATCCGGTTCAGCACGACATGACGAAGCACATCGAGATCGATCGATTCTTCATCAAGGAAAAGCTGGAACAAGGGATACTGAAGATTGACTATGTTCGCTCAGAAAAACAAGTGGCAGACTGTCTGACTAAGGGTCTTAGTTCATTGAGTCTGTCAAAGCTATGTAACAAGATGGGGATGATTAATATCTATCGCCCATCTTGAGGGGAAGTGTTGAGAGTAAATAAGGGACTTTAGTCCCACATCGGTTAGATGTAATATGAAGAGGGGTTGGACCCTCTATAAGTAGTAGGCAGTAGCCCTCAATAATATTATCTGAGATATTAGACTCATTTCAACTCATTGTTCACTTATGTAATAACTTTTCTTTTACTGTGCAAAGCGATCTTTTATTTGAAGTATGTTTATATTTCCATTCTTGTACATACTGTCATTTGTCACTCTGTCTTCAAATTCAAAATAATTTGGTTAGCAGCATTTCTCTTATTAGTAAATTTTTAAGGACTAACGAAGTTCCGTGTATCTATTGAGAGTCTGAGACTATCATCAAGTTTTATGTTACCGCTTGTTGATCAATTAAGTTTTGCAAATCTGTTGTAGCCTAGTAGTTCAATAATCACACAACAATTTCTGATGAAGTTACATAGATTTTTTATATTCATGAAGTTACTGATTCGCCATTGGGTAAATTTCTGATCCTCGTGCATGTGATAGATATGTATCAAACACATTCTGTAAGTACCTCAATGTAGTGAAGCAGGTGGCACTGCATTTACTTATTTAAGTGAATTTCCCCATCTTCAGTGATTCATTAACTTGGTGGATTGTTTTATGCTTAATTAAATTTTTTAACTCTCCACCTATCCAATATTTGTTCGTCAACTCCACCCCTTCCTCTATGTATATATGCACACCCACTTGATTAACCCTGGATTGAAGTTCTCTACATTACTGCATATAATCCTTAGGCACAAGGAAAATGGCAATTTCCAAGTTCCTTAAACATGCACTTTTTGAAATGTTAGGCTTTTACAACTAATAGGATAACTTTTTCTTGTATACTACTATATTTGTTTTATTTTAGATCGAATTCTGAATCAATTGAGTTTTAGTAGAGGCAAGGTTTATTAACGTAGTATGTGCATCTGTTTTGGTGTCAGACTCTCTACGAGTACCAGTATTGCTAGTTACAGAGGTTTCAGATTAGTGTCGGTGTATTCAGTTTTTGCACTTTAGATATAAATTGGAAATTGTTAAACTTCTGTTAATATATTAGAACTGGATGCTTAAAGTTTAAATAATTTCGTTTAGGGAGTTTTATGTTAGTTTCTCTGGCTAGTTGCATATATGCATGGTTTCTATAAATGATAGTATGATACTTGCATTTAATACACAACTTCATGTTGAGAATGAGGCTCAACTTAATGGAGATTGTTCTATTGATGCGGTGGGAGTACATATTTCTTACCCCTCTTTTATACATAATCAACGTTGGATTAGTGAAGTACATAGAAATACTAAGTAAGGAGATCCAAGACTAACTACTCTAAGAAACCCCCTACCCCCCCCCCCCCCCCCCCCCCCCCCCCCCCCCCCCCCCCCCCCTCTTTCTCCTCAAGCTGGAGCATATGTACCGTAGCCCAGGTTGTTACATACGGTAGAGAACCTGATAGAATCTAGTGGCCTTTTAGGCAAATCAGAGGTATTCAGAATGAATGATTGACCATAATCTGTTTGGCCGTACTTGAATGTGTTTGGTTTGCTAGTGGATGACCGGATTGGTAGAAATGGAAATGGTAGCTCGGTTATCACAGTGCATAGGAAATGGAACCAAATGTAAAAGCAACTAAATGTTTTTTTCCAGTTGCAAAAAATTTCTAGATTACGTGTTAGTTTCAAAGTTTTGCAGGAATTTTCATTTTTGTGGAGTTTGAGGTCGATTTTGGAAAATATTTTTGCGACCTTTTTTTTGCCAACTTGGACCTGTGTGGGCCCTAATGAGCCTGAAACTATGGAACGTCTTATATTGGCCAAATACCAACTTTTTGTTGATGTTGACTCTTTTTATTGCCGTTAGGTTATGACCAGTGGATACAAGCATTGGCCAATTTTTAAACCTTTGGTGGAGCTTTTCTTTGGAAATAATTGTTAGCATCTTATGTAGAAGCAATTTTATAAAGAAGTTTACGCTTTTTCTCAAGAGTTCATATTTCTACAAAATTGTCAAGTGTGTATTTGAATACAAACTTTTATTACAGGTCTTTCGTGAAAATTCAGTCTGTGTGATTAATTGAGTGGTGGATAGTTTAAACAATTTCGATATATTAGTGATGCTTCATTCATAGACATGAATACAATACACAACAATATGGAACTTCTTATATTGGCCAAATACCAACTTTTTTATTGCCGTTAGGCTATGACCAGTAGATACATGCATTGGCCAATTTTTAAACCTTTCGTGGAGCTTTTCTTTGGAAATAATTGTTAGCATCTGTTGAGAATCAATAAGGGACTTTTAGTCCCACATCGGAATTTGTAGTATGTAGAGGAGCTAGACTCCCTATAAGTAGTGAAGTAGTCCATCAATAAAATTCATCCCAACTATTATTTTCTACATGGTATCAAAGCCATAACTCTCTCTCTCTCTCCACACAAGAAAAAAAAAAAAAATTTTAGCCCCCTCCCGGAGCAGCCCCCCCCCCCCCCCCCCGACCCCCCTTTCCCCCCCCTACCGGAGCAGCCCCCCTTCCCCCCCCCCCCCCCCCCCCCCCCCCCCGACCCCCCCCCCCTTTCCCCCCCACCCGCTGACCCGCGCCCCCCTCCCCCGCTGACCCGCGCCCCCCCCCCCCCCCCCCCCCCCCCCCCCCCCCCCCCCGCTGACCCGCCGGCCCCCTTCCCCCCTCTAGCGCCGCCCCCCCCCCCCCCCCCCCCCCCCCAACCCGCCCCTTTACTGCTGCTACAGCACCCTTTTTAGGGTTTTCTTTTTGCTGTTTCCAAAAAAAAAAAAAAAACAAAAAAAAAGCAGATTTCTTCTCTTTAGAAGATCTCTGTAGTTGCCTCGAGAATCAGAGTTCCTTCTCTTTAGAAGATCTCTGTAGTTGGCTTCGAGAATTAGTACCTTCTTTTTAGAAGCTCTGCTACGAATACGAAATCTCTTTAGATCTTCGTATCTCAGAAACGTTGTCTTTACAATCGTTTCTGCACGGCTGGTATACCTCTGGTTTGTCTCATGCAAGGAGGCACAACTACGTTGGTTATCCTTGAGCCGTCCGAACGCGTTATCATGACGCGGTTCTAGTTGGTCGTATAAACTACGACATATCAGTGAGGGATCTCGTTTTGTTGTTTCCCCCCGGTAGCTGACTAAGACGAAGACGACTCCAAAGAAGACGACTCCGGAAACAACAACACCTCACTGATTGCAGTTGCAGAAGTCATGGATTCCATCTATGAGAAGTTGACAGCAGAAGAAATGAAGGCCCTGGTCGAGGATCTCCTGACCAAGAGATTACCGGAGGCGACCCCACGCGTGACCCATACTGATGTGGATCCGTCACCGTACAAAATGGGGAAGTTGGACAAGCTGGAGACGATTGGAAGGCACGATCAACTACTTGAAATGGTCGCGGCAGGCGATGCGGACGCTGAAGGGACGTGGCTTGGTTGGTTATGTTGATGGCCACACTACGGCCCCTGTCGATCACTCCTCGAAGGAGTTTGCTGTATGGGACATTGTCAACAATGTCGTGGCTGGTTGGTTGACAGCCTCTTTGACCGACCAAGTGTCGGGTAACGTTGAAGCAATGGAGGGAGCTGCTGATATCTGGAGAACGTTGAAGGACATGTACTCCGGTTCGGGTAACCCCATGCGAGTCTTCCAACTGCAGGATGAGCTCGATAGGGTAATCCAAGACGTTCGTACCATCTCTGAGTACGCTGCCTTGTTGAAGAAGTACTGGTCTGATCTTGACCATTATGATCCTCTTGGCATGGAGGATGCTCAGGTTGAACCGACTTTTGCCAAATATTTCCAGAAATTTCTGGATTATATTTCGCGGCAACGGATGATGAAGTTTTTGAAGGGGCTCAACCCAGCGTTTGAGCAACGGCGGAATATCCTTCTCGCACAACCGACGCTGCCGACATTAGAGGACGCCATAGCTGCCATGGCACAAGAAGAAGCACGGTTGAAGCTGATGCCTACCAAGAGTATCTCCCAGGGGGAGCAGGCCGGAGTTGACACATCTGCTCTTGCCACTTTCACACAGCCTCCTTCTACGGGAGGCATTTGCCACAACTGTGGTGACACAGGGCATTACATTCGCTTTTGCCCAAAACCGACACGGACTCCCTCGAATGGTCGGGGTCGTGGTCGCGGTGGACGACGAGGTGGTCGAGGCAGCTACGGTGGTGGAAGGGGCACTTACTCTGGAGGCAATAAGGCGCATCTGGCGGATGAAGGTGGGGACAATCAGCTGGCGGACATCACTCCATTTGAGAGGGAAGTTCTCGAGAAGATGCGCGGCTCAAAGCTTGGTTCTGGTGAAAGACAAGTCATTCCTGGGACGCCGTCCGCTACAGGAGATTACTGCACTTACTTCTCCCAAACCAGTGCCGGTATACCTCCGCGTGCTCTTGCATCTGTCTCTCAGCCAGCTTGGATTATGGACTCTGGGGCATCTTGCCATGTCACGGGGTCCCGAGGAGAGTTCCGGGAATACTCTCCTCTAACGCCGCCAGAAAGCATTCAGACTGCTGATGGTACCTACAGGCCGGTTACGGATAAAGGCACTGTTGATTGCACTCCTTCCATCACTCTAGCTAATGTCTTACATGCTCCTTCCTTTCCTGTCAATCTTATTTCCATTAGCGCCATTATCCTTGATCTAAACTGTATTGTTTCCTTTGATATTCCTAAGGTAACTTTTCAGGAGAAGGGAACGGGGAGACGACTAGGCACTGGCACATGGCATAAGGATCTATGGTACTTGGACAGGAACGGTCTGGATAGAGCACTGGCATCTTTGGTTGCAGACGTCCAACCGGAAGTCCGAAGTCGAAGTGTCGAAGCCAAGCTGCTCCTCCAACATCAGCGTGTAGGACATTCTTCTTTTCCCGTTATTGGTCGACTGTATCCGTCATTATATCAAAAAGCAAATAAAGAGTTGTTTGTTTGTGATTCTTGTGAGTTGGGGAAACATACCAGAAGCTCCTATGTGCATTATGGGCATCGATGTTCTGCTGCTTTTGATATGATTCATTCCGATGTGTGGGGCCCTTGTCCTACAAACGGTGTTAACGGTTATAGATGGTTTGTTACTTTTATTGACTGCTCTACCCGCGTAACGTGGGTCTACCTGCTGAAGAATAAAAGTGATATTTTCGAGGCATTTCAAAGCTTCCATCAACGGGTGCGGACACAGTATAATGCTCGTGTTAAGTGTTTCCGGTCGGATAATGGGACGGAATATACCCATAAGAGGTTTGCTGCGTATTTATCCTCTCATGGTATACTGCATCAAACCTCTTGTGCTTATACACCGGCTCAAAATGGTGTTGCCGAGCGAAAGAATAGGCACCTGCTGGAGGTGGCTCGGACAATGATCCTGGCTATGAATGTCCCTAAATTTTTGTGGGGGCAGGCTGTCTTGACAGCCTCTTATCTCATCAACAGGATGCCCTCTCAATTACTGGACTGGAAGACGCCTTTGGAAATGCTCACGGGGACAACTGCGTACACCATTCCTCCGAAAGTATTTGGTTGTGTATGCTTCGTCCACGATAACAGGCCTGGTGTTGGTAAGCTGGATCCTCGAGCACTTAAGTGTATCTTTGTTGGGTACACCGGGACACAGAAGGGTTACGTATGCTGGAGCCCGGTTGAACGGAAGCTGTTTGTAAGCATGGACGTTACATTCAGAGAGCTGGAACCTTATTATGGTTCGGACGAAGGTTCTGCGTTTGGGAACACGCCTCACACAGCGGGTGTTAGACGTGAGGGGGAGGTAGTACGCCCAAACGTCGTTGTCGGATCGGTACCTTGTCCTGTCGTGACAGACTGACAGAAAGGGGGAGACAACATCACTGATACTGATACGGAGGATGAAGAAGACAATACGTACATTACGCAGGGGGAGAAGCAGACAAGGGAAAAGGAGCTCCAAGTTTACAGAAGAAGACAGCAGAGGTCCAGTACTGTGCCGTACCCTGTGCCTATAGTGCCATGTCCCTCGTCTACTCCTGCCCCGACTCCTGAAGATGTTACTCCCGCACCGGATCGCTCGGATTCGAAAGCGGATCTCTCCGATTCGGATGGTATGCTTTCTCCACCACCCATTGCTCCCTTAAGGAGGTCTTCTCACATTAATGCGCGAAAGGCTCCTATTCGTTATAAAGATTATAAACATGATATCGCCAACTACCTATCTTATTCTAATATTTCTCCGACTTATCAAACATTCCTCACTTCGTTAGACTCCACTTCTTTACCTAAGAATTGGCAGGAAGCAAAGAAGGACCCAAGATGGAAAGCCGCAATGATGGAAGAACTTGGGGCACTAGAGAAAAATAAGACATGGGAGCTGGTGCCATTACCTGAAGGGAAGAAAGCTGTGGGATGCAAATGGGTTTACATAGTGAAGGAGACACCAGAAGGAAAAGTTGAACGATACAAGGTGAGACTGGTTGCAAAAGGCTATACCCAGACATATGGTATCGATTATGATGAGACTTTTGCCCCAGTAGCGAAGATGAGTACCGTAAGAACACTGGTCTCCATTGCAGCAAACTATGGGTGGAAGCTACACCAGTTAGACGTAAAGAACGCATTTCTTCATGGAGACCTACAAGAAGAAGTTTACATGGAGACTCCTCCGGGGTGCTATTCTGTGTCAGATTCAGGTGAAGGAACGTCACATGGAAAAGTGTGCAAACTGAAGAAGTCGCTGTACGGGCTGAAGCAATCTCCTCGAGCCTGGTTTGACAGATTCAGAAAGGCTGTCATTGGCATGGGGTACCATCAGACAAATGCAGATCACACGGTCTTCCTCCAGCATGCAAGAGGCCACATAACTATACTTGCTGTATATGTGGATGATATAGTAATCACAGGTGATGATGCTGATGAGATCACTAAGCTGAAGACGAAACTCGCCAAAGAGTTTGAGGTGAAGGACCTGGGAGAGATGAGATACTTTTTGGGTATCGAGGTGTGTAATGGTGAACAAGGAATTGTTCTCTCACAAAGGAAATATGCACTAGATCTGCTGAAGGAGACATGAATGCTGGGATGCCGAGCAGCAGTCACTCCAATTGACCAGAAGTGCAAGATGGGAGCAGAAGCAGGAGAGCCTGTTGATCGCGAAAGGTATCAAAGGCTAGTAGGCAGACTGATTTATCTAGGGCATACTCGTCCTGATATCTCATTTGCAGTAAGTGTTGTAAGCCGCTATATGCATGATCCAAGAACGGGTCATATGGATGCAGTATTTCAGATCCTAAGATATCTGAAAGGGACGCCGGAAAAAGGACTATGGTTCAAGAAGAATGGATGCACAGATGTTGAGGGATACTGCGATGCAGACTGGGCAAGCTGCATAGACGACAGAAGGTCTACCACAGGGTACTGTGTTTTTGTAGGAGGAAACCTGGTTTCATGGAGAAGCAAGAAACAGTCAGTGGTAGCACGGTCGACAGCTGAAGCAGAATACAGAGCAATGGCTCTAGGAGTATCAGAATTGCTATGGGTAAAGGCACTGCTGACAGAGTTGAAGCTAGACAAGGGGACACCATTGCACCTTCGGAGCGATAGTCAAGCTGCGATAAGTATAGCGAACAATCCGGTTCAGCACGACAGAACGAAGCACATCGAGATCGATCGATTCTTCATCAAGGAAAAGCTGGAACAAGGGATACTGAAGATTGACTATGTTCGCTCAGAAGAACAAGTGGCAGACTGTCTGACTAAGGGTCTTAGTTCATTGAGTCTGTCAAAGCTATGTAACAAGATGGGGATGATTAATATCTATCGCCCATCTTGAGGGGGAGTGTTGAGAATCAATAAGGGACTTTTAGTCCCACATCGGAATTTGTAGTATGTAGAGGAGCTAGACTCCCTATAAGTAGTGAAGTAGTCCATCAATAAAATTCATCCCAACTATTATTTTCTACAGCATCTTATGTAGAAGCAATTTTATAAAGAAGTTTACGCTTTTTCTCAAGAGTTCATATTTCTACAAAATTGTCAAGTGTGTATTTGAATACAAACTTTTATTACAGGTCTTTCGTGAAAATTCAGTCTTTGTGATTAATTGAGTGGTGGATAGTTTTAAACAATTTCGATATATTAGTGATGCTTCATTCATAGACATGAATACAATACACAACAATATGGAAACTGCAACGTGAAGTTGGTACTGATTTCGGCATGTCATAGCATGTTGTACCAATGATGCAAATCTAAGAGCGATTTTGTGGAATTTCCCTTTCTTCATAGGGGCTTGGAGTCGCTACTTTTAATGGAACGAACTGTGGAGGCTTATATGTGTGTTTGAGAGTGTAGACGGGCTGTTTGTGTGTGTGCATGTGTGTGCTCTCTTTTCACTGTACTAGTTATGTTGAAATCCCTCAATGTTGAACTTGGTCATGTGGATTTAGATAATAAGTAGCAAGTGCACTGCCAGAATAGAACTGTTACTGTGTGTAATTGTCAATCATTTTTATTCTTTTTGCATGTACAATGTGCTATAGCAATGAAGCCCTGGATTCACTATATTCTCTTTTGCTGATTAATCATATGGGCCCCATCATTCTTATTGGTGCTCGTTAGAAGTGCTCCTCATATATTAGATTTAAATTGGTGTTATCTGCTTTCATATATTATATCTGCTGAACTATCTTCTTTATTTTTCTAGTAATATGCTACAGTGTGTTATTCATTCTGATCGTGTTCATTTTTATTGTAACTGATCATAACAATTTGTAGGTTCCATCCTTTTTCATCCGCAAGCTTATCACCCAACTATTTTCCTTCATTAATATCCAGCTTTTCAATAGGTATTTGATTCTTTCGTTAAATCATACTTCTTGTACCTATTTTACTAAACGAAGTATTAAACCTTTTTAAGTTTCTTTGGTGGTCCTTAGTTTGTTACTACGGCGTGAGTGTTGCACGTTTTCCAATGGGGAATATGTGAAATCGGGGCTTGCAGTACTAGAGAAGTGGATTGCTGATGTTACAGAGGAAGTGAGTAACAACTTCTTTGCTCTCCCTTCTTTCATGTTATAACCTTTTCTGTTGTAGTTTGCAGGAACATCTTGGCACGAGCTAAATTACATTCGACAAGCTGTTGGTTTTCTGGTAAACAGAATTGATATGATGTTTCATTGGTCAGCAGTAGTTACATGTTTTATAACAAACATTATTAAATAATGGCATGATATAGGTTATACATCAGAAGAGAAGGAAGTCCCTTGATGAAATTCAGCAAGATCTTTGCCCGGTATTGTTATCCTTTCAAATTGCAAATCATTAGTTACTGTAAATTGGCAAGAATAAATAATCTGTAGTCAGATGATGGGGCTTGAATTTGAGCTCTTTTTTTCTCTTGGATTTCATCAGGTTTTGAGCTTGCGCCAAATTTATAGAATATGTACAATGTACTGGGATGACAAATATAGCACACAAAGTGTATCAAATGAGGCATGCTTAACTTGACTTACTTTCGTCTACTACAGATGTCCCTTGTTTTTTTACTGACAGTGGCAATGAATATTGCAGGTAGTTGCAACGATGAGGGAAATGGTGAACAATGATTCTCAAAATCTCATGTCAAATTCATTTTTGTTGGATGATGATATGAGGTAAGTTTGTTTCCAAGCTGAAAGGTTTGCGTTATGTGTATGCCATTTGAGTCTATAAGTATGAATCAATGAATCCTTTGTCTGTTTTATATGTTTGTAATTGAAAAGTGGATATAGGCTAGGCGGGTCATGAGAGAAAAGTTTGGGAGGGACCTTTTATTTGCGTAACATATTAATTGCTCTTCACTGAATACACTATTACTTGGATATTGAGTAGAGAATTACTGTTCTATGAAACAAAATTGAAAGTTCAAAGAGTGCTATGGGAATGTCATTCCTTTTCGCTCTTTGGCTTTGTGTGATAGAGATGAATGCACTTCTCTATAGCAAATTGTATCGTCTTTTCTTTTCCTATACTCCTTTTAGTCTAGGGAAACTTGAAGGTGCTCTAGGTTTCATAAAAAAAAAAAATCCAAAAGGTAGGGCCACATACCTGGCAACTACCCTTGTAGGTTTTATGGCATGACCCTCTAATGCTCATATTTGCCTTAGTTAGAAATTTGGCACCAATATAGAAGGTTGACTTCAGGTTGATAGGCTTGTAGGTTTCATGGCATGACCCTCTAATGCTCATAGCTTGTCATAAAATCTTCTTTATGTAGTTGCATTAGGTGCATCTTCGTTGTTGGTTTTTGGCAGCAGCAAATAAGGGGAAAAAGGTGGAAATAATGGATTTTATTTTTTTAGGGTTGGGAGAGTAGCTTTTATAAAAGGGAGGCTTTCCGAAAAAGAGTAGCTTTCACCAACCTACCTTCATTAAATGATTATATATATATATATATATATATATATATATATATATATATATATATATATATATTTTTGGAATAAGGGTGAATTTATTCCTCGCATATAGCGGAAAAGGTATTAAAGTACAACATCACAACTTACCATGCCCCAAAATACTATTATGGGGCCATTACAGATACATCGAATTCTATATTATGTAGAATTCCAATAGGGGGGTAGTCAAGCCCTCAAAGATACGTCTGTTCCTCTCCTTCCAGATGTGCCAAACAGACGCAGCAAGACGAACTCTGGCTCTTCTAGCCCACCCCGGATCCCGTCCTCTGTGATCTCGGATCCAACTGAGAATGCTCCGAATGTCCCGGTCCATCCCCACTCCTCGCAGCTGCGCACACTGCTCAGTCCAAATGTGCCAGGTCACCGGACAACCAAAGAATAGATGTCCCATAGATTCATCTCCATCATTACATAGCATACATTTGGCATCCGGAATCTGCATCCCAAACCGGATGAGTCTGTCTCTCGTCATCAATCTACCATGGAGAAGGCTATATATATATATATATATATATATATATATGTATATATATATATATATATATATATATATATATTAGTGGTAGGTCAACCCTAATTGTATTGGACTCGACTAAATACGCACTTGGGCATACTAGTGTTTGCATATATATATGCAAACACTAGTATGCCCAAGTGCGTATTTAGTCGAGTCCAATACAATTAGGGTTGACCTACCACTAATACTAACTTCTACTTGCATGTTTTACTTCTCTCCATTGTTGCAACAAAAGTCACATCCTCTTACATTTACTTTGTCGCTGCAGCATTCCTTTCTCCACTGATGATATATCAAAGGCTATACCAGTTATAGACCCTACAGATGTTGAGGTCCCTCAATTCCTTCGGCAGTTTCCGTCTGCCCGGTTCTTAAATCAGCATCAGAAAATCCCTCCTAACAGAAACAATTGATGCGAAGCAGGAAATCAGGAAACCCAAGTCACTGCCGTCCGTTCATCGGAGATTAGTTGTATATATACACAGAATTCTGGCAGTTTGTCATGACTATCCAAAGCCACGATGGCTCAGTATCGCTTACTTCAGAGTGCGCATTTCATTCACTCGGGCACATGTTGGCTTACGGGAATCTCTTGTTCATCATTGAATCTTCAAATCTTATTATGGAAGCACGTCGGTGGAATGGTGTGGATTTTGGACATGACAGGCGAAAAGGCCTTGTAACTAGGATTACACCAAAGTTTTAGATGTAATATAAACTTGCAACTTCTCCTTGTTGTAGTCTGATGCGGGGCTATGGGGCCCTAAGAAGTGTCTTATTTGTCAAATTGTCTACTTTCTTACAAGTAGAAACAATGACTTTATAGATGGATCTGCAAGTGAAATGTACTAAATAAATATATTCATTGTGCATATATTCTCAAGGTATTGGACTTTGTAAACTTATTTGGAGGAAGTATATCTGCTGGAGCTCTCATTTAAAGTTTTCAGTGATTCTAGGAGAAAGAAAGAGAAGCGCACAAGATTTTTTGTTTAACTGAGATGATGTTATATAACATATCAAGCTAATGGTTTTAGTTGGAAGACTCTAGAATTTTACAAAGTACGATGAATTCTCTTGAACTTTCATGGGACTTGGTCTAACTTTCTTGAAGTTCTATAAGCCTCTTATTATGTAAATATTGTAGGACTATTTTTATTTATAGAAGTTTCTTGTGGAGGAAAGTTCCATGTAAGGCACTTGAGGTCGTATAACTAAGGTGGGAGTCTCATTTGCTCCTTACCACCCAAGTTGTATACTCTCTAAATATAGTGAAGTTTTTAGCATTTCAATCTTTTTTTTGTTTCACATTTTCTTATTCTTGTTTTAGCGATATAGCAAAGTGTTTGGGGAAGGTTTGCACTAGTCTTCTAGGAGGATGTTCATGTGTCGTACGGAGCAAGTTGTAGGCAAAAACAAGAAGTCCGTGATAAAATGTATTAGAGCCATGTTCGATTGGTGTAATATCGACATCCGAGAACATCCAGGAGAGGTTCATATCGCCTAATAAAAGGAAAGCCAAGACCAACAATAGGGGCAAGGAAAACGAGCATACGGGAGGAGCATGCACTTGTCGATCTATTCGAGGGACATGAATCTGCATGAGCTTTATGGAGCATAGCAACTCAAGGCTAAGATGAGTTTTCCGATAGGATGGAGAGTGATGTTGCTTCGTCCATAACAGTATTTCGAGAGCAAATCCAAGGAATTTGAGCAGCACTTGAAGAAGAGCTCAAGGCACATCGTGCAGATATTGAGGACCTGCACGGGACGGTTCGAGGTTACAAGGAGTTGAAGACAGTGGTCGAGAGTTGGAGAACTCAAGACTAAACTTGTCACCTCCCGGAACCAAAACACTGGAGAGTGGGGGCGACACAAAGCCAACTACGTATACCAGAGTACTCAGTACCCTAAGATACGGTCATAAATGTAAAAGACGGGGGGTTACTCTACAATTCATCAGTCAGTAATAGGTCAAGCAATCGTATATGATTTAATCACATGCAAAAACGTAAAGTACAAGAGAGAGTATATAATCATACATGATCAGCTTTAGCTGTAGTCTAGAATATACAAATCATGTTGCTCTCGAGCAGAAGTCAAGGTCCAAAAAACAAAATAACAAGTGTTCGGTGGCTAAATGCCGTAAAATAATATATAAAATGATTGGTGGGTGAAGAGAAAGGAAACCCACTTAAGTGCTCGGTTGTAGTCCTCTTGGTGATCACCATCAAGCGAAAGGTAGGAGAGATCCTCCGATTCCTCTACGAGATATGTCCATACAAATCAAGGGGGTCAATCACAAATAGCAAGTACCACAAATGAAGCCACATGGGTGAACTAAAACCAGTTTGCAAACATAATAATAAATACACGTCCCGATTACGAAGAATCGATAGTCGTCTCCGGGGCGTGATGCCGTGCGAACCTAAGTTGCGCGCACAAGACAGTCATAAGGTTATCCGAAAGACAACATCTAATAGAGTATGCAGAAAAATTGAACAACACATTTGAAATAGAAGGAACTTTTTATTTCATTGATAATAAAAATCATTTACAAGACTCTATTACAATGGTTGTCGCGCGAGCTTACAACTTGACTTGATTACAAAATGAACGCTGATGAGATAGTCGTTTCATACATTACATCTGTCACCCCCAGTTTTCAGGAACATGAATATTTTGGTCATTTTTCATTTTTGAATATTTTTTGAAATTTATTCTATTATTTATGATATTGTTTTGGGGTTATTTGAGTCGGGTTCGAATTTCAACTCAATCCTACTTGTATCGGGGATCCGGGGTAGTTTTGACTCTAGTGTGACCCACTCATTAGTTAGGCATGGCCCACATGACATTATTTTTAGTTAGTGGGTTAGACTAATTATTCATGGGTAGGTTTAGTTTGATTAGAGACTTAAACCATGACTAAAATAGCCTCAACCTAAACCCTTTTTCTAATTTTAATTAATAAGACTAGTGGGGGGCTTTTTAGTCATTGCAAATAGGGGACACCTAAGCTAATGTGGCCGGCCATAGCTAGGGGGGATAGGGATGAGCCTTTGTTATTATCCACTCAATTTTCTCTCTCTTGTTCTTTCCCAAAATTTTGAGAAGAGTCCCCATTGATTTCACCATCAAATCAATCCATTTCTCCACCCAATCTTCTTCATTTCTTCTCTACTCAAGCAAGGGAAGGAGCTAGCCAAGTTTGGGATGTTTCGGAACTCGTTCGTATCCATTTGGAGATCTCTACGTGTCGGTGTCGGTGTCGTATCGGGAGGAGTTTTCCTAGATTCGATCAACCGGGAGGTATAATCTCTTCTCTACTTCGTTCCTACATACATATAAGTTTATTTTGAACCCATAGGAATGACCCCCATGTTGTATCTCCATTTGTGTCCGTTTCGTGTCCATTTGGAGACTTCTAGGTGTGTCCTTGTGTTGTGTTTGTGTCCTAGTGGGAAACCCCCTATTTTGGACACACCTAGTGTTTGTGTCATTGTGTGAATGATTTTATTAGTGTTTTAATCTCAGATTTTATATTTGTTTGAGTGTTGTTCTTAATGTGTTCTTCATAGTATCATATTGTGTCATAATATATATATATATATATATATATATATATATATATATATATATATATATATATATATATATATATGTGTGTGTGTGTGTGTGTGTGTGTGTGTGTGTGTGTTAATATTCATATGGGTGTGTGGGTGTCTAATATATATTCATATGGGAGTGTGGAGATTTCGAGATGGAGGATGGGATTAGAGAAATTTGAGAGTGAGATTGAGAGAGTATAGAGTGGTAGAGAGAGTGAGAGATTAGAGATATTGAAAGAGTGATAGAGGGAGTGAGGGAGTGAGTAGAGAGTGAAGGATGGGGGGGGGGGGGGGGGGCGTGCACTGCTGCAAACAACAGCAGTAGGTGCAGTAATCAGTCCCCACAGGGGACTGATTTTGAGCACTGTAGCAGCCATATATTCAGCCAGCAGTAGCAGCTATGTGCTGCTGCATTAGCAGCAGTTTAAGGGGGGGGGGGGGGGGATCAGCCCTACTTGGCAACCCCAAATCAGCCCCAATGGACACCCATAGGACAGCCATGAAACCCCTTGACAGCCCCTTGGTATCACCCATTCATTCACTAAAAAATCATCTATTCATTCACCCTTCCAAACAGTCATTCATTCACTCCAAATCATTCATCCATTCATTCTTTCATTCATTCCATAAATTCATCCATCCACATACATTCATCTATCCATCCTTTCACTCATTTAGTCACACATATACTCATTCATTCCACCATTCATACATACACTCATCCACTCAATTCATTCATTCACTTATTCCATTTATTCACTCATTCATTCATTCAAATTCCCTTTTCATTTCACCCTTCCATACACATCTATATCACCATTCATTCATTCATCCACTCATCCTTTCCAACTCAAAACAGTCCCAAAAACCCTTAGGTGGTTGTGTGTGTGTGTATGTGAGAGGCTATGAGAAGTAATAGGGAATTAGTATGTTAGAATATTCTAAGGGTAAGGTAATGTGAGGATAACCAACATGTGTCATAAGATGAGTTAGATGAGCTAGGTACTAGGATTTTATGGTAGGTAATGTTAGTATAGGTTAGTGTCTAGCTATCCTAGGAAGCCTGGGTTAGTATTCCAAGGATTAGAGTGGTTTACCTTGGTATGTGCAAGATATTGGTATTTACCTTGTGAAGGGGAAATGTACGTAATTGCCTATAGCTAAGGTAAGTGATTTAGGGTTTAGGATATGGTTAGGATTGGGTTCCCTTGGTTGGTAATGGTCAGAAATAGTGCTCCTAGACTAGTGTAGCTCCCCTTTCCGAAAATTTTGAAATTTTTTATTATTATTTATTTTATTGAGGTTAATATTTAGATAAGAATTATTTGCTAATTTTGGTTATATTAATTCGTATCAAATAAATGTATAATATATTCATATCTGCATTAATAAGATCTTAGACTGATAATAAATAAATATATAAAAGTATGTGTAATATATATAAATATGTTATCTATGCATGAATGTGTATGTATATATGAATTATATATGTGAATATATATATGTGAATATATATATATATATATATATATATATATATATATATATATATATATATATATATATATATATATATATATATATATATATATATATATATATAATATATATATATATATAAAAAAAATATAAAATATATATATATATATATATATATATATATATATATATATATATATATATATATATATATATATATATATATATATATATATATATATATATATATATATATATATATATATATAAAGGTATATGACATGTATATACAAATATACATATATGGCATATATATATATATATATATATATATATATATATTTTTTTTTTTATATATATATATATAAAGGCATATATATATATATATATATATATATATATATATATATATATATATATATATATATATATATATATATATATATATAAAGGTATATGACATGTATATACAAATATTTTTAGTTATATATATATATATATATATATATATATATATATATATATATATATATATATATATATATATAAAGGTATATATATATATATATATATATATATATATATATATATATATATATATATATATATATATATAAAGGTATATGACATGTATATACAAATATACATATATACATATAAAATATATATATATATATATATATATATATATATATATATATATATATATATATATATATATATATATATATATATAAAGGTATATGACATATAAAATATATATATATATATATATTTTATATGTCATATACCTTTATATATATATATATATATATATATATATATATATATAAAGGTATATATAAAGGTATATGACATATATAAAAAATATATATAAAGGTATATGACATGTATATACAAATATACATATATATAAAGGTATATGAGCATGTATATACAAATATAAATAGGCGTATATGTGTATGTATAAAAATAAATATACATAAATATATATGTGTGTATTTATAAAATAACAAATTAAGCAGCAAGCTAGCTTAGCCCAAGCCAGGCCTGCCCAGGCCCAGCCCAGGCCGAGCCCAACCCAGCAGCCAACGGCAAACCAAAGTTTCCAGGCCCAACTCTGTTTATAAACAGAGCAGTATATATGCATCTATATGCATAGCCGAGAACGAGAACGAGAAGGTCGGCAATCGAAAACCCTAAACTCCCCAACACGGTGCCTCCCCGACACCCCCACGACTTCCCTACCACACAGGCGAACCTCCCCGCCGTGGCGCAGCCGCCGGTCACCGGCCAAGGCTGCGGCGGTGCGCAACAGAACAGCCAACCACCACAGAGCCAACCCCCAGGTACCATTTTTCTCATTCGATTTTCTCCATGATTGATCGATTATTTTCGAAGCTATAAACTCCCAATCCTTGTTAGCAATTCGGCAAACGGAAAAAGTTCGGAACGGCAAAAGTACGAGTATAAATCGGCACAATATAAGTAAAATACGGTCAAAAATTCGGTCAAAAATTCGTCTAACGAAAAACATTAGGATCAGATTTAACTCGTGTTTAGTACGTTTCATATAAACCAATTCGGCACTAAAAATTCGGCATATATATAAGACCCACCCACCTCTACTCCTTCATAAACAAGGGTTCAGTGTGAGAATAAGAAGAGCTTGGATGATAAAAAATCGAAAGATTTTTCTTTGATTGTTACAAGCAACATGTGCAAAGACTATTGGGTTTTTTTTTTTTTACTGTGAGACTTTTTCTTTTTTTGATAATTTTTAAGAATTCTGCCAGTCTTAATATCTAATAGCAGCAATAGTCAAGAAAGTTCGGGCTGTTGGGTTGCTTGATCACATTTTTTGGCCAATTTTTTTAAAAATTCGTATGGTACGCGTTTAAAACGCCGCATGCTTAAAATTCGCGTACAAATCCAAAATTTTCAAAAGTACGTAAGTATTATACGTTTATGTAAGATACGAAAAAATTTGCGTATAATACGCATTTTATTCGGGTGATTGCTAACAAGGCTCCCAATGGAAGACTACATAGCCACCTTGACATAGAAGTAAAGTGTTTAGGACCAAGTCGATCAACCTGCCGAGAAGATCGACGCGAAGTCGAGTCGAAACTGTCCAAACATGAAACAGTAAACCCGGCCTCAACCCCTGTTTTCAAAGTAGAATTCTGAACCCAATATTAGGAATTTCGAAAATCTAATTGAAGGAGTTTATTGACAACATGTAGGACAACAAAACCCTTCTTTTAGTTTTAAATAAATCTAGGTATTCATTAAATAAAACTTGTTCAAAGTTGATAAAAAATCTGTTTTTAAAACTTGAAAAACCATCCGATACGACGTACTGTTGGCACATTTTATTTTGATTATTAACAGCATCTTCGTAGTTTAGTCTTTTGTTCTTCAGATTCAAATATTATCAGAAGATCTACTACATGGAGTTCTTCCGTTCAAGCGCAATCATCTTTTACTTTGAAGACTGAAGCAGTTACCGACGTTCCCTGCATAAGACGGCGTCTTCCTGCTTAGAGTCTCTGTGTCTGTACAAGTCTAGGTATTTTTGTAAACACCTAAGGACGGATGACAATAAAAAGAACAAGTCAAAAATCAAATACCTACAGAGCGGCATACCGGCGGCATGCTTCGGCATACCGGCGGTATACCGTTTTTAGAGCTCAGAAAGTTGCTGTGACGAATTGTCGGCATATCGGCGGCATGCTCCGGCATACCGGCGGCATGCTCCGGCATACCGGCGGTATACCGCTTTTTATGTCCATAAATTTGCTGTGACGAATTGTCGGCATACCGACAACATGCTCCGACATACCGGCGGTATACCGTTTTTAGCGACCCAAAAGTTGCTGTGACAAATTGTCGGTATACCGACGGCATGCTCCGGCATACCGGCGGTATACCGTTTTTAGCAACCCAAAACTTGCTGTGACAAATTGTCGGCATACCGGCGGCATGCTCCGGCATACCGGCGGTATACCGAGTTTCAAATATTTGGTTTTTGAATTGTCCTGACTAGCATTAATGGCCGCATTTAATGCTCTCGAACGGTCATTAATATGACCGTTACTATTTGGCCGGTATACCGACGGTATGCCGTGGCATACCGACGGCATGCCGGTCTGTCTGTATTCAGAGCATTAAATGCCACCAACTCTTGGTTCTTCTATAAAGAAAGCTCTCTCTCTCTTGAGCTTCTTCACCAACTCTTACCATAAATTTTCCAACAACCAAGAGCTCCACCATTAATACTCTTCCAAGCTTTTCATTGTCATCCTCTCCCAAAGTGCTAGAGTATTAAAGAGTTGTACATTTCGATCTTCACATGTTAGAAGATCAACAAGTTCTCTTCTCTTTTGTTTGAAGTTGGCGAGCCTTCGTAAGAAAACTCGTGTGTAGAAGTTGGCGAGTCTTCGGATCCAAACTCGTGTTGAAGTTGGCGAGTTCTTCGGATCCAAACTCGTGTGTACTATTTGGTTAAATAGTGGATTAAAGCCGGAGAGAGTTCCGGGACTGGACTGCCTCAAAAGAGGATACCAGGATACATCCTTGCGTTTGATCTTTCTACTCTTTACTTTCAATTGTCTTTATTGCATCAATTGTTGTAGTTAATTTTTAATTTTCCTATTCACCCCCCTCTAGGGTTCTACACGTACGTCCCGCCAAACCGGGCGACGTGGTCGTGCACCGTAAGCATCGAAAGGCGCGTACGGATATTGCGGACGTGTGGGCTTTGACGGAATTCAAATTGGTCGCGTGTGCGCGACGAATTTGATACGTATCCGTCGAAATTCATCGTATCGGTCACTTTGCAAATTTCCCAATTACTTTGTGCACGCTCGTCAGATCGAGACAAAACTTGCGCCAATAGGACCGTATCATCTTTTTGGTCCTGTATGCCAAGTTTGGTCCAATTCTGAGACAGTTGATTGGACCGTCGTTTTGCGGGCCCCACGGTCCCACTCAACGGGCAATTTTGTGCACGGTCCGTCGAAATCCAACTTTGGACATACGGTTGTGTTCGTATCGGAAAACCGAACCTTTTGACATATAGTTTGACGAATTTAGAGACCATTGACTCTGGCATGCTTTTCGGTGCAAAGCGGGTCCAACGGCGGACACCGTTTTGACACAAAATTATCGTTTTGCCCCTGTGTCCAGAATTGGACTTAAGGACAGGCAATTCTAGCTAATTTGACTATTCTGAGAATGTTGGTAATATTTATTTCAGCATTTGGAGACTTTTTGCATGTGTTGACTTTAGTGACTCATCTGATGTGGTTGTACTATCGGTTTCTCCAGCTAAGGACCTCCGGCAAGTGCACTTTCTGATTGCTTTCGATTCATAGTAGTCTTTTTATTTCATATTTATACATATATCTTGCTTCTTGTTGACACGCTCGTCACATGGAGTAGTCGGGAGGGGAAATATCTTAGTATACATGTGGAGTACCCAGAACTATCCCAATATGTCTAATCTTGACTGATAGCAGCTGCACACGACACGTGCAGGGTGCCGTATTTACCCCCTAGCCGTTCACATGTTGAAAATGATATTTCACACCACATAGGTAGTTGTCTTTTATTTATTTTTCCTTTTCTCCTCCACCGTGCCATGTCATCAGTACTTTCCAGTTTTCATATCTCATATGTTATTTTCATGTCTTGTTAATTCTATTGTATTTTTGTATTGTCGTCGGTTTGTGTACTTGTTCAATTTCTGACTGAAAACCAACATTTTTCAGGTTAGCTGTTGTAACACCCATATTCGGAATACGTATTTTATCAGGCGTATACGTATTTCGGACATGTATTTTATTTTCTCGGATTTTGGCCTGTACTTGTAATTGAATTGACTTGCGAATTTTGGATTTCTCGTAATTGGGTTTTACCTGGCTTGGTTTTATGTTGTGGAGAAGGTTGGTTTGGTTTGGTTTGGTTTATTTTGTATTGGAGCACCTTAGCTAACCTCCACCCTACACTCAACTTATCCTCCACCATTAAAATCCCCACCTAACACTCTCTCTCTTCATTACTTTCCTCTATTAATTCTTCTTCCTCTTCCTCTACACAACACCATCATCCATAGGCAAGTGCACCTTGCCACCACATGAGAACCACATTTTATTTGTTCATTAGCTAGATTAGGCCATGATGATCAACATTAGTGCTTAACATTTTGTGATTTGTAGTCTCCATTATTCTAGATCTAGGTTTTAACTATTTTTGGATTTACATGGTTTTGATCTATTTTGGTTGGATTTTTGTAGGTTTTGATGCTTCCATGTGGAAGAGAATTCAATTTTACTCAAGTTAGACCCTTGGAAATCTAGATTTGGTTTAGATTTGACCAAGATATGAAGATTTGAACTTTGGTGTTCTTGAAGAGTTCTTCTCGGCCTGGAGTAGCAGACTGCAGCCTGCGCTCTTTAGCGCAGTGCTGGACTGCGCATCCTCCTCTCGGCCTGCGCTCTTTAGCGCAGCGCCGACCGCGCAGCTTGCCCCATGGTGAATTGTGCTCAACCCCAGCGCGCAGGGACTCTTGCGCAGTCTGCTCATGCGCAGTCCGCTCATGCGCAATCTGACCCATGCGCCATCCATCCCCGTGCACTGCACTCATGCACAATCTGACTCATGCGCCATCCATCCCCGCGCACTTCACTCATGCGCAATCTGACCCCTGCGCCAACAACTCAGCGCAAGCCGACTTCTGCGCAGCTCACTCCTGCGCAGTTGGCCCCTGGCGCACTTGACTCCTGCGCAACCCGACCCCAGGGACCCTTGCGCAATCTGTCCAATCATGGAGAATTGGTTTTATTTTTCCTTAAGCTTGGCTCTTCTGTAGTCCTGTATATTGATATTTTATTAGATATTTTACGCCCATTTTATATCCTTACGCCTTTTGTCATGAACTTGATTTTACTTAATATGTTTGGAATGACTATTGTACATGGCATGGTATGACAAGGAACTAGCATAACACGACAGTGACCCGTAGTGGTGCACTCCTGACATGACCAACCTGACATGATAGTGGCCCGTCGTGGCGCACTCCTGACAAGTACCCTGACATGATTTATCTTGATACTGTTGCGACGACTAACTTGACTCGTATAATCAACTTGACACTGTGGGTGTTCCTGCTTGCTTGCTTGTGTAATCCACTTGTCTTGTCTTGTATCATGTCTAGGACGTGACTCCCTGGTTTCCACGGTCAGGGATTCATACTGAATATGGATTAGGCTAATGACTAGATCAAACTACAGTTCATGGAGAATTTCCAGTCACGGGCAATCTCGTTATCTGGGCGCTCTTAATTGGACTTGCAGCTTGCCGACGAGTAGAGCACATTTCCAACGCACTGTCATGTGTTGCACCCTCTAAGTCACCTAAGGGTATATCGTCTCCGGGGCGATGTACCCAACCATACTCTCAACCCGCGGAAGGATAACTGGATGGTCTGCAGGGCTTGGGACTGGGAAATTCTCATTGCATCTTGTTAGTAATTAAGGCTTGTGATAACCCTAGTTAGTTAAGTAGTAAGACGTAGTAATTGCTTGGCCGCATTATGAATGGATGGAGTCCAGCCTTGTCTAAGTCATGTCTAGCCCCTATACCTGGACTCTTGTACATGCTTGTTTTACTTATCTCTAACAATAAATGGGTAGAGACAGAGTGCTGTTCAGGCGAATGGTTACAACCTCGGTCCTTGTCTGGTTTAAGGGTTGTAACCTGGCTCCCGGAATGGTCCCACGTCACTAGTCGTTTATTGTCCTGTTGCACTCTTTATTACTTGTACCTTCTTCCATTTCTTTTCTTATGTTCTGATATGCTGGCTTTTGTTCTTATTTCGTGGCCTCCTTTGTGGCACTTGATCTTTCTGGGGTTTGACCCAGCTGGTTTTGTGTGGCCAGATTTCGGAGCAGCTCCCGAGGATCTTCCGAACCTCCAGCCCGATGGTGGCGACTAGAAGGAACCCGGGCTACGAGTAGGTTTTCTATTTTGTTTCGCTCACTCTATTGTAAAGTTATTCTTTTGAGGCGTTTAGCCGACGAGCACCTGTTAGCTCGATGCACTTTACTTACTGTCTGCCTACGGGCTGTAAACATGATTGACAAATCCTAGGGTTGATCATGTATGACTTAACTCTTGCTAGTCTTAGCATTTTGTACGACTAGCTTCATGATCAGCTGATATGTAATATTTGGGATGCCTTTTATTGTATATTTGGTGGTCAAACATCTTGTGATCATATTACTTGCTTGAGATTGAGACAATAGGCTTGACATAAGAGACCGTTGGCTTGTAGTAAACCCTCATATCTAGACAGCCGTGACCGTATAGTTGAGATGTATTCTATTTTAATATACGTAGCTGGCTATGTACGCCCCCGCTCTCCAGTATTCTGGTTCTGGGGCGTGACATGGTTTAAGTGGTGGCCTATGCAGGTCTTGTCAATCAAGAAATGTGAGGGTTTACCGAATAGATGTCTTAATCAGTATTCGCCCTTGATCTCCGCCCGTATTTTCAAATCCCTGGAATTCTTGCCCTGATTACATGCTTGTATCGTTGATCTGTCCTGGTCCTTCCTTATTGTTTCTCTGTGTCGTCTTCCTCAGCGGTACTGTACCTGGCCCTGCCGATCAGCAAGGAGGAGCACCTCCCGTGGACCAGCAGCAACCTGGAGATCAAGCCCAGCACTCCGGAGTAGCCTCCAGAGTTATACCTGCTGGAGGAGAACCCCCAGTTTGGCCCGTCCAGCCTGTAGAACTTGATGATGGTACCTTGGTAGGTCTGCCCCCACCTTGGTGGCGACCGAGTTTGATAGGGCCCAGCGGTTCCAGCAGGGACTGCATTTGGAGATCTTGTTGGCGGTTGAGCAGTTCGAGCACCAGACGTTCGATGCGGTATTGAGGACAGCTAGGAGGCATGAGTGCACCTCCCAGAGGATCGTGGATAGGACCGGAGGTAGGAAGCGGTCCCACAGTCAGATGCACCAATCATCAGCTCCAGCCCCGGCAGCTAGGGGATTGACCATTGGAACTCCGAGGCGGACGGCCTCAGTAACGTTGGTTCAGCATTTGACCCCGACGTACCCGCAGCAGCAGAAGCAGAAGCAGACTTCCGTAATAGGATGTTCACATTGCGGGAAGCCGGGCCATGTGGTGGCAGATTGTCGTAGGGCGCAAGGATTGTGCCTAGCTTATGGAGCGGCAGATCACAAGATAGGAGCCTGCCCGAATAGGGATAGTTCTTCCTCTTCCAACCTAACCAGTCCATCGGTTAGGGGACCAGCACCCATGTAGCAGCAGCAGTACCCAAGGCCATTGTTGCCTCAGGCCCAAGCATTCCAGCAGCAGTGTGCCCAGGCTCCAGTACAGAGCAGGCAGGGAGGTTTCCAACAGAGGGGACCCACAGCTAGAGGTCAGGCCATGATGATGGCTATGGAAGAAGAAGTTGCACCAGGTGAGGTAGTGGCAGGTACTATTCTCGTTAACTCCTTTCCAGCTTCAATATTATTTGATTCTGGTGCATCGCATTCATTCTTGTCTGCACGATTCGCGACACGGATAGGATTGGACCCCGAGTCATTATCAGTGAGGCTCAATATACTTACTGGTAATGGTCTTGTGGGAGTAGATCGAGTGTTTTCCTCATGTCGGATCGTAGTTAGCGGTAGAGAGTTCCCCGCTAGATTTATAGAATTCCCTATGGCAGACTATGATGTAGTCTTAGGCATGGATTGGTTGAGGAACCAGTATGCTAGGATAGACTGCCATGTTGGCAGAGTTGTTTTCAGCGTTCCAGGTGAGCCAGAGTTTTCATTTTCCAGAGGCGCGGTGGAGCCATCCTCTCCAGTGTTGCGGATGGCAGTAGCAGCAGTGCAGTTGCCCCGGATAGTTGAAGAGTTTCCAGATGTCTTTCCAGAGGAACTTCCAGGGATGCCGCCAGAGAGGGAGATCGAGTTCACTATAGACTTGATCCCCGGAACAGCATCAGTATCAGAGCGAGTCTACAGAATGGCGCCTTCAGAGTTAGAGATTTTGTACAAGATGATTGAAGAACTCAGGACCAAGGGATTCATTCGTGCAAGTGGATCGCCTTAGGGAGCCCCGATGCTTCTTGTAAAAAAGAAGGATGGTACGTCCAGGTTATGTGTAGATTATTGTACCTTGAACTCAGTGACAATCAAGAACAGATACCCTCTCCCGAGGATAGATGACTTGTTTGATCAACTTAAAGGGACTTCAGTGTTCTCGAAGATAGACTTGCGGTCAGGATAACACCAGATCAGAGTCAGAGAGCAGGACATCCCGAAGACAATGTTTAGATCGAGGTATAGACATTGGGAGTTCCTTGTTATGTCCTTTGGAGCAACCAATGCGCCAGCAGTATTCATGGACCTCATGAATCGCATTTTTATGCCTTACCTGGATCAGTTCGTGATCGTGTTCCTAGATGATATCTTGGTCTACAGCAAGAGCGAAGCAGAGCATGAGCAGCATCTCAGAATCGTCCTTCAGACGCTTAGGGAGCACCAGTTGTACGCCAAGTTCAGTAAATACGAGTTCTGGCTCGATCGCATTTCGTACTTGGGTCATATCATTACTCGAGGAGGAGTGGAAGTGGATCCCCAGAAGATTGTGGCTATCGAGACTTGGCCAGCACCTAGTTCAGTGGTAGAGGTTCGCAGGTTCCTTGGATTGGCCGGCTACTACCGGCGATTCGTTTCAGATTTTGCAAGAATTTCAGTGCCGATGACCCAGTTGACTCGTAAGGATGTGCCGTTTGTTTGGACAGCAGAGTGTCAGGAATCATTTGAGAAGTTGAAGCGAGGATTGATAACGGCTCCCATTCTCACGCTTCCAGATGGGACCGGAGGATTCACAGTTTATTGCGACGCTTCAGGTAGAGGATTGGGGTGTGTCTTGATGCAGCATGGGAAGGTAATATCTTATGCATCGCGTCAACTTCGTGATCATGAGAAGAATTATCCGACCTACGACTTGGAGCTAGCAGCAGTAGTGTTTGCACTTAAGCTTTGGCGGCACTACTTGTACGGAGATAGAGTAGAGATATTTACTGATCACAAGAGCCTGAAGTATGTTTTCACCCAGAAGGACCTTAATATGCGACAGAGAAGATGGCTCGAGCTACTGGTGGACTACGATGTGGATTTGCAGTATCACCCAGGGAAGGCCAACGTTGTAGCAGATGCGTTAAGCCGGAGTTTATTTCCTAACGGCTCAACTAGAGTTATTGGCAGATTTTCAGAATATGGGAATTGAAGTGGTTCTTCCTTCCAACGTGGCATTGATGGCCAGTCTACAGGTTCAGTCCAGCATAGTTGAGAGATCCGAGTGGCGCAGTCTACAGATTCCAAGCTTCAGTGACTCAGAGCAGAGTATGAGGCAGGAAGAAGGCCAGAGTTATGCATTCATGAAGATGGTACACTTCGACACGGCTCTCGTCTTTGTGTACCCAGTGGAGATATCAGACAGGAAGTCATGGCAGAAGCTCACAGTTCGCAGTATTCTATTCATCCCGGTGGCACGAAGATGTACCGTGATATCCGTCAGCACTTCTGGTGGAATGGCATGAAGAGGGAGATAGCCCGGTTTGTCTCTCGGTGTTTGGTTTGCCAGCAGGTTAAAGCTGAACATCAGAGGCCCGCTGGACTTCTTCAGCCCTTGCCGATTCCAGAATAGAAGTGGGAGCATGTGACCATGGATTTTGTGACTGGATTGCCCAGATCCCCAGCTGTTCGAGATGCTATTTGGGTTATAGTTGACAGGCTCACGAAGGTGGCTCACTTTCTTCCCTTCAGAGTTGGTCAGTCTACGGCTCAGTTGGCAGAGATGTACCTCAGGCAGATTGTCAGGCTTCTCGGTGTGCCCGTCAGTATCACCTCGGACAGAGATTCAAGGTTTACGTCACACTTTTGGCGTAGTTTGCAAGAGAGTTTGGGAATTTGTCTCCAGTTCAGTTCAGCATATCATCCGCAGACAGATAGTCAGTCAGAACGCACAATCCAGACTCTTAAAGACATGCTGAGACCTTGTACGCTCGACTTCGGTGGTTCGTGGAAAGATCACCTGCATCTTGTGGAATTCT
This sequence comes from Iris pallida, assembly GCA_029216955.1. Taxonomy (NCBI): domain Eukaryota; kingdom Viridiplantae; phylum Streptophyta; class Magnoliopsida; order Asparagales; family Iridaceae; genus Iris; species Iris pallida. Next base: position 4,802,266 of record JANAVB010035619.1, read on the forward strand.
CGTACAACAATAGTTTCCAGGCCAGTATCCAGATGGCTCCGTTCGAGGCTTTGTATGGTAGGAAGTGCAGATCTCCGCTAGCATGGGATGATGTCGGAGAGAGGCAGATGCTTGGTCCAGAGATGATTGCCCAGACAGTTGAAGTGGTGAGAAGGATCAGAGATCGTCTTCGAGTTGTCCAAGATCGCCAGCGGCATTGGGCCGATGCTCATCGACGTCCCTTGGAGTTTGCTATCGACGACCATGTATTCCTTAGGATCTTGCCTAACCGCGGCGTCATTCGCTTTGGCGTACGGGGAAAGCTTAGTCCTAGGTATATAGGGCCGTTCGATATCCTGGAGCGAGTAGGAGATGTATCCTATCGTCTTGCTCTTCCGCCGTCGCTAAGTGAGGTGCATGATGTATTCCATGTGTCCCAATTACGACGGTACATCCCGGACCCGAGCCATATCCTGGATCATTCGGAACTGGTTGTTGGTACCAACCTTTTGTATGAGGAGAGGCCCGTGTCTATATTAGACCGGAGAGAGAAGATACTCCAGAACAAGACTATTAACTTAGTCCGTGTTGCTTGGGGTCATCACTCTCTCGGTGAGTCAACGTGGGAGCGTGAGGATGACATCCGATCGTGATATCCCTACCTGTTTGACTCGTAAGGTATAATGTCTTCCTTATGCCTTATGTCTTCCATCCCTTGCTTGCATGTATGATTGTCTGATTGCTTGCCTGGTTATAGCTTGCATGTGATTAATATGGCTTGCTCTCGTCTCTCTAGCCTCTTAATTAAAATTCCGAGGACAGAATTCTTTTAAGGTGGATAGAGTTGTAACACCCATATTCGGAATACGTATTTTATCAGGCGTATACGTATTTCGGACCTGTATTTTATTTTCTCGGATTTTGGCCTGTACTTGTAATTGACTTGACTTACGGATTTTGGATTTCTCGTAATTGGGTTTTACCTGGCTTGGTTTTATGTTGTGGAGAAGGTTGGTTTGGTTTGGTTTGGTTTAGTTTATTTTGCATTGGAGCACCTTAGCTAACCTCCACCCTACACTCAACTTATCCTCCACCATTAAAATCCCCACCTAACACTCTCTCTCTTCATTACTTTCCTCCATTAATTCTTCTTCCTCTTCCTTTACACAACACCATCACCCATAGGCAAGTGCACCTTGCCACCACATGAGAACCACATTTTATTTGTTCATTAGCTAGATTAGGCCATGATGATCAACATTAGTGCTTGACATTTTGTGATTTAGAGTCTCCATTATTCTAGATCTAGGTTTTAACTATTTTCGGATTTACATGGTTTTGATCTATTTTGGTTGGATTTTTATGGGTTTTGATGCTTCCATGTGGAAGAGAATTCAATTTTACTCAAGTTAGACCCTTGGAAATCTAGATTTAGTTTTGATTTGACCAAGATATGAAGATTTGAACTTTGGTGTTCTTGAAGAGTTCTTCTCGGCCTGGAGTAGCAGACTACAGCCTGCGCTCTTCAGCGCAGTGCTGGATTGCGCATCCTCCTCTCGGCCTGCGCAGCTTGCCCCATGGTGAATTGCGCTCAACCCCAGCGCGCAGGGACTCTTGCGCAGTCTGCTCATGTGCAGTCCGCTCATGCGCAATCTGACCCATGCGCCATCCATCTCCGCGCACTTCACTCATGCGCAATCTGACTCATGCACCATCCATCCCCGCGCACTTCACTCATGCGCAATCTGACTCATGCGCCATCCATCCCCGCGCACTTCACTCATGCGCAATCTGACCCCTGTGCCAACAACTCAGCGTAAGGCGACTTCTGCGCAGCTCACTCCTGCGCAGTTGGCCCCTGGCGCACTTGACTCCTGCGCAACCCGACCCCAGGGACCCTTGCGCAATCTGTCCAATCATGGAGAATTGGTTTTATTTTTCCTTAAGCTTGGCTCTTCTATAGCCCTGTATATTGATATTTTATTAGATATTTTATGCCCATTTTATATCCTTACGCCTTTTGTCATGAACTTGATTTTACTTAATATGTTTGGAATGACTATTGTACATGGCATGGTATGATAAGGAACTAGCATAACACGACAGTGACCCGTAGTGGTGCACTCTTGACATGACCAACCTGACATGATAGTGGCCCGTCGTGGCGCACTCCTGACAAGTACCCTGACATGATTTATCTTGATGCTGTTGCGACGACTAACTTGACTCGTATAATCAACTTGACACTGTGGGTGTTCCTGCTTGCTTGCTTGTGTAATCCACTTGTCTTGTCTTGCATCATGTCTAGGACGTGACTCCCTGGTTTCCACGGTCAGGGATTCATACTGAATATGGATTAGGCTAATGACTAGATCAAACTACAGTTCATGGAGAATTTCCAGTCACGGGCAATCTCGTTATCTGGGCGCTCTTAATTGGACTTGCAGCTTGCCGACGAGTAGAGCACATTTCCAACGCACTGTCATGTGTTGCACCCTCTAAGTCACCTAAGGGTATATCGTCTCCGGGGCGATGTACCCAACCATACTCTCAACCCGCGGAAGGATAACTGGATGGTCTGCAGGGCTTGGGACTGGGAAATTCTTATTGCATCTTGTTAGTTTGGATGGAGTCCAGCCTTGTCTAAGTCATGTCTAGCCCCTGTACCTGGACTCTTATACATGCTTGTTTTACTTATCTCTAACAATAAATGGGTAGAGACAGAGTGCTGTTCAGGCGAATGGTTACAACCTCGGTCCTTGTCTGGTTTAAGGGTTGTAACCTGGCTCCCGGAATGGTCCCACGTCACTAGTCGTTTATTGTCCTATTGCACTCTTTATTACTTGTACCTTCTTTCATTTCTTTTCTTATGTTCTGATATGCTGGCTTTTGTTCTTATTTCGTGGCCTCCTTTGTGGCACTTGCTCTTTCTGGGGTTTGACCCAGCTGGTTTTGTGTGGCCAGATTTCGGAGCAGCTCCCGAGGATCTTCCGAACCTCCAGCCCGATGGTGGCGACTAGAAGGAACCCGGGCTACGAGTGGATTTTCTATTTTGTTTCGCTCACTCTATTGTAAAGTTATTCTTTTGAGGCGTTTAGCCGACGAGCACCTGTTAGCTCGATGCACTTTACTTACTGTCTGCCTACGGGCTGTAAACATGATTGACAAATTCTAGGGTTGATCATGTATGACTTAACTCTTGCTAGTCCTAGCATTTTGTACGACTAGCTTCATGATCAGCTGATATGTAATATTTGGGACGCCTTTTATTGTATATTTGGTGGTCAAACATCTTGTGATCATATTACTTGCTTGAGATTGAGACAATAGGCTTGACATAAGAGACCGTTGACTTGTAGTAAACCCTCATATCTAGACAGCCGTGACCGTGTAGTTGAGATGTATTCTATTTCAATATACGTAGCTGGCTATGTACGCCCCCGCTCTCCAGTATTCTGGTTCTGGGGCGTGATAGCTGTGGCTTCACTTAGCTTGGGAGATTCGGGTGTACTTGCAGACAGAAACCTAAAAATAGATAGCAGCTGTATTTAATTTTATTAATTGTAAAATCTTGTATTTTCTTCAATTATAAATGTTGTAACAAATTTAGAAATATGAATGAGCAGCAAATATTATATTTTGAGCATTTATTTCTTGCGGGCTTGACAGCGTTCTACCGCCGACTTTGCGACGTAGGCTGGCTTGGACACGTCTCGTATCCGAAAAAGCGGGTGCGGGTCGTGACAAGTTTTTGTTGTGGCCCATGCAGGTCCATTTTCGCAAAAGATTGCGAACTCGTGATGGTACTTAAGTTAGTCGTACAATTGCGAGCCTGCGACTAGAAAATGCTCATTCACAACTTAGGTTAAATTGATTTAAGAAAATGACTAGGACTAGGAGTCCCTTGTTCAAATTGACCGTTGGGTAGTTAAGGTTATTAGATAGGCCATGCAATTTAGAATTATTAAAATTAAATAGCTTGCCAGATCTTTACAGAAACACTACTACTCTTGATATGACGACATGATCCAACGTGGGTATACTACTCACTTGGCTAGTTAGACTATCCCTAGAATTAAGGCTATAACCCTGATAACATATTCAATTTCATTTACTCTATTAGATATAAACGTCACTTCAGGAGTTAGAATTGCCTGTTTTTAAATTCTATTTTGCGGCAAGGAACTGGTTTATAATTTTTCTGATTCTGTTATTCGTATACGAATATCAAGGTAGATTGATTTAAGATTTTCCCTCAACCATTGAAATGCACATGAAATAGATACTAGAATGTTTGTATTCCTTTCGTCTTTGGTTATTTCCTCTATGTTAACTCTTTTATTTTAAGTGTTGTGACTGATAGGACAAATACCTACGCTTTATTTTAGTCAACTTGTTGAATCTCTAGAAGCTCATGAATTTTTACGGATATAGTTAAAAGAATGTTAGTTAACTAATAATGGTTAGACAGCAGCGTACTGTCGTCAATTATTTGAGAGTGGAGAATGTGGGTTCACTGCAGCCAGCAGCGCACTGGCAAGGCACAATCAACATAATTGAAATCATTTCGAAGAATCATAGTCTATGGAACATTGCTAAGACTATACTCTCGTTGACCTCTTAAGACCTTAGATACCCTTGTGTCAATATAGGATAGAGTATTTGATAGCTTATCACATCTGAATCACGAAACCAAGGGTTTACCACAGCCAGAGTATACGGACGAGGTATAATTCTCGGTAAAATGACTTCAGACATGATTACAAGTTTAGGATACTATAGAGGGTAAGAAAATGTCCTGTGTGTACCATAAGACCTAAGGCCAAAACTAGTGAAAGTTCTGTAAGTTGAGTAGCATGTCTCCCAACCTAGTGTTATGTGGTTCTTGTGATCTATTGACAGGATAATTGACTGACATTAATAGGTTTACCTAGAATATAGAATTTAGAGTTCCATAACCCATTAGTCGACGAAGGCCGAATGGATAGAAGATAGTAGGATGACTGTATAAGCAAGAACACCAGATAAGATTTTGATTCTCTCAAAACTCGAACCACTTGTGCCTCCTTTCAAAAATCTCGCGTACTTATATTTTGACTATCTTGACCAACGCTGCTATTACAGCCTAGTTTTGCAAGCTTACTCTTTTATCGAGCTTGATTCAAGACATATGTTTATTGGGGACGCCCGCTAACATATTGTCTAATCAGAATCATTGTATTACGGTCTGATCAACCATGATGCATTTGGTTCGCTCTTCATCTAATTATTCCACGTGGATTGAGATATAGATATCTCTAGGATCTCATCCGCGACTGCTTTGACAATTCCTCTTGAATTATACATTCGTCCTTGAATCATGCAATTGTATTCAGTGACATCTCTCTTGAACTCTTTATTTTTTTTGTCTTTCACTGATTGGAAAGACGAAAGTGTAGAACCCTAGAGGGGGGGTGAATAGGGAAATTAAAAATTAACTACAACAATTGATGCAATAAAGACAATTGAAAGTAAAGAGCAGAAAGATCAAACGCAAGGATGTATCCTGGTATCCTCTTTTGAGGCAGTCCAGTCCCGGAACTCTCTCCGGCTTTAATCCACTATTGTGCAAATAGTACACACGAGTTTGGATCCGAAGAACTCGCCAACTTCAACACGAGTTTGGATCCGAAGACTCGCCAACTTCTACACACGAGTTTTTCTTACGAAGGCTCGCCAACTTCAAACAAAAGAGAAGAGAACTTGTTGATCTTCTAACACGTGAAGATCGAAAATTACAACTTGCAAATACTCTAGCACTTGGGAAGGATGACAATTTGAAAGCTTGGTGGAGTATTAATGGTGAAGCTCTTTTGTGGTTGAGAAAATTTAAAGCTTGTAAGAGATAGTCTTTAAGAGGAGAGAGTCAAACTCCTTTTATACAAATCCAAAGTTATAAAGGCAAATCAGCCGTCAACCGGATTATCCGTCGGATTTTCGCGGAAATCCGTCGGATTATCCGGTCAATAGTAACGGTCATAAAAAGAGCCGTTGGATGCATTAAATGCACTTGCCAGATGCCGTTGGATTTGAATTCAAAAGTTACAAACAAGTCAAGCGGATTATCCGTCGGATTTCAGCGGACATCCGGCGGATGATCCGAACACTACCTTACAGACTTGCTGTGAGAGAACCGGATTATCCGTCGGACTTTCGCGGATGTCCGTCGGATGATCCGAACTTTTGGCTCACTAACTTGCTGTGATCGAGCGGATTATCCGGCGGATTTTCGCAGAAGTACGTCGGATTATCCGAACATTGGCTCAAAGACTTGCTGTGAGCGATCGGATAATCCGACGGATTAGCCCGGAAATCCGGCGGATTTTTTGCCTCTTCTAAAAGACTTTCACCATTTTCTTCCTTTAGCATTGTCATCCTAACAAAGTACGTACAAAGATTTCCTAGACAATTACAGACTCAGAAACAGAATAAGGAGAAAAATTGTCTTCTTTGTAGTCTCCAAGCTGCTTCATAGTCTTTGGGAAAACTGATAAAGGAGAGATGCAGAGCTCCATGATCTTTGATTAGCGTTATGAACTGGAGAATCCTTTCTTCTATTCTTGCCTGTGAGAAGTGCAAACTAAAAGACGTACAAGGGTTATTGTGAACAATGATCAAAATCGATGTGCCAACAAACTTCCCCATTTTGATAATTGACAAATAATAAGAATAAAGAAAGTAAATAGCTCCCCCGTAATAAAAAAACTCCCCCTCAATACGATTTCTCCCCCTTTGTCAGTTAATCAAAGATGGTGAGAAAAAGACAGAATAACATACTAAAACTTGCATTTGATTAGAAAAGCAGGGGTACAAACAACGAGGCCATAAAAGCCCAGCAGAACACATAACTAAAAGCAGATTTTTAAAAGTCCCGTAGGACCACACAAAACACATACTAAAAGTCCCGAAGGACCACACAAGACAATACTAAAAACAAAACATCATCAACTGTCAGGCACATGAGATGGGCCGGCCTCCTGATCCTCATCATCCCCGGTAGCATAGGTGAAGGCGCCATAAGGATCGATGCCATCCGGGTACATGAAGCCATAAACGTTAGGATCAGTGAAGCGAGGCCCCGGAAAGTCTCGATGAGGAGTGTTAGGGTTGAGAAAGGGAGTGTGCTCCTCAAACATACGCTGAATGTAGTATGCCTGGTCCATGAAGCCATGGTGGATAAGAGTGCCAAGTCCCCGAGTGTTAGCCTGAATACGCTCATGGGTAGAGAGAGAGAGAGATCGACAAACTTGCGATCAATGTAGCGACGTACGTCATGAGTGAGAATAGTCGCCGGAGGAGATGCAGGACCACCGGCAACAGCAGCAGGAGCAGGAGTAGGGGCAACAACAGGAGCCGCACGACCACGTCCCTTGGATTTTACAAGAGGAGTGGGACGAGGATCGCCAACCGGGCAATGAGTCAGGTCAACACCATTTGTTTCAAGGATCATGGTGATGTACATACCGAAGAGTAGGGAACGATGAGGAGATTCCCTGATAAGCATCATGGTGTAGATGATGGACTTGGACAGTGAAAAGGGTTGGCGGGCAACCAGATAATACATGCAGATTAGCTCCTCAGCAGTCAGGCTGTCCATATTCCCAGACTTCGGGGTGAGAGTGTGGCACAGGATACGATGCATGTCGTGGAAGAAGGGACTCAGATCCTTGTCCTCCGGTCGCTGAACAAGGGAGCCCCCACAGATGTTAAAAAGGAACTCTTCATAACTCATGTCAGGAGAGAAGGAGATGTGGTCGATGGTGCCGGGAAGGGAGCGATGGACCTTGCGTTCATCGAGACCAAGGATGGTGGCCAAGGAAGCGGCAGTGACAGAGATCTTCACGCCACCAACCTTTGTCTCGAACTCCGGACCTTCCTTGGCGGGAACGAGATTGCAGTAGAACATGCGGATAGCATGTGGATAGAAGTCGACCTGACGCTCAGGGAGGGCGTCGATGCGGGAGAAGCGGAAGTAGTCGCGGTGGTCCTTGAAGTTGAGCCACGAGATAGGTTTCCCGGAGCAGACAGGAGCTTTGTGGTAGAATGAAAACCATTCCCGGGAGTGGGAAGCCGATTTGAAGATGAGAGGATTGTGGCCTTGCGTGGGAGGAGGAACAAACATAGCAAGGGTAGGAGGCTGAGAGGAGGAGGAGCTCCCGTCATGGCGCTGACGTTTGGTGTGAGAGGCCATGGAGGAAGAGAGAGTGATTAAGAGTTATTTGGAGAAGAATGGAGGGATGAAAGGAGAGGGGATGAAGTAAATAGTGGGTGGAGAGGTGTTAATGAAGGGGTGTAACTGTTGGGAACGGATAGAGAGGAATGGGATCGGATAGAGAGGAGGGGAGGTGAAGAGAATGCAGCCGCCGCTTCGTTATCTGCGCCTATACCACGAAACCGGAAAATCCGACGGATTTGAACCGAAATCCGACGGAAAATCCGGATGAAGATAAGAACGAATTCAATGCGGGTAGGTGGAGGGTCATGTCTAATAAATGCCATAGCCGTTCGCGGCCGGGTTTGGCGGAGAACAATTAATACGAAAAATCCGTCGGATTTTCGCAGAAATCCGTCGGTTTTTCCGAACTTGTTCATAGAAAGCTTGCTGGAAGTGAACGGAAAATCCGGCGGATTGGAGAGAAAATCCTCCGGAAAATTCGAGAAGACAGAAAGGTTTCAAATAGAGATATCGAGGAGCCCGATTTCTCGACAAATAAAAGTGAATCGATCTTCAGAGAGAGGTTTGGTAAAAATATCAGCAAGTTGATGAGTGGAGTCAATGAATTCAAGACAAATATCACCCTTCAGTTGATGATCCCGTAGAAAGTGATGTCTTATCTCAATGTGTTTAGTGCGAGAGTGACAAATCGGATTCTTCGTGAGATTAATGGAGCTAGTATTATCACATTCAATAGGGATACATGAGGAAGAAATACCATAATCTACTAGTGTCTGTGTCATCCAAAGAATTTGTGCACAACAACACCCTGCCGCTATGTATTCAGCTTCGGTGGTAGAAAGTGCGACAGAGTTTTGTTTCTTACTAAACCATGATATCAAGGATTTTCCCAAGAAGTGACATGTGCCGCTAGTGCTTTTTCGGTCAAGTTTGCACCCGGCAAAATCCGCATCCGAGAAACCGCGAAGCTCAAAGGATGATGATTTTGGATACCATAGCCCCAAGTTAATGGTGCCCTTGAGATACCGAAAAATGCGTTTTACGGCACATAAGTGAGACTCTTTGGGATTTGCTTGATATCGAGCACAAAGACAAACACTAAACATAATGTCGGGACGGCTAGCAGTAAGATAAAGTAAACTATCGATCATACCTCGATACTTACGAATGTCGACGGAAGTGCCATCTTCATCATTGTCAAGCTTTGTCGTTGTTGCCATAGGAGTCCTCATTGATTTGGATGAGTCAAGTTCAAAGCGCTTGAGGAGATCTTTTGTGTATTTTGCTTGATTGATGAATGTCCCTTTGGGTCCTTCCTTGATTTGTAAGCCTAAAAAGAATGAAAGTTCACCCATCATGCTCATTTCAAATTCTTCCTGCATAACTTTAGCAAATTCTACGCAAAGTGTATTGTTAGTATAACCAAAAATAATGTCATCGACATAAATTTGAACCAATAAAAGTGTGCCATCATGGGATTTGATGAAAAGTGTTGTGTCGACTTTCCCCTTTGAAAAATTATGAGAGATAAGAAAGGAGCTAAGGCGCTCATACCAAGCACGAGGAGCTTGTTTGAGGCCATAAAGGACTTTGTGAAGTTTGAACACGTGATTTGGAAAATGAAAATCTTCAAAGTCGGGAGGTTGTTTAACATAAACTTCCTCTTTAATAATACCATTAAGAAAAGCACTCTTAACATCCATTTGAAAGAGCTTAAAGTCATTAAAATAAGCAAAGGCACAAAGCATACGAATGGATTCAAGACGTGCAACCGAAGCATAGGTTTCGTCGTAGTCAATGCCTTCCTCTTGGTTATAGCCTTGAGCAACCAATCGGGCTTTGTTACGAGTCACTAACCCATCTTCATTAAGTTTGTTGCGAAACACCCATTTAGTTCCAATAATGGGATGATTGCTAGGTTTTGGGACAAGTTCCCAAACCTTGCTTCGCTCAAATTGATTTAGCTCCTCTTGCATAGCTATCATCCAAAACTCATCAAGAAAAGCATCATTAACATTTTTAGGCTCTATTTGAGAGATAAAAGCCACATTGGCACAAAGATCACGAGTGGCGGATCTTGTGCTAACACTTGAGGAAGGATCCCCAATGATAAGCTCCTTAGGATGATTGGTGACAAATCTCCATTCTTTTGGGAGATCCTTTTGAGGAGGCTCGAGAGAAGGAGACTCCTTTGATGGGGTCACAACTTCATTGATAGATGAAGAAGGACGATCCTCAATAGAGGAGTTTTCCAACCCAAACGAGATGTCATCAATATCCTCGGAAGAGGAGAATGTAGAAGAGTTGAGTTCATTAAAAGAGACATTGATTGACTCTTCGACAACAAGACTTCTTTTGTTAAAAACTCGAAAACCTTTACTATGAGTAGAGTATCCAAGGAATATTCCTTCATAGACTTTTTCTTCAAATTTGCCTAGGTTATCCTTGGTATTCAAAATAAAACAATTGCAACCAAAAACTTTGAAATATTCAATAGAGGGAATTTTGTCAAACCAAAGCTCATAAGGAGTCTTCTTAGAAATAGGTCTAATCAAGACCCTATTAATAACATGACATGCCGTATTAACGGCTTCCGCCCAAAAATATTGGGAAAGCTTATATTGGTTTAACATAACCCGGGCCATATCGCCAAGGGTTCTATTCTTTCTCTCCACAACACCATTTTATTGAGGAGTTCGTGGACAAGCAAAATCATGTCCAAAACCATTCTTTTCACAAAATCTTTTGAAATCAACATTATCAAATTCCCCTCCATGATCATTCCTAATTTTGTTGATAGAAAAACTTTTCTCATTTTGAACACGTTTACAAAAAGCAACAAATTCACGAAAAGTATCACTTTTGCAAGCAAGAAAAATGACCCAAGTAAATCTCGAAAAATCATCCACTAAAACAAAAGCATAAAGTTTGCCGCCAAGGCTAGCTACTCTACTAGGCCCAAAAAGATCCATATGGATAAGTTGAAGGGGTCTAGAAGTACTCACAGAGTTGATGGATTTGAAGGATGACTTGGTCAACTTACTTTTCTCGCATTTTTTACATACCATATCCTTTTTGAATGGGATACTTGGGAGACCTCGTACAAGCTTCTTGGAGGCGAGGCGAGAGATGGTGTCCATGCTGGCGTGTCCAAGCCTCATGTGCCAAAGCCAACTCTCATCGTTCTTTGCAACTAGACATCTGTCATTGTTAGTACCTTCAACAAGATAAAGAACATAAATGTTGTTTTCTCTAATGCCTTCATAAACAATAGTTCCATTAGAACTATCGGTAATGTAGCATTTGAGTTTAACAAACTTGATATCATAGCCATTATCGGTAAGATGGCTAATACTAAGGAGATTATGCTTGAGATTAGTAACAAGACATACATTATTAACACAAGGATAAGGAGGAGAGCCGATATTACCATTTCCAATAATATAACCTTTAAGATTGTTACCGAAGGAGACGTGTCCTTCTTTCTTCATCGATAGCGTTGTAAAAAGTGAAGCATCACCGGTCATGTGCCGTGAACAACCGCTATCGAGAATCCACTTGCTTCTAGCATGAGAAGGATTCGTCACCTACAACATAAGTTGAAGATGAACATTTTGGTACCCATGATCTTATGGGTCCATGAGTGTTAGTCTTAGGAACCCATTTAAGAACTCTCATGTCAACTTATTTTCCTGTATAACAAAAATTGGAAGTATGACCGACCAAACCACAATAATTGCACATCAAAGAAGATTTAGAAGAAGAAGTGTGAGTGTTGTGCATATGTGAATTTCTAGTGTGAGAAGTTCTACCATGAGTGTTATGATGATAGTAAAAAGCATGACGTGAGGTGTTCTTCCTAACAAAAGGTCCTTTTCTTGTGTTAGAAAAGGAGTTGTGTGTAGTGTTCATATAAGAGTTATACCTAGCATTGTGATGAGTGTGGGGGTGTCTTGGAGCATGCATGTGAGTGGTATTCTTATTACCTAAATTCTTACTCTGTGTAAGAAGATCATTATACTTGATAGAAGTGTCATATTCTCTTCTATTAGCATCTTGACATTTGCGCATAGCAAATTCATAAGAGCTTCTCAGGGATAGAATCTCATCATCCCTTTTCTTGAGGGTATCAAGAGATTCTTGAAACTTGAGTCGCAAAGACTCTATTTCATCCGTGTCAGAAATAGGAGATTTTCCCTTCACATCAATAATGATGCTTGAGAGCCTCTCTACTTCAAGTTGAAGAGCCTCAACCTCTTTAAGAGATTTCTTGTATTTATTTCGAACACCTTTGTGTTCTTCATGTAATTCAAGAATGGCTTTCTCCAAATCATCATAGGTAAGAGTGTTTAAGGAAAGATCATCAAGTACCTCATCGGTTGCCATGAGGCAGACGTTGGCATTGTGTTTGCACTCCTTGTCGTTGTCGGAGTCGCTTGCGTCACTTTCACACCAAATGCTTGTATTGGCGTACTTTCTGGAGGATGAGCTTCCCTTGCTAGGCTTTTCATACTTGCTTGAGTCTTTTCTTATCATAGGACAATCCCTCTTAATGTGTCCGGGTCTTCTGCATTGATAGCATGCCGGATCTTCTTCATTGTCCCGTCTAGAGCGGTTGGCCTTGTTGAATTTTAGGAACTTCCGAAAGTGCTTAGCTGTGAGAGCTATTTCTTCATCATCATCCGACTCATTGTCGTCGGAGCTATCCTTGGAGTAGGACCTTGTTGCTTTGAGAGCGAGAGTCTTCTCCTTCTCCTTCTCTTGTATGGAGGATTCCTCTTGATCCTTCATATCGAGCTCGTGAGTCATAGCTTGCCCATGAGAGTCTCAAGGTTCATGACCGTCAAGTCGTTCCCCTCAATGATTGCGGTAGCTTTAGGACTCCAGACTTTCGTCAATCCTCTAAGGATTTTTCTGATCTTTTCATGAGCCGGATATTCCTTACGAAGAGAGGAGAGAGGATTAATAATATCACCAAATCGAGTAAACATAGAAGTAATAGATTCATCATGCTTCATTTTAAAAGACTCATATTCTTGAGTGAGTCTACTAATCTTAGACTCATTCACTTGTGAAGTTCCTTCGTGTGTGACTTCAAGTAATTTCCAAATCTCATTGGAAGTCTTGCAAGTAGAGATTCGGTTGAATTCACTACTGTTGAGAGCACAATAAAGAGCATTCATTGCCTTGGCATCTCGACTAGCAAGCTTCTTAATGTTTTCAGAAAGAGTGTCCCGAAGGGTGTTAGAAGCAATATCCTCAATAGCTCTGGAAGGAGTAGGAAGACCATTTATCACGCAATCCCATAAGTCGAAATCTATGGACTTTAGATAAATGCTCATCCTAATCTTCCAGTAGTTGTAGTTGGTACCATCAAATAGGGGAGGCCTATTTATGGAGTGCCCCTCATTGTGAAACGTGTTGATACTAGGGTTAGAGGCCATGGATCACTCAAGAGTGTAAATCCAAATCAAGAGAACAAAGCTCTGATACCAATTGTAGAACCCTAGAGGGGGGGGGGGGGGGGGGTGAATAGGGAAATTAAAAATTAACTACAACAATTGATACAATAAAGACAATTGAAAGTAAAGAGCAGAAAGATCAAACGCAAGGATGTATCCTGGTATCCTCTTTTGAGGCAGTCCAGTCCCGGAACTCTCTCCGGCTTTAATCCACTATAGTGCAAATAGTACACACGAGTTTGGATCCGAAGAACTCGCCAACTTCAACACGAGTTTGGATCCGAAGACTCGCCAACTTCTACACACGAGTTTTTCTTACGAAGACTCGTCAACTTCAAACAAAAGAGAAGAGAACTTGTTGATCTTTTAACACGTGAAGATCAAAAATTACAACTTGTAAATACTCTAGCACTTGGGAAGGATGACAATTTGAAAGCTTGGTGGAGTATTAATGGTGAAGCTCTTTTGTGGTTGAGAAAATTTAAAGCTTGTAAGAGATAGTCTTTAAGAGGAGAGAGTCAAACTCCTTTTATACAAATCCAAAGTCATAAAGGCAAATCAGCCGTCAACCGGATTATCCGTCGGATTTCCGCGAAAATCCGTCGGATTATCCGGTCAATAGTAATGGTCATAAAAAGAGCTGTTGGATGCATTAAATGCACTTGCCAGATGCCGTTGGATTTGAATTCAAAAGTTACAAACAAGTCAAGCAGATTATCCATCGGATTTCAGCGGACATCCGACGGATGATCCGAACACTACCTTACAGACTTGCTGTGAGAGAACCGGATTATCCGTCGGACTTCCGCGGATGTCCGTCGGATGATCCGAACTTTTGGCTCACTAACTTGCTGTGATCGAGCGGATTATCCGGCAGATTTCCGCAGAAGTCCGTCGGATTATCCGAACATTGGCTCAAAGACTTGCTGTGAGCGATCGGATAATCAGGCGGATTAGCCCGAAAATCCGGCGGATTTTCTGCCTCTTCTAAAAGACTTTCACCATTTTCTTCCTTTAGCATTGTCATCCTAACAAAGTACGTACAAAGATTTCCTAGACAATTACAGACTCAGAAACAGAATAAGGAGAAAAACCGTCTTCTTTGTAGTCTCCAAGCTGCTTCATAGTCTTTGGCAAAACTGATAAAGGAGAGATGCAGAGCTCCATGATCTTTGATTAGCGTTATAAACTGGAGAATCCTTTCTTCTATTCTTGCCTGTGAGAAGTGAAAACTAAAAGACGTACAAGGGTTATTGTGAACAATGATCAAAATCGATGTGCCAACAGAAAGCTCGTAATTGATAGATAGATACCGAGTATCTCCATGGCTATAATAGTTGTATACACAAGTGTAGCTACCATCGGCCAGCCCTGTGACTATAACCTTGTCTTGAGTTACTCATTCTCCTCTCGACCCTCAAACTACTGTTGGGACCTTCTAGACAACTGAATTTGAGAATGATTATGATCTTTCCCTCGACCAAATGCCAACCTAGGAGACTACCTATTCTCAAGAGACCAAATGTTGTGAGCCTCTAATCATTTTTTGAAGCTTGCCATTACTAGAACCCTTGTGACAATAGTCTGGCAGGTTTGACACAAATAGAAATTCACGACTCAGTTGTTAGAAATCTTTTCATAAGATGTGCCTTAAAATTGGTTACCCCGTCAATAACTCTTGTACACTATGGACGGGTAGATCATTCTATTTTATCGACCATGTATCATTATACCCACTCGTTTTCCATTTATTGAGGAACGGCCCTTGACTTGACTTATATCTACCGTATTCCGTTACGCCGTGCCTTATTCTTTATTAACAAGAGTCGAGGTACAATATCCGGACTTTAGGATTCTTCTAGCCTCATTATTCCTAAAACCATGTCCTAGCTTCTAAGGTGGGTAGACTGTAAGCCTTCTTGGGATATCCGAGGGTTACCGATTGATTAGAATAATTTTCCCATTAGAATGATAATTAGTGTCCATGGACTCCCACTATCCATTTAGATCATTTTGTGTCCCCGGCCGTGTCATTAATATTCGGAGCACGAGACCAGCTGTTACCTTCCAACAAAATTTACATGTAAGATCTAGACGAGGCCACCTTCATTTAGGTATATCAGGTCTGTCACGACCCGCACCCACTGTGAGGGTACGAGAACGTAACAACGCCCAGCCTACGCCGCAGTGTCGGCGGTAGAACGCTGTCCTAGGTCAACATACATCTAGCAATATAATACTAAGCAGTAAATGAACTCAATCACAACTAAGGAGGAAGAAAACACGATATGATATAGAACTCAAGGAAATACTAAAGATAGAAAAGTCTAAGATAATATCCCAGCAAATATCCAGAGTACATATCTCGGCTACTGAATAAGAAAGAATATATACAACTCAACATCTCTGAACAGAAGTAAAATCTAGCTAAACAGTCTCAAGACAAAAAGAAAATAAGATAAGGCTTAACTAAACTAGTCTAGGCAGTGGGGTGATGTCCTCAGCTAGAGCTGTCCCGTAGAAGGCATCCTCCCAGGCCTCCTCCTCGTCCTCTGTAATATTTTCAACAGGTCCAGTCAGGACATGAGCGAGTACAATACATCTCAACAGTTCATAGCAGGTTAGAAGATATAATCATGCAGTAAAGTAAGATACAAGTACTGAAAGAAGTACAGTATGTAACAGAGAGAGAAAGCTGTAATAGAAATATCTACTATAAATAAAGAACTAATATGTGGCTAGTGAGTCAGAGTACAATATAGACATGTAAATGGCATAGGAGATTCTGATAAGACACTATGGAAAAGATTCTGATAAGATACTACTTGGGTATTATTCACATGTCTACTTCTACTCCCCCGTACCCCAATCAGTACACAAGGATCCAAACATGTTATGTTATAATTCTATGTAATAGCCCCCGAAGGGTGGTAAGCCCCCGAAGGGTGGTACATAGTAGTCCCAAAAATGGGGATTCTAGGAGATTCTAGGACACCCAGTAAATGGGATAAGAGATTCTAGGAGACTCTGTGATCATAAGGGTATATGTCACAAGTAATCAAAGAACCAAAGAAGCATATGGTACGCTATGTAAGTGAAACGCATAGAACATAGAGTACTCGATGCTCCCTAAGGATAACATCTCAAGAAGGGATCCGTATAGTACTAATCCGTATGACCAACGTGACAGTACAAGTAAAGTAATCTACTGCAGGAAATAATTCTAAACAGGATATAAAATGATCAGAGAATGTACTCGCCTGTATCTGAGTGTCTGAAGTAAATGTACTATCCGAGGAGAGGTATCTGGCTCCTAATCAGAACAGCACAAGTCACAACAAGTCTAAAATGATATAATAAAGTCCTACTATGCATTCTACATGATTCTAGGTCAATCTAGGCCAAAATCAACTCTTGGTCAACTCTAGAAGCCAAATTAGGTCAACTATGGTCAACTAAGTCAAACTAGTCTATACTAGTCTAACTAGTCCATTCTAGGTCTAATAAGACTAAACAAGTCTAATCTAGACTCACTAGCTAAGCAAACACCACATAGGCCATAGGCTAATAAGCTATACCATGGGCCAATAGGCAAACCATGCTAAATCAACCCCCAAAACATTTATATACAACACACATATATATCTAATATATGATAAACATAGATATCATAATATACCCTAATATAGGAATACACATATATCTATTTGGATAGGCTAATAGGATAACATGGCATATAAGCTAATAGGAAAAACACATATTGATGTGCTATACAAAATAACTTAGAATTGATCCTATAGGCTATGTAAACCATACAACATAATATGTTATACCTACCAATATACATATGTATATAAAGAGGGGGGACACTCAAGTACATGTGCATATGTGTATGTGTGTGTGTGCTAATGTAGAGTGTTTAAGGACATGTATGTGTGTGATGAGAGACACTAGAAAACAGTGAGTGATAGAAAAATGAAACAATGTAGGCTATCATAGGAAATCAGTGAATGCAACATAGGCAATCAGTGTACACATTTGAAACAGACATTCATTTCAGTGCAAGAAGGACATGCAACCAATCCTTAATTGGATTTCAATCATTCACCCAACCAATGCAAACAGGGAAACCTGGAAACAGTGCACAGGTTTAGGAAAATCAGTAAGGTAAAACAGGGAAAAATAGAGTGTGTATAATATGCTAGAGTGTCAAGAGGGTATAACAAACTTGTGTGTGTAACATATGTGAGAGTGAGTGAAACATGAAAACAGTGATAAAGTGATGGCTAACAGTGAATAGGAGAGTCACATGTGTGTTCTCAGGTGGCAGGAATGCATACAAGGGTGTAGGGTGCCAATGACAGGAATGTATGTTTATATACAGTGTGCAGGAAAAATATGACAGTGAACTGTGTGAACCAATTAATGGGGTACTCATGATTCTCTTACATGTAAATCAATGACAGGTATACAATGATCTTAGGTTCACTCATATTTCAAAATGGAAGGGAATCAATTTAAGAAATAAACCATTCTCAGTTTATCTAGAGTCCTATTTTCAGTTATAATGTAAACTAAGAACTCAGTTATCACATTTCAGCAAATCACATCAGTTAACAGTTCATAATTAGGAAAACTGGAATCTCAGGATTTTGTGTGTAAATGTGTCTATGGTATGAAATACTTGTGTATGTCTATGTGTAGGGAAGACAGTAAAACAACCCTGTGGGAGTGTGTGTGTGAGACAATGCAAATATGCATGTGTGTGCTAAGAGTGAGGGTGTACAGGAATGTAATGTGTGTGTGTGGGCTATATGCATTGGGGCATACTTGAAACAATGTGTATATATAACTAGATGGTAAAAATCTGGAAAACAGTGTGCAGGAATTAAAAACAGTGAAGAGAGGGAGACAAGGCTGTGTGTGTGTGTGTGTAGAATACAAGAGAGTGTGTAGGAAAACCTGTGTGCTAGGGTGTGTGTATGAAAGGGGCATAGACTAGAACATGTGTGTGTCAAGTGGGTGATATAGAAACAATGAATACTTGTGTGGTATCCTGAGAACAGGGTATACCTATACATGTAGAGAAGGAAAAAAGGAAATATGTGGTGTACTTGTGTGTGTTAGGCATGAGATTACAAGAGTGTGTGTGTGTGCTAGATATCTGAAAACAGTGAGGAACATGTGTGATGTCCTGAGACAGTGAGTGTCACAAGGGAAAAACAGTGTGAGGTTCACTTGTGAACAGTGAACCAATGTACACTGTTCAAACCTGGAAAACAATGAGTGTTTATGATTCACATTAGTGTGTCAAGGGGTGTCATAGCTATGTACTAGTGTATGTGTGATAGAGGGTGTGTAACAGGGAATGGCAAGAGTGAAACAGTGGACAAAGCTAACAGTGAACTAGAGGGCCATGCATTAACAGTTCACAAGAGATCCAAAAACAGTTTAATAGAAAACAAATTAAACCCAAACTTCAACCCAGATATCTCAGAAAATCATTTAACAGTTCATATAGTTACCCACAATCAGTTTACTAATGTTAACCCCCATTTCAGTTTAAACAGTGAATGTTAACAGGAACCAAATTCAACTACTAAAATCCTATTCACACATTCCAACAGCCTACACTAATTCAAATGTACATTAATATATACTAACCAATATGTAGGAAGAATTTTAACAATGATAATGGCATTTAAATCAGGATCAATTTGCTGAAAAGAAAACTGGAACATTGTATCAGTTCTATACAGTTGAACCCAACTCGAATACCAAATCCCATTCTACACATTCCAAAGCCTAACTTGCATGCCATACTCTTAGTTAACATGATATGTAACATGTGGGAACCCAATTTAGTGAAAAAACTAACTCAATAGGGAATTAAAAAGTATTGGAAAAACTGGAAATTCAGTATCAGAGCTATGTATCAGAAATTGCAGTTCAATCCCAAAAATCGAGCCAAAACTCCATCAAAACCATTCCTAATGTGCACCTTAATATAAAAGAGGTTAAACATGATATTTAGAATCTAATTAGCAAATAAAACACAATTTAAACTCATTAAAATTGATTTAAAACCATCACCAACACCCTGTGCACTGAACCGCACAGTGCAGTGCACGTGCACGTGCAAATACGTGTCCGACACGATACGAGGACTCGTGAAACTTTGCGAGCCTCGTGTCAGGCCGTGCCCCAATACGTGTGTCAAAAATCAGGTGTTGAAGTGGCGTGTGCACTGCACAGCAAGCCCCGAGTAGCAGGGCACGCACAGTGCCGCGCGCGCGCACACGCACCCGCGTGTTCCCGTGTCCCCCGTGGCACAACACGACACAAAAACCACATCAAGACACTAGAAACCTATAAGCAAGACCAAAACCCTAATTTCTATTCAAAAACATTTCTAAAACTCAACCGAAATGTCCTTTGGGGCATTTCGTCGAACACATGCACCATGTCACTGATACGTGTCCAAATAGGACACGAATTGGACACAAAACTTAGGGTTAGCTATTTCTATAGCTAGGTTAGGGCTAGGGCATCCTAGTAATAATTTTTAACAGAATCTAAATGCAATAGAAGGAGATATACCTATAGGTGAATAATGGTTCAAAATCCCCAAATGGAAAGAGCTCCACAAACCACCAAACTTCCTCAAATTGTGTGTTCCCTAAAAATACTCATCAACAACAGCAAGGATACTAACATTAGGTCCTAATGCAATTTGTTTGAAGGAATTTGGAGAAGAAATGGATTTTATAAGGATTTACAAGGATGAGGACTCACCTCTTCCAAATAGCAAAGTTTCCTAAAGAGGCAACCCTAGTTTTAGGAGCATATAAATGGGGGGGCTGACCATAGTGGGCTGGTCAGATTTTCTATGGTTAGGGCTTGGTTCAATGGGTGTGGGCTATGGGCCATTAAGCCTATTAGTCATAAAATGACTTGTGACTTCACAAGCCATTTCTTAATCAAACTAGCTCCTAATTTCACCAAACTAATCCCAATGAGTTAATCCTCATCAACTTAAGTCAACCTAGGTTTTCAAATCCTAATCTCTTAGTCATGACCTAGGTTAGCCACTAGGTTAGTATCCAAGGTCAACATAAGTCAAAGCCACTAAAACACAAAAATCAATTATTCTAAAATCACTAAAAAATCACATTAATTATAAATAATAATAATAATTCAAATTAAATTCTAAAATTTTGAAAATGATCAAAATACTCTCATTTGGAAAACTGGGTGTTACAAGGTCCCACTCAAACTCGTCCCCTGGTACTCTATTTTTATAGTACGACTTTCAGGTTAAAAGGACTAGCTATAACCCTTATCATAGTACCGGTACACTTCCCGACTTCCACTAGAGGCTCGACTTCGACTCAATTCCTTTAACCAAATATATGGTTGTGTCCTATTCGAAGCCTACCACGCACATGCCACTAGTGTGCCACCCAATTGAGGCCTCATGTGCTACTTAAACATAAAAGTCACTGATGGTACATTTTTGGGCTTTAGGAACCTAGCTAACTAACTTGACTAGCAACTAGCTCAACCCCTTGAGTAGAAACCTATTCTAGGATACCCTAATCTAGTAGGAAGAGTTTTATTATTGGGATCTTGTCCAGTCCATATAGATTGAAATCCAATGTTCATCCAACCAACGACTGACGTCCAATAGGGAACCCATTAAGACCCAGCAAAATCCATCCAGGCATACCACCATATTTTATCTATAGAACCGAACTATTTGAAATAGGCCCTTATACCTATTATGTAGTCTCCACATCTAAAAATGTATAGTCATTCGTAACCCTTATTCCATCTACCTGAAAATCGCGACACTTTCTTGTGTTGCATTTATACCCCTTGCTTGCGTGTTTAAATAACCACGAAAAAGACCATAATATTGAATTCTCAAATTTCGTTCTATTATGGAACCTTGTTTAGAATTTCGAAAACATGACTTCTATATTACACAGATTGCAAGCCCCTCTAAGAAACAAGGGTTCTTCGACGTAGCAAGTGACTGAAATAGAGTAGCCCAATCTAGCAAAAAAATCAATGGTTCGTAAACATTTTTAGCTGTGTCGTTGGATACTCTCTACCGCTCTTGAAACTTCATAGTTGCTCTTGATTATTCTCCCTTATCTTCCAGTCCTACCTATTTCAGAAGACGAATGGTTATGCTTATTAGAATTTGTCAATATTTCTTAGCCATTTGTGTAGATTTGTTGCTGGTTAAATTTTGGGTTACTTGATAGATACGAGAGGATTATAGTTACCTTATGCCCAGATATTGTTGGTAGGTTTGTTAGCAACCAGTTAGAAGATTTAAGATTTTAGTTTGAGGAGTGGTGTGACCAAAGGTGGGTATAAGTCCTGGAGGCTATATGGCCAGGAGAAGAATACAAACTATTTTTGAGGAATTAAAAATTTAAGGAGATTAAGGTTCAGGTAGACTTCTCGTTGAATCTCAAGGAGTAGTTATGGATTAGAATTTCGAGGACGAAATTATTTTTAAGGTTGGTAGATTTGTAGCTCCCCGTTCCAAAATTTTTGAATTTTTTTATTATTATTTATTTTATTGAGGTTAATATTTAGATAAGAATTATTTACTAATTTTGGTTATATTAATTCGTATCAAATAAATGTATAATATATATATTCATATTTGCATTAATAAGATCTTAGACTGATAATAAATAAATACATAAAAGTATGTGTATATATATATGTATATAAATATATTATCTATGTATGAATGTGTATGTATATATGAATTATATATGTGAATATATATGTATAAATATATATATATATATATATATATATATATATATATATATATATATATATATATATATATATATATATATATATATATATTCACAAAGAAAATTTTATTAAAATCAGGAAACAACCACACCGAACAACAAAACAGGGCTTGGCCCACCACAAACCAAAACCAAAGTTTGAAATTCAAAAACGGGAACCGTTCCCGGGGGAGGAGGGCACGTGGCGGTCCAACGCAAAGACGAGGGGGCAGCATCGGGCGCGAGGCCCGGAGTTGGTGGACGCGGAACCCTAGCGGTCAGGGGCGGGGCCCGAGGGGGATCGGGTCCCGAGGGGGCGATACGGGACTCCCGTGCTCTTGCTAGGAGCACGCCGCCGGAGAGGGATGGCCGGCGGGAGGCCACCGGCAGCGACGGGGGCCTTTGACGGGCGAGTACGACGGGCGGGGTCGACGACTCGGCGGGGAGTGCCGCGGGAGATCCACCGAGGACGGCAGGGAGCCACGCGAGGGGACGGGACGCTGGAGGGGAGGGCTCAGCCACGAGTGAGCGAGCCGGTGGCGGCTGAGGATGCGACCGGGCGCACAGGATAGGAGTACGGCGGGGAGCCACGAGAGGAGACAGGGGGGCTGAGCCGGAGGAAGCGGCCTGAGACCAGGACGAAGGCGGGGAGGCACGAGGAGACGGGGAAACGAGCCGGAGGAGGCGGCCGGACAAGCTCCGGAAGGCGACCCCGGAGGCGGAGACTGACATGGAGGGGGAGGAGGAGCACCGGGCGGGGAGGGCCGGGAGGGGAGACCACCGGACGGAGTGAGGGAGAAGCGGCCCGACCCCAGGAGGGTGCCGCTGCCGGGAGGGGAAGGCCGCCGGTGAGGGGAAAGACGCCGGAGAAGCCAGGAGAGACCGGACAGAAGGGGTCAGGGGGGCGCACCGACCATGGGCCCTAGGCGGCGCCTGGGAGCTTGGGGCTAGCAGAAGTAGCGCTGTCCCCACGCCGACGCGGAGGGGAGGCTGGCACCTCCGAGGGCGGAGGCATGCCACTGAGAGGTGGCCGGCTGGGCAGGGAGGGGAACCCAGTGCCACCGAAGGGTGGAGGGGTCCTGGGAGACCCAGTACCAACGCTGGAAGGAGGGGTCCTGGTGGTAGGCTCCCGTCGCCGCCGAGGAGGAGGGGAACGCTGCGGCGGGTTGGACTACAGGAGGGGGATGAGGATCCTCGACCGAGGACGGAAGATGTGCGGCGAGGGGGGGCTTTGGGAGGTAGGCCGCCGAGGTAGGGTACGGAGGCGGGAGGGGGGGACTGGATGAGGGAGGGGTCCGCCTGGGAGGGAGGCGAGGCGGGGAGGGTGGCGGGAGGAGTGGCCGGGTTGAGGGGGACGCCGGCGGGGGGGCAAAGGTGGGGGGGTGGTGAGGGGGATTGACGGAGAAGGGGCCACCTCAAGGGCGGAGGAGAGGGCAGAGGAGAGCGACGGGGAACCGAGCGTCAGAGGAGGAGGAGGGGGAACTGGAGCGGGGGAAGTGGAGGGAGGGGCTGCGGCCACATGGACGGAGAAGGGCACCGTTGCGGCGGAGACTGCAGCCGCTCCGGTTGGAGGAAGCGGAGCAGGGCCAAGGAGGGAGGGTGCCGATGATGCCCGGAGGCGCCGAGACCTGCGACGCCGACGATGACGAGAGCGTAGGCGGCTCCGCGGTCGGGGGAGGAGGGGGGCGCCGTACCACGGGCAGCCTGGAGCAGGGGCTCCCCATGGGGGTATCGGCCGAGAGAGGCCTGGCCAGCCGTCGAGGCCGGGGATGACAGGAAGGCTGGGGGCCTCGCGGTGAGGCGCGAGTCGCCGGGGGACGGCCGGCCACCGCCCGGGGGCGGGGGGATGGCTCACGAGGGGCGCGCGAGCGCCGACCGAGGGTATCCAAGCCCAGAACCCGTCTGCCATTTATATATATATATATTATTCTTTTTTTTCTATATATATATATATATATATATTTTTTTTTTTTCTATATATATATATATATATATATATATATATATATATATATATATATATATATATATATGAACATGTATATACAAATATAAATAGGTGTATATGTGTATGTATAAAAATAAATATACATAAATATATATGTGTGTGTTTATAGATATATACATATAGATTTATATATATTTATAAAATAACAAATTAAGTAGCAAGCTAGCTTGGCCCAAGCCAGGCCTGTCCAGGCCCAGCCCAGGCCCAGCCCAACCCAGCAGCCAACGGCAAACCAAAGTTTTCTGGCCCAACTCTGTTTATAAACAGAGCAGTATATATGCATCTATATGTATAGCCGAGAACGAGAACGAGAAGGTCGGCAATCGAAAACCCTAAACTCCCCAACACGGCGCCTCCCCGACACCCCCACGACTTTCCTACCACACAGGCGAACCTCCCTGCCGTGGCGCAGCCGTTGGTTACTGGCCAAGGCCGCGGCGGCGCGCAACAGAACGGCTAGCCACCACAGAGCCGACCCCCAGGTACCATTTTTCTCATTCGATTTTCTCCATGATTGCTCGATTATTTTCGAAGCTATAAACTCCCAATGGAAGACTACATTGCCACCTTGACATAGCAATAAAGAGTTTAGGACCAAGTCGATCAACCTGCCGAGAAGATCGACGCGAAGTCGAGTCGAAACTGTCCAAACACGAAACAGTAAACCCGGCCTCAACCCCTATTTTCAAAGTAGAATTCTGAACCCAATATTAGGAATTTCAAAAATCTAATTGAAGGAGTTTATTGACAACATATAGGACAACAAAACCCTTCTTTTAGTTTTAAATAAATCTAGGTATTCATTAAATAAAACTTGTTCAAAGTTGATCAAAAACCTGTTTTTAAAACTTGAAAAACCATCCGATACGACGTGCGTTCCGTCAAACCGGACGACGTGGTCGCGCACCGTAAGCATCGAAAGGCGCGTACGGATATTGCGGACTTGTGGGCTTTGACGGAGTTCAAATTGGTCGCGTGTGCGCGACGAATCTGATGCGTATCCGTCGAAATTTACTGTATCGGTCACTTTGCAAATTCCCTAATTACTTTATGCACGCTCGTCAGATTGAGACGAAACTTGCACCAACAGGACCGTATCATTTTTCTGGTCCTGTATGCCAAGTTTGGTCCAATTCTGAGACATTTGATTGGACCGCCGTTTTACGGGCCCCACGGTCCCATTCAACGGGCAATTTTGTGTACGGCCCGTCGAAATCTAACTTTGGACATACGGTTGGATTCGTATCGGAAAACCGGACCTGTTGACATATAGTTTGACGACTTTAGAGACTATTGACTCTGGCACATTTTTTGGTGCAAAGCAGGTCCAACGGTGGACACTGTTTTGACCCGAAATTACCGTTTTGCCCCTGTGTCCAGAATTGGACTTAAGGACAGGCAATTCTAGCTAATTTAACTATCCAGAATTAGACTTTAGTGACTCATCTGATGTGGTTGTACTATCGGTTTCTCCAGCTAAGGACCTCAGGCAAGTGCACTTTCTGATTGCTTTCGATTCTTAGTAGTCTTTTCATTTCATGTTTATACATATATCTTGCTGCTTGTTGACACGCTCGTCACACGGAGTAGTCGGAACGGGAAATATCTTAGTATACATGTGGACTACCCAGAACTATCCCAATATGTCTAATCTTGACTGATAGCAGCTGCACACGACACGTGCATGGTGCCGTATTTATCCCATAGCCGTTCACGTGTTGAAAATGATATTTCACACCACATAGGTAGTTGTCTTTTATTTACTTTTTTTTTCTCGTCCATCATGCCATGTCATCAGTACTTTCCAGTTTTTATATCTCATATGTTATTTTCATGTCTTGTTAATTCTATTGTGTTTTCGCATTGCCGTCGGTTTGTGTACTTGTTCCATTCCTGACTGGAAACCAACATTTTTCAAGTTAGCCGTGACTTCACTTAGCTTGGGAGATTCGGGTGTACTTGCAGACAGAAACCTAGAAATAGATAGCAGCTGTATTTAATTTCCCTAATTGTGAAATCTTGTATTTTCTTCAATTATAAATGTTGTAACAAATTTAAAAATGTGAATGAGCAGCAAATGTTATATTTTGAGCATTTATTTCTTGCGGGCTTGACAGCGTTCTATCGTCGACTCTGCGGCGTAGGCTGGCTTGGACACGTCTCCTATCCAAAAAAGCGGGTGCGGATCGTGACAACTAGTTTTGACTTCGGTTGACCATTTTGACCAAAAGTTAACAAAAGTCAACCGAGAGTCAAACTTAGCCTATAAGTGACTAAAATTGACCGAAACCAAATCAGAGTTAACAAGTTGACTGAAAGTCAACTGTTAGTCAACATTTGACTTGTTTGACCTGGGATTGACCCAGGGTTGACTCAATGGTGACCAGAGTTGACCAGAGTTGACTTTTTGACCAAAAGTCAACTGTAAGTCAACCATTGACCCAGATTGACCTAGTTTGACTTGGATTGACTTCCTGTGATCTTGTTTGACCTTGGTTGTCCTTGTGTGACCTAGTTTAGCATGGTCTGACTTAGTTTGACCTAGTTTTGACTTAGACTTGCATATCATGACTAGATTAGCTTTCCTTTCATTAGTAAACCCTGTTGACTCATGGTATCTCATCTTTAGGTCTGTGATTACTCTGAGCTTCTGTTCACCTTATCAGCTCAGGACCACAGGCGAGTACATTTACTGATAGTTTTCATTGTCTTGATATCTGCTATATCCGATTCAGTTGTAGTGTCTTACTCGATTTCCAGTCACGGTAGTTCACGGACTAGTATATATTGGATCATGACATGAGATGTTATTCCTGGACTTTTTTGGTATATTGGTACACGATATTTCTTATTTTCTGTACTGTATAGACATCGATTTGGGAGTGGACTGCCCCCCTGCTTTTGAATCCCGTGTCATGACGTGTCATGTCCAGATCCATTATACTATTCGCGGGTGGGGAATTATTAGGGGCTATGTGATCAAAGCCTCATGTCACTATATTCATGTGCTTGCGCCACTCTCACCTCACGTAGGGTGTAGCGAGATCTTATTCATGTGCTCGTTATCCAGGTTGGCCGGCATAACCCTTTCCAGATTTTTATGTGATTGTCGGGCCAAGTGGATAGCCTGTCCCGTAATATTTCCCAAGCCGATCACATAACATTCTAATAATTCAAGTCACATTTTTATATTTATTTATCATAGGTGGCTAAGTTCTGTACGGGAGAAGGGTTACAACCCCGGTCCTTGTTTGGTTTAAGGGTTGTAACTCGGCTTCCGAATAGTTTCCAAGTCATCATCATATATATATATATATATATATATATATATATATATATATATATATATATATATATATATATATATATATATATTGTCGTCCTATTCAGTACTCATATCTTGATATATATTTTCTGTTGATTTTGTCTCGTTTTTCACATATTCTACATGCTCTTATGATATACTTTGATTGGAGGCTAGGTTCTGTTCGGGAGAAGGGTTACAACCCTGGTCCTTGTTTGGTTTACGGGTTATAGCTCGGCTTTCGAATGGCTCCTAGTCATCCCATATCTTTATCGTGTATTTCATTATAATGTCTCTTATAGAATTTGTCAATTCATATGGAACTGCTGTTAGTGTTTGTCACGACCCGGTCCCAAATTATTGGGTCGAATCGGATCATGTCCACCCTAGTCAAGTTTTATATTATTCTATCATAACACGAGTATCGATGCGATTTAATGAAATAAAAGTCAAGTTAACATTTATTGAGAAAATTTGCATTTTCCGATTATTTGGCAAAACTTTGTTTTTTATAATATATCTAAAACTAGGTTTTTCTTTAAATGAGAAAAACATGAATTTGTTTAAATAAAACAAACTTATATTTTATTATTAACTAAATGTGGGAAAAATATTTAATTTTCTATATAAAATAAATATTCAATTTATTATTCTACACGTTTATCGATAACTAACGAGACCAGAAAAACAAACCAAAAGAAAACAAAACTATATTATGCAATTACAAAACCACAGAGAAAGGAATAAAGACTGGACTTGTGCCCTTACAACACTTTACATAAATTAATTGAATTTAAAGTAATTGAATTGCTGGTGAGCTCTGAATGCCGAAAAGTGGGCCATTCAGCAGGCCGAAGTCCTGCACTCAAAATACTATTGGCCAGTAATACGTTCTAATAATAATTTAATTTAAAAATATAAAAATATGGTAAGTCTCAGACTTGGTCCAAAATATCGTGTTGTATTCTAGCTTATGCCTCAACGTCCGAAAATTTTGGTTTCGTTTGCATTTCGCTAGGGTCTACAGACCGATACGGTCATTGCCTGAAAATGATACAAAAACCATATTTAAAACCAACAATTCAAGTTGTAATTCGTTTTGCAAAGGCCGGGATTTGGAAATAGTTTTATTCAAACTTTAATATATTTTCTGAAAATTTGGACAGCACCTCCTCTATAATTGGGACAACCCAATCCTGAGAAAATGCCAATCAACACAAATACATATCCCAAACCAGAGATAGCTAAATTATAAACCATAAAATATAACCAAAAACTACATAACGTTTCCGAAATAGAATTCGGAAAACCCGAAATGAAATTTGGGAAAATCGAAAACCACAGAACCAATCTAATAAGAAAATGGTCACAGAACCATATACGAGATAATTTGGGTAAATCCGAACTTAACTCAAAAATTTCGAGAAACCACAGAAATCACAAAACAAAGTCAAAGCTAAAGAATCATTCAAAAAAAAATCCGAAACCACGAATTGATTCGATTCCCATAGCAGGATCGGGGACCATGTCATCATTGACTCTACGGGAGGGACGAACTACTCTGATTAACAGAAATTACCCAATATCCGTTGGTGAGGGAGCCGCGGGATAATCTCGGGAACGAAAACGGAAAGCGCTGGACAGCGGGATATACTTTGATTGGAGGCTAGGTTCTGTTCGGGAGAAGGGTTACAACCCTGGTCCTTGTTTGGTTTACGGGTTATAGCTCAGCTTTCGAATGTCTCCTAGTCATCCCATATCTTTATCGTGTATTTCATTATAATGTCTCTTATAGAATTTGTCAATTCATATGGAACTGCTGTTAGTGTTTGTCACGACCCGGTCCCAAATTATTGGGTCGAATCGGATCATGTCCACCCTAGTCAAGTTTTATATTATTCTATCATAACACGAGTATCGATGCGATTTAATGAAATAAAAGTCAAGTTAACATTTATTGAGAAAATTTGCATTTTCCGATTATTTGGCAAAACTTTGTTTTTTATAATATATCTAAAACTAGGTTTTTCTTTAAATGAGAAAAACATGAATTTGTTTAAATAAAACAAACTTATATTTTATTATTAACTAAATGTGGGAAAAATATTTAATTTTCTATATAAAATAAATATTCAATTTATTATTCTACGCGTTTATCGATAACTAACGAGACCAGAAAAACAAACCAAAAGAAAACAAAACTATATTATGCAATTACAAAACCACAGAGAAAGGAATAAAGACTGGACTTGTGCCCTTACAACACTTTACATAAATTAATTGAATTTAAAGTAATTGAATTGCTGGTGAGCTCTGAATGCCGAAAAGTGGGCCATTCAGCAGGCCGAAGTCCTGCACTCAAAATACTATTGGCCAGTAATACGTTCTAAAATAATAATTTAATTTAAAAATATAAAAATATGGTAAGTCTCAGACTTGGTCCAAAATATCGTGTTGTATTCTAGCTTATGCCTCAACGTCCGAAAATTTTGGTTTCGTTTGCATTTCGCTAGGGTCTACAGACCGATACGGTCATTGCCTGAAAATGATACAAAAACCATATTTAAAACCAACAATTCAAGTTGTAATTCGTTTTGCAAAGGCCGGGATTTGGAAATAGTTTTATTCAAACTTTAATATATTTTCTGAAAATTTGGACAACACCTCCTCTATAATTGGGACAACCCAATCCTGAGAAAATGCCAATCAACACAAATACATATCCCAAACCAGAGATAGCTAAATTATAAACCATAAAATATAACCAAAAACTACATAACGTTTCCGAAATAGAATTCGAAAAACCCGAAATGAAATTTGGGAAAATCGAAAACCACAAAACCAATCTAATAAGAAAATGGTCACAGAACCATATACGAGATAATTTGGGTAAATCCGAACTTAACTCAAAAATTTCGAGAAACCACAGAAATCACAAAACAAAGTCAAAGCTAAAGAATCATTCAAAAAAAAAATCCGAAACCACGAATTGATTCGATTCCCATAGCGGGATCGGGGACCATGTCATCATTGACTCTACGGGAGGGACGAACTACTCTGATTAACAGAAATTACCCAATATCCGTTGGTGAGGGAGCCGCGGGATAATCTCGGGAACGAAAACGGAAAGCGCTGGACAGCGGGATATACTTTGATTGGAGGCTAGGTTCTGTTCGGGAGAAGGGTTACAACCCTGGTCCTTGTTTGGTTTACGGGTTATAGCTCGGCTTTCGAATGGCTCCTAGTCATCCCATATCTTTATCGTGTATTTCATTATAATGTCTCTTATAGAATTTGTCAATTCATATGGAACTGCTGTTAGTGTTTGTCACGACCCGGTCCCAAATTATTGGGTCGAATCGGATCATGTCCACCCTAGTCAAGTTTTATATTATTCTATCATAACACGAGTATCGATGCGATTTAATGAAATAAAAGTCAAGTTAACATTTATTGAGAAAATTTGCATTTTCTGATTATTTGGCAAAACTTTGTTTTTTATAATATATCTAAAACTAGGTTTTTCTTTAAATGAGAAAAACATGAATTTGTTTAAATAAAACAAACTTATATTTTATTATTAACTAAATGTGGGAAAAATATTTAATTTTCTATATAAAATAAATATTCAATTTATTATTCTACGCGTTTATCGATAACTAACGAGACCAGAAAAACAAACCAAAAGAAAACAAAACTATATTATGCAATTACAAAACCACAGAGAAAGGAATAAAGACTGGACTTGTGCCCTTACAACACTTTACATAAATTAATTGAATTTAAAGTAATTGAATTGCTGGTGAGCTCTGAATGCCGAAAAATGGGCCATTCAGCAGGCCGAAGCCCTGCACTCAAAATACTATTGGCCAGTAATACGTTCTAAAATAATAATTTAATTTAAAAATATAAAAATATGGTAAGTCTCAGACTTGGTCCAAAATATCATGTTGTATTCTAGCTTATGCCTCAACGTCCGAAAATTTTGGTTTCGTTTGCATTTCGCTAGGGTCTACAGACCGATACGGTCATTGCCTGAAAATGATACAAAAACCATATTTAAAACCAACAATTCAAGTTGTAATTCGTTTTGCAAAGGCCGGGATTTGGAAATAGTTTTATTCAAACTTTAATATATTTTCTGAAAATTTGGACAGCACCTCCTCTATAATTGGGACAACCCAATCCTGAGAAAATGCCAATAAACACAAATACATATCCCAAACCAGAGATAGCTAAATTATAAACCATAAAATATAACCAAAAACTACATAACGTTTCCGAAATAGAATTCGGAAAACCCGAAATGAAATTTGGGAAAATCGAAAACCACAGAACCAATCTAATAAGAAAATGGTCACAGAACCATATACGAGATAATTTGGGTAAATCTGAACTTAACTCAAAAATTTCGAGAAACCACAGAAATCACAAAACAAAGTCAAAGCTAAAGAATCATTCAAAAAAAAAATCCGAAACCACGAATTGATTCGATTCCCATAGCGGGATCGGGAACCATGTCATCATTGACTCTACGGGAGGGACGAACTACTCTGATTAACAGAAATTACCCAATATCCGTTGGTGAGGGAGCCGCGGGATAATCTCGGGAACGAAAACGGAAAGCGCTGGACAGCGGGATCGGCTACGAAAAACCGAAACAACAGCTTCGAAATAACAAACCGGACACGGGAAGGTGCTGGACCGGGCACGGACGGCCGGATCCGGAACAGGGCGGCCGGAGCGAGGCTCGCGGGGTGCTACAAAGAGGAACAACAGCGGCGAGAGGCCGCTGGGTCTGGGCGAGGTGGCCGGGCGGCTCGGGGACAACAGCGGCGGGGTCGCCGCTTGGCCTGGGCTGTCGCTGGGCTCGGGCGGAGCCGGCGGAAGCTCGGGATTGCCGGAGGGGCGCCGAATCGGGATGCCGAGAGAGGCTAGGGCAGAGCTAGGGCTTGGGAATTGTTTGGATGAGAGGAATGATGGAGAGGGAGAGGAGAAAGGGTTTTTATAGGGAGGATTTGGGGGTTACGGGAGGGGAAAGAAGGAGTCGGGGGTTTCGAAAGGGAGGCCGAAGTCACCAGCTTGGTTGAGAACGGCCAGGGAAGAGAGAGTTAGAGAGAAGAGTTTGTTATTTTAGAAAAGAATTTTTCTTTCCTTTAGAAAGGAAAATATATATAAATATATATATATAAAGGATTAAAAGTTGGTTTTGAAATAAATAGAGATTTGGGTTCGGCTCAAATACGGGAACATGACGGGTCCAGTCAGTCAATCAAAAATCAAGGTTTAATTTTTAAAAATATAATTTTCTTAACTAACTAATAATAATATCAATAATAATAATAATAATAATGATATCAATCTAATCTTAACTAAAATGCACTAATAAAAAAACCAAAAATCAAATATCGACCAAAAATACAGTAAAATCTAATATTCCAAAAAAAATTCGAAATTGCGGGTTTCACAACCTTCCCTCCTTAGAAAATTTTGTCCTCGAAATTAAAGGATAAGGTTAGGAGTTACCTCAGGTCTCAAATAGATACGGATACTGCTCCCGCATCTCGTCTTCTCGCTCCCAGGTTGACTCGCCTAGGAAATTGTGTCGCCACATAACTCTGACTATGGGCGTCACGGAGTTCCTGGTTTTCTTCTCACCCCTGTCTAAAATTGCCACTGGCTTCTCTGGTACTGTGAGGCTAGGTCCAATCTCCAGCTCTGAATGGTCCAAGATGTGGCTCGGATCCGGGATGTAGCGTCTGAGCTGTGAAACGTGGAAGACGTTGTGCACGCCTTCAAGATTAGCTGGTAGAGCTAATCGGTACGCTACTTCTCCGACTCGGCTCAAAACTTCGAATGTGCTGATGTACCTGGGGCTCAGCTTTCCTACTCTGCCGAACCTGATAGTTCCTTTGGTAGGGGAAATCTTGACGAAGATATTATCTCCTGCTTCGAACTCCACTGGTCGGCGACTGGTATCAGCCCAATACTTCTGTCTGTCCTGAGCAATCCTGAGCTTGTCTCTAATCACCTTTACCTTTCCTGCTGCATCGGTCACCATCTCAGGTCCAAGCAATACTCTTTCTTCTACGTTGTCCCAAGCAAGTGGAGTACGGCAACGACGTCCATAGAGTGCCTCGAATGGAGTCATACCAATGATAGCTTGGTAGCTGTTATTGTATGAAAACTCTACCAAGTGCAAGTGGTCTTCCCAAGACCCTCCAAATTCTAAGACACAAGATCTCAGCATGTCCTCTAGCGTCTGGATGGTTCTCTCCGATTGTCCGTCAATTTGAGGATGGTAGGCGGTGCTGATCTTCAATTGTGTTTCCAAACTGTCATGCAAGCTCTTCCAGAAGTGAGAGGTGAATCTGGTATCTCTGTAAGATACGATACTTATCAGAACTCCATGAATCCGGTAGATATGCTGCATGTACAGTGCTGCCAACTTCTCGGTGGATAGACCAACCTTGAAGGGGATAAAGTGAGCTAACTTCGTCAGTCGGTCCACAATAACCCAAATGGTATCCTTTCCTCCTTATGATCGAGGCAAACCTGACACAAAGTCCATCGTTATGTGTTTCCATTTCCACTCCGGGATGTCTAGCGACTGCAACAGTCCTGCTGGTCTCTGTCTGCTAGCTTTTACTTGCTGACAAATCAAGCATCTAGCCACAAACCTGGATACGTCTTTCTTTATTCCGTACCACCATACTACAGTACGTATATCCCGATACATTTTATTAGCTCCTGGATGTATAGAATACTGCGACTGGTGCGCTTCTTGCATCAGCTCATTTCTCAGTTCGCCAGTTGGTACGCAAAGCCTCGTACCATGCCTCAATGCTCCGTCGCTGGCGATTGAGAATCCTTCAAGTGTTTCTGCCAGCACTTGATCTCTGAGTTTGTAAAGCGTCTCGTCGTGAAATTGTGTCTCCTTGACTTTATCCATCAGACTTGAACGTACTTGCAACTGCATCATTGATGATTCAATCCTGGTACAATTGCTTCTCTTCCCAGCTTCTTTATTTCCTCTTCAGGCAGTACAATCTCCAGTCCAAGCTTCTCTATGTCTTCCAGTAAATGCCGCTCCTTGGTCAAAAATATTGCCATCGGGTATCGACTAAGTGCATCTGCAACAACATTAGCCTTACCCGGATGATACTGCAGGTCGATGTCGAAATCTTTCATCAGCTCCAGCCATCGCCTCTATCGCATGTTCAGCTCCTTCTGAGTGAAGACATATTTAAGACTTTTGTGGTCTGTAATTATTTCCACTCTCTCTCCATAGAGGTAATGCTTCCAAAGCTTCAGTGCAAAAATAACTGCTGCAAGCTCCAAATCATGCATGGGATAGTTCTTCTCATGAGTCCGTAATTGCCTAGATACGTAAGCAATTACTTTCCCGTGTTGTTGAAGAACACAACCCAATCCTTTACCAGAAGCATCACTGTGAATTGAGAAACTGTCGGTACCTGCGGGTAGCGCAAGTATCGGTGCCGTTGTAAGTCTCTTCTTCAGTTTCTTAAATGCTGACTGGCAAGCTTCAGTCCACACAAATTCTTTGTTCTTCCTTGTGTAGGCCTCAAAAATATAGTCACGCTGAGTTAATACAGCCTATCAAGAAAATGTCTAAAAGACACGCTGAGTTCTATCAAATCATTTCCTCAAAAGTAGGCAAAGTTCAAAATAGTACTCAAAGACAGCTCACCATTTGTCAGATTATAATTATGACTGACAGCACGACAGTTAATAAACGTCTCCTCGTATGCCATGTATGCACGGGATTCAAGAGATCTCAGCCGACTATTGTGTGATTTTTGAAATCTTCTTCAACAAGATTCGGTCTTCATCAAGTTGGCGTACCAAAAAAGGGCTTATCATCATTTAATGTGACTGACAAAGCAATCAATGTCAGAGATTTTGTGTCAGATGAGGCACGTCGAATCAAGACAGCTGGCCTTCTGACTCAAGTCTGCGTGCATTTTGAACTTCAGTGTTCCTGCCTAAAGTTTGCGTGTATTCTGAGCCTTCTGCCTCAAGTTTGCGTGTATTCTGAGCCCTCTGCCTCAAGTTTGCGTATATTTTGAGCCTAAGTATTTCTGCTGTAAGTCAGCATGGATTTTTCATCTCAACAGGGATTTCATCCTCAACCAGTTAGCGGATTATCATCTCAAATTATCAAATTGGAGTATGTGGCAGACATGCCATAGATCTCTCGTATGCGTGCCCCAGTAACTTGCACACGACTCATACATGATTGCCATGTGTCCAATAGTTATGGGCCACGTCCAGTAACTGCTCATCAACCTTGCGTACGATTGAGTCTTGCGTGATTATCAACTATGCATAGGTTATGAAGACAATTATCTTTTTAGTTATTTTTTTACTCTATAAATAGAGTTCTTTTCTCATTCATTGTACAGATATACAGAATATCTAAATTGCTGTCGAATTCTTGAGAGCTTTTCTTCTTTGCATCGTCCAAGGGATAAAGCGATCGTCTTCTAGATCGAATTCCTACAGTTGTATTTTCCCAGAATCAAAATAAATAAAGTGAATTTATTTATGGAAAATAAATTGGCGACTCTGCTGGAGAATCCCATCTTCTCTTCTGAGATGGCCACAACTCAATGCGACACTTCGTCGGTCGGATCGACGAAGAAGGTGATATCGATTCAGTTCAATCAACTCGCCTATGAAGAAATGCAGTGGGCTAAGGGTGGCAAGCACACTTCAGCCTCTATCACTACCGCCAAATCAAAGGGACGATCTGTCTACGTCCCTAAGAATCTGTTGGCGACCAAAGATGGTGAAGTTTTTACCACAATGCCCATTACTAACACTGGCAAGAACTCCACTGCAGGCACGCATACTCCTGTGTGCTCGAAGACGACAGCATCCAAAAGACACGCTAACAGTGATGGCTCCTTAGCCACATCTGTTTTCGTAGTCACACAGTCCAAAAGTCACGCTGACAGCACTGGCTCTTTAGCCAAACCTGTTCTAGCGTGCATTTCCAAACCCAAAAATCATGCTAACAGCACTGGTTCTTTAACCAAGCCTGTCTCAGCGTGTATTCCGCACGCATCATCCACAAAGTCAGCTCTCCCTGACTCAGCACGCGTACCGAAATCTGGCTTTTTAGCCAAGACTTAATATGCTAACAGTAATGGCTCCTTAGCCAGATTGTCACCAGCATATTCTAAGAAGAATAGCTCTTTAGCTATTTCTTCCTCTTTGCCAAGTTCTGCTAGAACTGGGGGTAGTCTTGCTATGGCTCCTCCACAAATGGCTCACAAAGTCCCTTCGAATAGGAACAACTCTTTAGTTGTTTCTTCTGCTCCTGTAGTGTTTACTTCAGGAACAGCTTTGGCTGACAGTTTTGTTAGTCAAAGAAAAGGAAATAGTCTTTTGACTACTCTTCCTTCTAGACATTCTATGTCTCAAAACTTGAACAAGGCTTAAAAGAAACATTTCTTAATGTCTTCTTCTACGACTTCTTCAAATTGGGCACAGAATTTGTCTCTACAAAATGGTTTGTTATCAACTCCTAATCAAGGGGATGGTTCAACTCTTCCTTCTCTGCAAATATCCAGATCAATGGAAGGAAAACTTCAAGTATCAAAGACCAATGTTTTACCTCCAACAGATCTAAGAACGAAACTTAATCAATCCCGTTTGGGAAGCACTTCTGGTGTTAAGAAACCATACCAATCGGGAATGAAAGTAAGAGATCCGGATGCAGAATATGCCAAAAATTATGTTGCTCAGATTAATCACTCTTTGTATAATCAAGAGCCGGCAAAATCCAAGAACAAGAAATACGTTCCTAAAAATGCACAAAGATTGTTCTCAAATATACCTCAATCTTCAAATACAGATTTACGAGAACATCTTCAACAAAAGAGGAGGAATAATTCTCTGTCAAGGGATTATGACCATACTGATCATGATTGTGACTTCCAACCAGGGTCATAATTCAATGCAGATGTCAAACTAAACGACAGTCTGTCTTTAATCGGATCCAGTGTGAACCTATGTCTGATGAAGATGAACCTCTTTTTGCCTCTTTCAATATGGCCTCTCGGGATACTGGGGTAGAACTGATAGTCAAGATGGGGTATATAGAGGCACCAGATCAAGAGTCCTGGCTTCTAATCAAAGAACTTCGATTTCTGAAGACTATTCTGAATTCCTTGGAGAATCCAACTTCCCACCTCTTTCTACTGGGGGTAGTTCTCCTACAACTGATTTTGATACACAAAGCAATGATTCAGAACAAACAGTATCATCAACAATCCCTCGTATAGTCACAACTTATATGGTGGATAGGAATACTGAATTAAACAATAAACCTTCTTCTTCGATGACTCCCCAAGACCAAAGAATTGCTTCTTTGGAACAACAAATAAAATCTATGGCTGATACTATGAAGTCAATGTATGAACTTATGGCAACCCAGCTGCAAAATCAACAGACTGTACCTGACGCCATACCAATTGACACTGGTGTAGGTCCAGTGCATGTTCCTCCAGTAGTATAATCCCATATCCCTGGGCAAGCTCAACCAATTCCTAGCCATTCGGGAGCTGGGGGTAGCGCTTATAATGCTGTCCCTCCTCCTAACTATTCTCTACAAGCTACAATTCCACAATCTTTCGGAGTCGTTAATAAAGAATTGAGGAATCTCCGAACCCAATTTGAGGCATTCAAACCGAAAGACGGTTTACAAAGGTTAGGTATCAAGCAACCTTATCCAATAGAATGGAAGCAAGTATCATATCCTCCTAAATACAAGCCTCCTACTATCTCATTCTTTGATGGGACCACCTCCCCAAGTCAGTTCATCAATCACTTTGAAGTGATGACTGAT
The DNA here is from genome assembly GCA_029216955.1 of Iris pallida. Classification (NCBI taxonomy): domain Eukaryota; kingdom Viridiplantae; phylum Streptophyta; class Magnoliopsida; order Asparagales; family Iridaceae; genus Iris; species Iris pallida. The sequence continues at coordinate 4,840,935 of JANAVB010035619.1, forward strand.
CTGTTGCAACCGAGCGACGCCCTCCTTACTCGGGTGTTTGTCGGATGTCTCAAGGGAACGACTTATGAATGGTATAGAAGTCTCCCTGATGGGTGTATTACCTCATTTGCCGGCTTCAAACAAATATTTCTTGAACGGTTCTATGAAGGGCTCAATGACATGACTATGTCTGCTCTTATAAGAATCAAACAAAAAAATAATGAAAGCACTGAAAGCTTCATTGAAAGATTTAGAAGAGAAGCTTTAAAAATGCCTCTCGGAACTCCCGATGCCGTCACTATCGACACTTGCAAGTCGAATCTCTTACCAATCATCAGCATGTGGACAGGATCCACTCAATTCTAAGATTGGCCTTCCTTCATCGTCAGTGCCAAAGTTGCCGAAGTCAGTGCCGAGACTTTCAAAGGTCTGGGGGTACACATGACTCCCAATGAATCAAGTTAAAATACTAGCAATAGTACACGACCTAACAATCGTAAAAGAAAAGTGACTCTCGAAGTCAATCTCCAGAGCAAAAATCAAGAGGTAATATCTGCCCAAGCTACCCCAGCTCCAACAAATCAACAACCAAGAGCACCTCGCCCCAAAGAAGAATACTCTTTTGACGACGATGACGTCCTTGGTATCTTTGAATGTCTACTTAAAGGTAATAAAATACAATTACCTGACATCAAGAAACCCGATGAAGCTGGTAAGACAGATCATCCTAAATACTGTCCGTACCATAGAATGTTGGGTCACACAGCTCGTACATATTTTGTACTGAAAGGAAAAATCCAAGAAATGTTCAAATCTGGAGCTGTCACTCTCACTCCGAAAGAAAAGACCGTCACCTCCAACGTTGTCTCTATGCAATTCGGAGATTTTCCTCCTCAACTCCTTGAAAGCGGGATCGTTCCTATTCCCAAGGCAACTCTTGAAATCGTGAATATCCCCCCCCACAGTCTGAAGGATTAGTACCGATCACTATTGAAACAGGAGAAATCATATGGATTCATCCCGATCTAGTGGCAGATTTTGAATCTCCTCCCCTTCAAAAGACTACTTCCCTAAAATCTAAGAAGGCCGAAAAAACTAAGTCATGTCATATGACTTCTTTCGGATCTACTTCCGACACAGAACTAAAAGATAAAGTAGAAGCACTTGCTGGTGCTACTAGAACAGGGAAACATTATCTAAAGGATTATTCCAAGAGTCCTGAAGATACTCCTGATATCTCTCCAGCTGACAAAGATACTCCTGATGTTCCTCGTGAGGAAGAATCATCCACTGCACCTGTTCCTTCAACTACATCGGTTGTACCTATTCCTTCCGAGCCCACAGCACTTGAGAAAGGCAAACAACAAGCTCGCTTCGATAAACCAATCAGGAAGTCCCCTCCCCTTGGACTTCACAAGCCTTATAACTTTGACATTTTAGCTCAACTCGCTAATACTCCAGCTAGAATGTCCCTCTTTGAACTTCTACGTCTTTCTAAAGAGACTCGGGAGACATTAAGTGAGGCACTTCTTCAGGCTGACTCTTGTCTCGCACAATTAAAGAAGCCAGATGAAGAACCTGTTACTTGCTTACATTGTAATAGTGTATTGGAGGTCATCCCGAATATCACCTTTACACAAGATGACATGTTATTGGAGGATAATCGACATGATCGGCCTCTCTACTATACCGGTTATATCGATACGATAAAGATAGATCGTATTCTTACTGATCCAGGGTCTGCTTTAAGCATAATGCCAAAGAGTCTGCTGGATGAATTAAAAATCCCTCTTCACAAACTTTCCAAGACGGTTACTACTATACTGGAATTCAATCAAAGCCGAAGCGAGCCGTTGGGAAAGATTGATCTGAAACTTCAAATAGGCGATTTCAGATCCAAAGTCACTTTCTATGTGATCGAGATCGTGGGATCTTATAATCTTCTCCTGGAAAGACCCTTCCTTCATGAAAATAATGTGGTGCCTTCTACTCTTCATCAGTGTTGCAAATACATTGACAGCGATGGAAAGGTAAAAAAAGAAGTTGCTGATATAAATCCTTTCCGTGGGGTTGAAGCTTATTTCAGTGATTCCCGGATGTACAAAGAGGAGTATACAAAAATAGTACAAGCTATGGAAAAAGAAGATCCGCAAAGTGAGACCTTGATAATTCCTGTTAAAGGTCGAACTACTCAGCAACAGTCTCCTAAACCCTCTGGAGAAGGCCCCTTCATTATTTCAGTGAGCGGACGTATCTCTCCATTACCTCAATCATCTACCCAAGACACACTGATCATTCCTGTCAGTGGACGTACTACATTTCCTGCATCTTCACCTATAAAACAGGACACTCTGGTAATCCCTGTTGGTGAGCGAACTACTTTTCCATCCCAAGCTTCAAGGGAGCTCACCTCTTCTGAGCCATTTGTGATCGATCTTAATCGAAACAAAACTCCTTCTCGTTCTTCTTCTCCCCCTTTAGTCATTGATTTGGCTAAGATTTCTAAGGTTCAATCTCCTTCTAATGTAAATACTACTACTTTTGAATTTAATGAAATATCTCCGTCTTTGTAGTATATTAATGTTTGTAATCATGTTCATAGTTATTTGCATTTGTTAGATGACTTGAAAACAATAACCATAGGAGTTGTATAGACTTTTTATACAGAAGTATCCTTAGAATCAGTACAAGATTCATGCTTTTAAGTACCTAGCAGAAAACTAGGAGACATTCCAATATTCTTCTACAAAGGACCAAAAAACCCTATCAACCTTGAAGATGATGATAGAAATGATGATTCTGGAAGATTACAGTTGCGTCGTTACAGCCAGCAATCTAAAGATATTATCAAAAATATGGGCTATGACTTCAGAACTGGCCTCAGTAATGGGAAATAAAGAAGAATGCCTGTTCGGATTCCTTCTCTAAAATATGGAAGGACAAAATACGGATTGGGTTATATTGCTCCTACTTCCTTCATCAATATCATCCATAAAGATCCCGAATCTGACGAAGATAAAAGATCTGATTCTTCTAGTTCCTCCTCTTGGGATTCTGATACAAGTATCGGTGACTTCTACCGTAACATTCTGTCTTCCAACATGGTTACCGCTGACGGTCGTGAAGAAAATAACGAAGACGAATTTGAAATCTCATCCGAGTCAGAACAATGGGCCCAAAGGTTAGATAATCAATGGGAGTTTAGATTCGAGCAAAGAGAACCTCCAACTGAAGATAAACTCGTTCAAATAGATGTTGGTGAAGAGGGATCCCCCAAACCAATATTCATTAGTGAAAGTCTTTCAGAAACTGATAAGCAAGACATGATCAAACTTATTCGCGAATACATCGACGTCTTCGCTTGGAGCTATGAAGATATGCCAGGACTTGATCCACAGATCGCAACTCATAAACTCCATATCATGCCAAATGCTAAACCGGTCAAGCAACAACAGCGACGATTCCGTCCAAACATTATGGATGTAATTGAAGCCGAAGTTAATAAACTCATGGCTTCTGGGTTTATCAGAGAGGAACAACACCCTGATTGGGTGGCTATTATAGTTCCTGTCCTTAAAAAGACTGGCAAGATCAGAGTATGCATAGACTATCGTGATCTCAATACGGCATGTCCTAAAAACGAGTTCCTCCTACCAATTACTGATGTTATGATCGATAATACCTGTGGTTTTGAACGGATGTCATTCATGGATGGGTATTCTGGATACAATCAAATTAAAATATTTCCAGATGACGAGAAACACACTTCCTTCAGAACGCCGATCGGTACATACTGTTATACAGTGATGCCATTCGGTCTCAAGAATGCAGGAGCAACCTATCAACGTGCCATGAGCACTATATTCCGTGAACATTTACGGAAAACAGTCGAATGCTACGTTGATGATATTGCAGTCAAAAGTCGACAAAAAGAGGATCACATCCAAGATTTGAAAACTATATTTGATCTAATGCGTCAGCATCAATTAAGGATGAACCCTACTAAGTCCTTCTTGGGCGTCTCTAGTGGCAAATTTCTCGGCTTCGTCATTACCTCGAAAGGTATACACGTAGATCCCGAGAAGATCAAAGCCATCCAAGAGATGCGTCCTCTACGCACCTTAAAAGAGCTACGAGGATTTCAAGGAAGGATCGCTTATATCAGGAGATTCATCTCTAATCTTTCAGGATGCTGCAGACCATTCAATAAACTTTTGAAAAAAGGTATTTCTTTCGTCTGGACTGACGAATGTCAGAAAGCATTTGATGACATAAAACAATATCTAATGAACCCCCCAGTATTGGTACCTCCTACTTCAGGAATACCGTTCCTTCTATATACCCGAGCAATGAGTCATTCATTGGGTGCGCTGCTCGCTCAAAAGAATAAAAATGGTCATGAACAAGCCATTTACTATCTCAGTCGTACCATGACCGGAGCTGAACCTCGATATTCACCGGTCAAAAAAGAATGTCTAGCCCTTATGTTCGCTGTCCAAAAGACACGACATTATATCATTGGCCAGACCATTCATGTCATTTCTAGGATCAATCCTATACGAGTCATGATGAAGAAACCAAGTGTTTTAAATTCTCGATTGGCTAACTGGGGAATTTTACTTGCTCAGTATGATATGCACTATATCCCTCAGAAATCAGTCAAAGGACAAGCTTTAGCTGATTTTCTGGCTGCTCATTCAATTCCAGAAAATTCAAAACTCTACGATGAAATCCCAGATGAAGTCCTAGACTCAAACCAAATTGCTGAAGAAGATCCTACTTGGCGTCTATTCTTTGACGGAGCTTCAAGAATAGGTCCTAATGGTGACATTATCGCTAGGGTTAGAATCGTTCTTGTATCGCCAGAAGGTCTTGCTATCCAAAGAGCTTATTCTCTCGATCAACCATATTCAAACAACGTAGCTGAGTACAATGCATTGCTTATTGGTCTTCAACTCGCTAAATATCTGAATATTCAACATTTAGAAGCTTATGGAGATTCTAAACTCATCGTCAATCAGATAAGAGGTACTTATGAAGTTCGCCATCAAGATCTGGTTCCTTACCATAGATTGGCCATATCTATGGCTTCTTCATTTGAAGGATTCTTCATCGAGCATGTTAGGCGAGCATGTAACACAGAAGCTGATGCTCTTGCTAATCTTGCGGCAGTGTTAGCTATTTCGGTTAGACGTCAACAAATGATTGTTATTTACAATCGAGAATTATTTCATCTTGAGAACAGTCTAACTCTAGGACTTCCAGTTGATATTGAAGAATCAACATCTCATGATGTCAACGCAACAAGAGGATTCGGTATTGATTTAGTGTTCGACAGATTAAATCGTAAATCATCTTCATCTTCATCTGATTCTAGTATGGAATTCATCTTCAATAATTCAGCTGAGACTCAGAATACTGATAAAGATTGGAGACTTCCTTTCTTAGATTTCGTATTGTATGATATCCTTCCAGATAATCCGAGTGAGGCAGCATCTATCAGACGACGATCACTCAGATTTTATTACAATCATACTACAAAAACCTTATATCGTCGAGCTTATGATGGTTTACTTCTTCGATGTATTGCCGGTGATAAGGCCCAACAAATTATCCGCGAAGCACATGATGGAATTTGTGGAGCACATCAGCCTGGACCTAAACTTCAAGACCGTATTCGACGCATGGGTTATTATTGGCCTACTATGGTAAATGATGCTATTCAATATGCCCGTAAGTGTAAAGCTTGTCAAATCCATGCGGATTTTATCCATCAACCTTCAGAATTTCTACACCCAACAGCAACATCATGGCCCTTCGAAGCTTGGGGCATGGATATTATCGGCCCAATCAATTCGCCGTCATCAAAAGGTCATCGGTTTCTCGTAATAACCGATTATTTCTCCAAATGGGCTGAAGCTATTCCTTTATCTGAAGTCAAAACTTCCAACGTCATCAGCTTTATCAAGCATCATGTCATCTACAGATTTGGTGTTCTCTGACGCATTATTCATGATAATGGACCACAGTTTGTCAGCTACAAGTTTACTCGATTCTGTGACGATCATCGGATCAACAATTTGGCTTCTACCGCATATAATCCAGCAACTAACGGATTAGCAGAGGCTTTCAACAAGACCATCATCAAACTCTTAAAGAAGTTTGTTTCTGCCAACAAACGTAATTGGAGTGAGAAGCTTGGTGAATGTTTGTGGGCTTACCGCACTACAGTTCGTAATGCCACCAGATGTACACCTTTCTTTCTGGTGTATGGATGCGAAGCTGTTCTCCCATTAGAGATTCAAATTTCTTCTTTAAGGATAGCAATCGCTAATGAACTTACCACTGAGAATAATGATCGTCTTCGACTTCAGGAATTAGAAGCTCTAGATGAAAAGCGGTTATATGCTTAACAGAATATCGAATTCTATCAAGCTAGAATCTCAAGAGCTTTTAACAAGAACGTCAGAGTTCGAGCATATCGAAAAGGGGAACTTGTTCTTGCAGTCAGACGTCCGATGACTATGACACATGAGTAAAGGCAAATTCGATGCAAAATGGGAAGGTCCATTCATTGTGAATAAAGTATTTTCGAATGGGGCATATCAGCTTACCACCATGGATGGTAAAGTTACTATGATGCCCATTAATGGCAAATTCTTAAAGAAATATTATGCGTAATATTTTCATCTGTCAAGATTATTCTCCTATCATTCTCCAGCTAAAAAAAAAAAAAAAAATAAAATAAAAATATACCAAGGTCATTGTTCTCTACAGAAATTATTTCGATATCTTTAATCCCCAGTGGAAATAGATATTCTAATTTGTATCATTTTCTTAGTGAATTTGATATCTAGAAAATCACGTCCATATTACCTCTGAATTTTCTATCTCAGTATCATATTCTCTATTTTACGAAAATGATATCTAGTCTTTTGATTTTCGAGTCCAAAGATCATGGAAAATCGAGTTCAAAGATATTTTTATATCTGGATTCTATTTTTTCTAATCAGTATTAAACTAAAATTATCTTTGGTTTAATATCATCTGATAGAATTACAAAGTTCATTTGTATTTTCTTTTCTATTGAAATATGTCATGTATTATTTACCTCTGAACATATTTTCTATAGATACATCATTATCAAAACAACAAAGTCAAAAATCAGATCAAAGTTCTCATTTTCTTCATTCAAGATCAAAGTGCTGATTACAAGTGAATGCCAAAAAAATTCAAAATATGAGAAGCTTGAAAAATTTATTGAGTAATAGGAGTTATTAACTCCTGAATACGATCAAGTACAGTGTTCATCTTCTCCTCATGAGTTTTACAGACTCGTTCTGCTGCCTCAACTGCGACTACTTGTTGATAAAAAATAACAATAGCATAATGGCGACGGTTAGCTTCTTCTATCTGCTCGGCCTGCATCTGTTCTCGCTCTTGTTGAAGAGTTTGATAGCGTGCAGCTTCGGTTGTACGAGCAGTGATAATCTCAGATTTCTCCTTTTCCATGGATGCAATACGCTCTTGAAGACGAGCCAATTCCTCTTTCAACTTCTGAAGTTCTTCAGCTTTAGATGTTTCATCTTTCTCCAGATGTTCTACTCTCTGACGAGTTGTTAATATTTCTTCATCCTTCTCTATTAACTTCTCAGATGAAGAAGCAAGAAATTCTTCTAAAGCAGCTTGCTGAGCTTGGGCTTCATGTTCCAATCGAGCGATCTCAGCCACAGTCAAAGATTTAACATCTTCCTTTTTGATCTCCTAGTATTTTCGGATAGTTGTTTCCAATTCATCTAGGAGGTGTTCAAAGAAGATACATTGAGTCTTACAGCCAGTATGTCGCAGTGCCAGAAGCAGGAAATTAATCACCGTTCGGAGTTCGAAGAAAGGCATAGTTTCGTCTTTCATGAATCGCCTGGAGAACGTATCCAGATATGAATAGATAATATCTGAATACATTGCCAGGGTCCTTGCCAATCCCATTTCAAAACCGGGAGTTGCCGTCATTATTGAGAAAGAAGCCTGGATGTTCTCTGTTCTGGGAATAGAAGTATGTGCTTTCGGAGAAGTCGGTAGATGCGAACTTCCTTCATCAACATCAGTATGAACAGGCAGAGCATGAGTCGAGCTCATCGCTGCAGCAGTTCCTATTAGTCAAAGGAAAAATAATCAGCATATAAAAAAAAGAAACATTAAAAAACAAAATTGAAATAAAACTCTACCCGGTTGAGGTTCATATTCTATATGCTTGGGAAGTCTCGCATCTTCTCGCAGTCGGTCCATAACGGTGTCTGACACCTATTTTATATGACTACTTCCAGCTTCAAAATTACTGGGTACTGGAGCATTGTCAGGAGATCGAACAGGTTCAGGATTAAGCTCCATTCTATTCCCTCTGATCTTGTCTTCATCGTAATGAGTAGAAGTATCAGGGTGCCAATCCTCTTCCTCTTCAACTTCTTCTTCTTCCGCAAAATATTCTTCTTCAGAACTCCTTTTGTCAGATTCATTTCTTTCTTCAGATTCTCTTTGATCCTCAGCTTCATGATGAGTCTCTGATCCAGGATCTAAGATGTTTTCATCAAATTCTTGAGAGGGATGAATCTCAGGAACAGCAGCAACTGTATTAGTAAGCTCAGGTTCTTGAGCTTCAATTTCCATAGACTCTGCATTGACTGCAGGAATGTCTAGAGGCTGAATTTCAACAACAGTTTCTTCTCCTATCGCAGCTTGGGTAGATTCAATCTCTTTTGGAATACTAGTTTGAAGAATGATGTCTTTACAAACATTCTTCAGTAATTCATCAGCAGTTAATAGCTCAGACGTTTGCACATCTTCACCGCCTCTGGCCGAAGGAATGTTCTCTTCAACCTGAGTTTCTTCAACTGGATTAGTTTTCTCTACAGGTTGAAAAGATGGAGCTTCTGGTTGTTCCCTGACTTCTGTCCTAGCTGCTGATTCCTCTTCCGAATCTTCAATTTGATCATCCAACGCCTGAATGACACCCTCTTTCCCGTGCTCAAAGGGGATGTTAATATCCTCTCTCCTTATCTCTGGAGTGGTACCTAACTCAAGATCGAATGTGGGTTATGCAGCTACTCTACTAATCGTTGAGACAGTTGTTTCCTGAAATCGAGTTGATTCTACCTCAATTGGTTCAGCAGAAGTTACCGGAATATGAGCGTGATCAGATTCTGTTCTTTCAGTAGAAACTGTTTCTTCGATTTCTGGCAATATACCTCCGCTCATAATGGTTTCCAGAAGTTCATTACCCTTCAGTTTTCCGACAGTCCTCTTGACGAGTCTGGCTCTCGATTTCCTTTTTATTAAAGAAGCATCATCTTCATCCGTCTCTTCATCTTTATCAGCAGCATCATCTTCATCAACTGAAAGACCACCTAGAGATGAAGTGGCAGTTATTGAAATCCCTTTCTTCTTAGAAGTCTGAGATTTAGTGATCTTTTTAGAGACCGTCTCAGATTCATTACTCCGTTTTCTCTTGGAGATGGACACAAATATCGGAGGAAGAACTTCATCAGGAAATATTTGCTCTTTGGATACTTCATATAAAGGCTCGACCTCCGTAGTCTCATCCTCAGGGTCCAGGGTAAATTGTGAAGTGATAATTTTCTTCTTCGATCTCTTTGACGGAGCTGGGTCGTCCTCTGCGACGAAAGTCTTCAAATGGAAATTTGGCATAAAAGTGCTCGATAAAACATAAAAACGGGCATATGTGTAGAGCATTTTTGTTCCCGTCTTGGACAAAGGATTCGGCATGGAGAATTCAGCCTTTGTATCTCTAGCTGTGAAATATCTCCATGCCCGAGCACCATCGATAAGTCCTCCACGAGCAGAGAGGCAAGTAGTGGCATTCCCAACATGAAGTTGATCATATCCGAACTGTCGAGCAAATCGACTCGGCAAATATGGTTCTAAATACGTCATTTCCTCATGACGATATACCAAATGAGATGGTCGAATTCGTTGCAACCACTGAAAAGCTACATCACTTAGCCTGTGACCTTTCTCTCCATCTATCATATTCACAGGCATACTCTCATAACCTGGTGGCGGAGGAACACATTGAATTGACCAATATGACGCTCGGTTCAAAATGTTTCTGCATTCTGGAAGTGTATAAACTTTCCAGAAAGTTTCTCTAGCATATTTCTCTAAAAAGAGACTGCTGCTCCCTTCCGCTCCCGGAGGTATCAAACCGTCATGATGAAGAAGAAGCCAACCATACAAATAAGTATATGGCATCTCTATTCTCGGGAAAGGATCGGTCATATTTCTTTGATCAGACATCATGGTGGTTACAAAGTTTCGAAGACCTGCATTTAGCCTGCAAGTCATCGCTGATAACAAATCTATCTTGTAACCGTACATGAGGCGCACTGCTGCAAAAATGACGCCTCTATGTATACTATCCAAAGAGCAAGAGCCAGGAACAATAAATCTTCTTAACCAGAGGGAGAGGAATCCAGCTAAATGACCTTTCTTCGATAAAGTTTTTCCACTTTGTCTAACATATGACTTGAAAGTGGTTCCAGCTTCAAATTCATACCAATCTTCATTGATTGTAAAATCTTTACAATCATACTTCTCCAGCAGATTGGTAATCTCACTTTCAGAAAGGGGTTTGAAGGAATTGATCTAATACTTCCTCTTTTCATTTATCTTCTTCTCGTCTTTGTCACGATTCATGAACAGATAAGACATCCACTTCTGGATATGGCAGCCGGCTTCATCCTTATTATTTTTATAATAAAGAGTACATGTGCCGAAATGGCACATCATTTCTTCGAATAGATACACCATTTCCGAGTTCTTCTGCGACAGAAAATTCAGCTCCTCTGTTGTAGGTACATATTCTTTATATGGCAATGTGCCTGTGGGTAGATGAGAGATGTATTCCATCTCGTGAAGAGCAAAACCCATCTCCCCTTTGGGAGTCATAAAGGTTCCTGTCCGGTGATTATATCTCTCAACCAAGGCCAGGAATAAAAATGGATTGGGTTTGAAGCCGTAAGAAGAATTGACGATTGCGTCATAAAGATTTATCTTCTTCAAATCATTCTCATATTTATCCAGAACCCAGTGGACTAGAGTCTTCCACCTTATGTTCGCCTGATTCATCAAGCCTATCATCCTCGGCGTTGAGTCAGTGGGATAAAATGCCTTATCATTCGCTATGAATTCATTTATGAAGATAGGTGTTCTGAATGGCATCAATATAGACGAATCTTCTGGTGGCACACATCCCGGCTTTAAACCACGAAATAAAGATACATGATTCTCTGGAGCACTATAAAATCCGTCTTTCTTATAGATAATTCGGCTCGCCTTCGCTTGTTGATTTTCTGTTAGATGCCATGACATTCTTCTCGGGTAACTAGCATGCATGAATCGCATTATGGATAAACCCCTAGACACTTTTGGCCAATATATGGCTTTCCTCGTATCACCTTCAAAATAGAAACAAACTTTCTCCCTGATTCCTTTGGGTTGTGATTTGTGTGCTATGGCGTCCCTAAATAGAAAGGCCGATTTCTTATGAAGTACCAAATCAAGACTCTAGAGTGGTTCACCATTTATCAGACAGAGCAGAGTTGTGTGGTCTTGATTCTTCAATAAAACCAATCTGGTTTCAGGAGTGTCAAATTGAGGAAACTTTACATAAGACAAGTCATGTTTGAATGAAAAGCTCATATATCCTTCATATTCAGCCTCTTCATTTCGGATGTCCACTACAGAAAAGAAAAGAAAAGATCAGATATGTTTTGTCACGCAGACTTCAGAAAAATCTACGTCTATGAGCCTTATGCGTGCTTAGCAGTGTTCGAGGAAAATTTTATAAGGCACGCATAAATCAGACAGATACGCTGCCAAAATTACGCAAAGATCAAATAATCACACATGTGATTAATTCATGCAAAGTCTAGACAGATTAGAATAAAAGTCACGCATCATTGCCAGAATCACACTGAAGTGAAAATGACAAAAATACGCTGACAGATCAAGACTAATCTATCCAGAGGATGACTCTCAGAAGTCTGCGTGAATAAATCAACATCGACATCTCTGCCAACATATAAAAAATCACGCAGAGTCATGAGAGCCATGCTCATTTGCGTAAAACACAGAGCTTCGTAAACACGAAGATAGAAGTATAGCCGACCCTAAAAAGGGGGTATACTTTATTAAATATCCTTTGCCCTAAGAAGGGGGGATATATTTCGAAAGTTCAGCATCATTTTTCTTAGAATCCTAAAGAGATTTCTATGTGGAGTTCATCTTCATGAATTCATATCCTCCATCATCAGCACGCTTACGTTGCATGGGGGGATGAATGGCTTCACGACTAGGAAGTCGATCGGAGGTGGCATGCGAGGATGTTGCAGGGGCCTTGCCCTTAGCTTGAGCATCGATCTTGGGAGCCATGGCTAAGGAAGAAGAAGGAGAAGACGGGGAAGATGATGAAGAGTTCTGTGGAGTTCTTTCTCTAAAGCGAGTAAAAGAAATAATGGTGGTTTATGGCCTTTTTATAGGCTCGCAAAGAAGTCCAAACGGCAAAATCCTTAATCATTTGCCTCGATATAGGGTTTTTCACGGGATCCTAAACCGCACAGAATCCCAACGGCCCAATCATTTCAAAAAAATCTCTCTCTGTATTATTTGAGCGTGATTAAATTCATTTTTTCGTCTCGATTTCAAAGTATTTCGAAACAATTTATCATTTTTCGAAAACTTTGAAGGGGGTTTTGTAGGCCTCAAAAATATAGTCACGCTGAGTTAATACAGCCTATCAAGAAAATGTCTAAAAGACACGCTGAGTTCTATCAAATCATTTTCTCAAAAGTACGCAAAGTTCAAAATAGTACTCAAAGACAGCTCACCATTTGTCAGATTGTAATTATGACTGACAGCATGACAGTCAATAAACGTCTCTTCGTATGCCACGTATGCACGGGATTCAAGAGATCTCAGCCGACTATTGCATGATTTTTGAAATCTTCTTCAACACGATTCGGTCTTCATCAAGTTGGCGTACCAAAAAAGGGCTTATCATCATTTAATATGACTGACAAAGCAATCAATGTCAGAAATTTTGTGTCAGACGAGGCACGTCGAATCAAGACAGCTGGCCTTCTGACTCAAGTCTGCGTGCATTTTGAACTTCAGTGTTCCTGCCTAAATTTTGCGTGTATTCTGAGCCTTCTGCCTCAAGTTTGCGTGTATTCTGAGCCCTCTGCCTCAAGTTTGCGTATATTTTAAGCCTAAGTATTTCTGCTGTAAGTCAGCGTGGATTTTTCATCTCAACAGGGATTTCATCCTCAACCAGTTAGCGGATTATCATCTCAAATTATCAAATTGGAGTATGTGGCAGACATACCACGGATCTCTCGTATGCGTGCCCCAGTAACTTGTACACGACTCATGCATGATTGCCATGTGTCCAACAGTTATGGGCCACGTCCAGTAACTGCTCATCAACCTTGCGTACGATTGAGTCCTGCGTGATTATCAACTATGCATAGGTTATGAAGACAGTTATCTTTTTAGTTATTTTTTACTCTATAAATAGAGTTCTTTTCTCATTCATTGTACAGATATACAGAATATCTAAATTGCTGTCGAATTCTTGAGAGCTTCTCTTCTTCGTATCGTCCAAGAGATAAAGCGATCGTCTTCTAGATCGGATTCCTACAGTTGTATTTTCCCAGAATCAAAATAAATAAAGTGAATTTATTTATGAAAAACACCTTGTGAGCTTCGTCATCGGCTCAGCAACCCTGGCGAAGTCTTTCACAAATTTTTGGTAGTAGCCAGCTAAGCCCAAGAAACTTCTGATTTCAGCAACTGAACTTGGTGTACTCCACTTCTCAATAACAGCTATCTTCTTTGGATCTACCGAAATTTCTTTTCCTGTGACAACATGGCCTAGAAAATCCACCTTGTCTAAGAAGAATTCATATTTAGATAGCTTACCATAGAGCTTCTCCTTCCTTAAAGTTTTTAGAACTTTCCTCAGGTTCTCTTCATGCTCTTCTTCGGTCTTCGAGTAGATCAGAATGTCATCAATGAAGACAACAACAAACTGATCCAGATATTCATGGAAGATCTTGTTCATAAGGTTCATGAATACAGCAGGGGTATTCGTTAATCCAAACGGCATAACCAAAAATTCATACTGACCATATTTGGTGTTGAACACCGTCTTTGGGATATCCTCCTTCCTGACCTTGATTTGATGGTAGCCAGATCGAAGGTCTATATTCGAGAATACCTTAGCTCCACTTAGTTGATCAAACAGGTCATCGATCCGGGACAGAGGGTACTTATTCTTGATGGTAATGTTGTTCAGCGCCCGGTAGTCAATGCAAATCCGTACAGTCCCGTCCTTTTTGGGCACGAACAAGACAAGTGCTCCCCAGGGTGAGGCTCCATCTCTGATAAATCCAAGGGCCTTCAGCTCATTGATCTGATCCTTCATTTCCTTGGCCTCCTTAGGGTTGACTCTGTAGCATTCCCAAGAAATAAGGACAGAGCCGGGAACTAGGTCGATGGTGAATTCCACATCTCGATTCGGGGGCAATCCTGGAAGACTATCAGGGAAGACATCCTTGAATTATGCTATGATAGGATGAGGAGGTCCAGGTTCTTCGGTGATAGAGGAGTAGGTAATACCCTCCATATCTTCCGGGGCTCGAGAGATTTCAAACTCCGGCTCTCCATATGGGCTGAAGACTACACATCCTCTATGACAATCTATCAGCACATGCTGCTTACTTAACCAGTCCATTCCTAGGACTACATCATAGTTAGGTAAGGGCATCACAAGTAAGGGTGCTAAGAATTTGTGTCCTGAGATAGTTATAGGGCAGTTACAGGTCTCTGATGTGTATGGGTCCACCACCAGTCATAACTCTACATATCTTCTTGCTAAATCCCGTAACTAGGTGGTGTACAGAGATGAATTTTGTTGCTATAAAACTGTGTAAAGCACCCGAATCAAATAATGCTAAAGCAGGATGTGAATGCACATAAATGGAACCAGTGATGACATCAGCGGTGGGTTCCTGCTCTGGCTCTTGCTCATCTGTCGTTAGGGCAAAAGCTCGCACAGTTTTCTGTTGGTGTTGCCCAAACTGTTGTTGCTGAGTGGGTAGAGGAGCCTTCTGCTGTGTTGTTCCGGTCCGGTTGAATACCGTGGGGCAGTCCCTCACTTGGTGGGTGGCAGACCCACAAACTAGGTAGTGTCCTAGCCTTTTCCTACAGATGTTCGCCTGATGTCCTGGTCTTTTGCAGAAATCGCAGACAGGAATCTGCTTATGAGGCACTCTATCATTGGTCCTCGCCTGATGCTGCTTATGGTGAGAAGTCCTGTTGTTATTGTTGTGGTTAGGCCTCTTCTGGTTACTCTGGAAGTTGCTAGTTCCAGAATACTCCCTCTTTGAACGAGCATGCTAACTCTTCTCTATATCCTGAGCTCGTATTAGGATCCTCTCATACGTCTTGGCACCGTCTGCGATCACAGGAGTGCGAATCTCTTCCCTCAGTCCATACCTAAATCTTTCAGCACGATCGGCGGGGTCAGCAACCAAGTTCTTGGCAAAGCGACTAAGTTGACCAAACTCTGCCGCATATTCACCAACCGTCATGTTTCCTTGCTTCAAATTTTGAAATTGTCTTTCCATCTCCCGTAACTCTGATGTTGGGAAGAACTTTCTGCGGAAGAACCTCTTGAAGGTGTTCCAGTCAAGCTGCCTGTCCTGGAGTCGGAGTTCATTTCGATACCAGGTGCTTGCTACATCTAGCAGTTGGAGTCCCACAGCTTCAACTTGGAGGTCATCAGGAAGTCGAGCGACACTAAGGAGATGCTCCATGCTGTCGAGCCATTCGTCAGCATAGGTAATTCCCTCGATTCCTTTGAAAGGTCGAGGGCCCAGCTTCTTGAATTTCTCAATATCGCCGACTTTAGCAGGCCTTGGTTCAGATTGGGCTGCTTCTCCTCTCTTCAATACAGCCATAGCCACATTTTGGGCATTCTCCATGCCTTCTCTCATAATTGTAGTCTGTTCGAGATGAGCTTCAGCTTGAGTTCTCTGTGCCTCAAGCACTCCTCGTAGCAGGCCTACGAGATCGATGGGGTCTGTAGAAGCATAGAATTTCAGGACCAGAAATCCTATACGCCAAACATTACATGCGTCAGGGAGGTCAGAGGAAGTACTTGGCACAGTAAAGCAAAAATGTAGACATTAAAAGAAGATTTTTATTTCATATAAAAGTCTATTACATGTCTTAAAAAAGGCTGTACAAAGGAGAACTTCTACAAAAAGAAAAGACCCTAAGTCTATAGCCAGGCTCAGCAACCACCATGCGCTCTCAAACAGGCACATCTTTTCGGCGTCTCAGTTTGGCACATCACTTCGGCGTCTCATTTTGGCGCATCATTTCGACAGCTCAGTTATGTGCCGTCCTTTAGCGTCTCAGTCAGGCGCATCTCTTCGACGTCTCAGTCAGGCGCATCTCTTCAAGATCCTCAGTTATGTGCATCATGAAGTCTCAGCATATGCGCCTTAGCTCGACCCGATCAAATGTTTCGACTAATGAAGCATTTATTGAGCAGAACGAGGGTGGGCAATCAACCCCCTAATTGGAGGAAGAGCTCTCCAAAGCCCAAAGAAGATGATCGGAGCACCGCAATTTCGATTTGCGGCTCTTCCAGCATAACAAAGACGAGGCTCGAGCATCCGGATCTTTGGATACAACAGGCACCTTCCGCCTGCCTTAGAAGTCTTCGACTCCGACTTTTGGATGTAACAGTCACCTTTAAGTGCATCAATGAAGATCATGCGTCGCATCTTCATCCTCGGGAGCATCTCATCAACAGAATGTGCTCGAGTAAACAAGTTCATTTCGGGAGGACGTGAGAGAACGAGAAGCAAACCCTCTCCATGCCACTATTTATAGGCCGGGCAAATCAAACCCATGCTCCAAGTGGCTGGCTCTCCGAATCCCGTGCAATGAATTTGCATTAATGGTGATGAACCTGACACTTTGAATTCAGCCGAGTCAAGAATGGCTATTTAAAGCACTCGAAGAACGTAACAGTCGGGCCCATAAAGACGTGCCATGCAAAGTGGATGCGTCGGCCAGACCGCGCATCGTACTGACGTGCCCAGCTCCCATCAACCTCATAAGGATGTGCCCCCATGCGTCCCTATGCGCCTAGTGGAACGTCGATCGATGCGCCCACTCAACAACCCATCACCTGTCAAAGAACATTAAATGCTGAAGTCTGATAGAATTGGCAGCACGTCCCCCGAGGACTGCAGTTGACAGCTTTCTCAGAAAACGAAGCGTCGCCAACGTCAGCACCATTATTACTCCCATCCGACGGTTACAAGCCACGTGGCTGCCCAACCATTTCGCATGCGCCTCCGCGGCCATACACCCAAATCTCTGCATGCGCCTTAAAAGCCATGCGCCTTAAAAGCCATGCGCCTCAGACTTTTTTCTGATTCCTAAAGATAGAAGTAAAGTCACTACTGAAGCCCCGCATGCACCTCCAAAGCCATGCGCCCCGACTGGTTCGTGACTCCTAAAGGTTACGAGCCAAAGCCTCCTCATGCGCCCAATTCCAGGCGCATCCTATCAGATCACTCCCCACCAAATCCGAGATCTTCGAGCCATGGACCGATGACACGCGTCCTTTGACGTGATTCAGCCTATGAAGGGGTGCTAATCACCCAAGATAACAGCAACTAAAAGATCTTCTCCGTTACTACGTGCCAGCTCTGCCGCAGTCCACGAAAGCGATGAGAAGAGTTCAACTCCTCAATCAGGACGCATCGCCTATGCGCCTCCATCAGCAACTGCCACGTGGCGTCCCCACGTACAGGCGTATCCTACATGCGCGCATGAGCAGCCAGCCTGCAAAACTATAAATAGAGGGATCATCTCCTTCTAACACACACACACATAGACAGAGACGTCGTGCAATCATCAGCAACATATATAGAAAGGCAGATACAGACACTTAACGTCTTCCTCCTCTCCGTAAGCTCCTGCACCTAGAGCAACCCACATCTTCAGAGAACCGAGAACCGTCGTCAGATCGTCAATGGAGTCAACGTATTTCCACTCGCTCCATCGGCACAAGGTACCCAGATTAAACAAAAGTGTACTTCTAAGACTACGTCTAAGTCCTATATTGTAACACTATTCTGTTTGTATTGAAATTACATCAAAAGATTTTAATGGAAAACAAGCTGGCGACTCTGCTGGAGACCTCTTTCTCCTCCACCGAGAAAGCTGTGTCGCAATCCGATGACGTAAAGGTGGGCTCCTCCCACAAGACGCTGGTCGTTCGCCTCAATTAACAGGCGTATGAGGAGTTCATCTCTGAAGGCAGCGCGAGTCCTTCGAAGCGGCTGCCGAAGCCTAAGAAGACTCGCCAAGTCTGGGTACGCAAGGTCGACGCCTTTGGCACCACCACCGAAGGGGATGCACCAATGCAGCCATCCCTTCCTGCTGACGTCCTCAGCAATCAAGATGTGCCCACTGGTGCAGCGCATCTCTCGGGGAAACGTGTGTCTGGCCACATTCCCCAGCCATCTCCCTCTCAGGCGAGGAGGATATATCGACGGAGCCGGGGCGCAGCTAATGCCCCACGCATCACCTCTGATGCGTCGCAGAAGGTCTCTGTCTTTGACAGACTCACTCGCTGTAGTGGCGAGGAGAATTTGGACTCTGAGTACTATACGCCCCAGCGGGCTAGTACGAAGAAGTCCAAGGCAGCACATGCTATGCGCCTCAAACGTGCTATGCTGGCAGCAAACCAGAAGCATGCACCCACAATCATGCGCACTGCGGATGGTAAGCTGTATAAGGTCGACTCGGGTGCTTCTACGTCGAAAAAGAGTCGACCTTCAAAGTCCTTGTCTCACTTGGGCGCATCTGTTGCGTTCGCAACCGAGTCGAGCAAGGCAAACCCTGTGGTCTTGAACTCCCGCGCCTCCTCTGGTTGTGCATTTGAGGTTAGTTCAAGCTACTGTAAATGTTGTTCCCCCACTACTGATCTGGGCACCTGTTTGGTGTTGGATCAGCGGGCGCAACATTCACTTGACCACCCCGGCAATTGGCCTTGCCATGCGCCTGATGGGGGTGCGAAGGTGGCACTCTCCTCCAACGATCTGCATAACATGATCACTCACAAACGTCGGTCAGGAGAGTCGACTGACAAGCACAATGCGCCCCTCACAGGGCACGTCTGTGCTGTGGTCACCATCAACTATTGTTGCAAAACAGCAGTCCCGCCACCAAGGCAGTCGGTGTTCCAGCGGCTGCAATCACCAACACCTCTTCGATGTCGCCTCGGGAAGAAAGTGTCAATTGAAGAGGAACCAAAGGTTGCTTCATGCAACGTGATCTCTAATTCCTCGTCAATCTGAAAGGCGGCCGGCCATTCCTCGACCTCGTCCAAGTGTCAGCCGAGGAGAACCAAGGCAACGGTTCCATCCTCTGGAGTGTTCGAAGGCACTCGGGGGAGAAAGAGGATCCTGGAGGAAGCTGGGGGTAGTCAAGCCCTTGTTGATCCTCCTTCTGAAGACGAAGAAGCCCTACAGAGCACAACTAGGATGGAAGTCAACCTCCCGGATGTTGCTCGGGGTAGTCTAGCCCCTGTGGACCTGCGTCTCGAAGACGAAGAAGTCCTCCAAGATAAAACTGGGGGTAATCAGGCTCTCGTGGATACTTCTTCCGAAGACGAGGGTGTCCTCCAAAACACATCTGGGAGTAGCCAGGTCGAAACTCCAGGAGAGGTAACTCCCCTACAAGAGAGCGAGGCCGAAAGCGAAGCCTCAACTGATCCATCCGACTCCAGCCGTGTCATGACAGTATACATGACTGGGGGTGATACCGAGCCAGATGCGCCGCCAGCAGACCTCGTCCAGCGCATGGATACTCTGGAGGGAGGGCTCAAAATCCTTTCTGCCTCCATACAAACACTGACTCAAGCAGTGTTCGAGATACGGTCAGCTTTGGCCAGGGCACCTTCTACCGGTCCTGACCCAGGGGCCAATGGAGAATCAAGTGTACCCCTTCAACGGGTATCCTTGGATATGGATCGCTGTGAAGCACCTCGGACGTCGAAGCCATCAAATGTTCAACTCTAGACTGTACCACCTTCCCCGACTCCCAGTTCCACGGAAGACGTGGTGGAGATGATCAAGGACTTGCGCGAGCACTTTGAGTCTAAGAATAGACAAGAGGAGCGCCAAAAGATGGGCATCCCCCAACCTTATTCCCTCGAATGGGACAAAGTGGTTTATCCTCCTAAGTATAAACCACAAACATTGACGCCGTACGATGGGAAGGACTCTCTGCGTCGCTATCTGACGTACTTCCAGTCCCAAACGGGACATCTCCCGAAGGAGGACGTACTACTTACCAGCATATTTGTCGTGGCACTGAAAGGAGTAGCGTACGATTGGTACTGCAGCCTCCCCGATAACTTTATATCTTCCTTCGACGACTTGACGTGCCTCTTCCTCGACCGTTTCTACGACGACGGGAATGACATGACAATGGTGTCCCTCATAGAGATACGCCAGAAGGAGAAGGAAACAGTTCAAGTATTCATCGAACGCTTCCGACAAGCCTGCTTCAGACTGCCCCCGGGTATGCCAGAACATGTACTCCTCTCCTCCTGCAGCATGAACATACTGCATGTAGTCAAACTCTGGCTGAACTCCACTCCTCCTTCCGACTGGCGTTCCTTGATCATCGAAGCCGAAGCAGCAGAAAAGAAGGCGTCCAATGCTCGCCTTCTGGGAGTTAGTTTCCCTGTCTTTGAGGACAAGGGGAAACGGCCTGCAGCCAACAACCCTGGATGCGAGACGAAGGGGAAACAGGCATTGACTACCAATGCCTCCAAAGGTGCATCAGCACCCACTCAAAAGCCTCCACTTGCACCAAAGCCAAAGGAGGTTTATTCTTTCAATGATGAAGACACCCTGCAACTCTTTGAATACTGAAACAGGGTGACAAGATCAAAATGCCGGACCCGAAGCATCCCGACGAGGTTGGGAAAGTGGACAATCCGAGGTACTGTCACTATCATCGGTTTGTCGGACATCCAACCAAGGACTGCTACATCCTCAAAAACTACATCCAGCGCATGATCAATGCGGATGTTATCTCCGTCAACTACGAGGAGAAAACG
The DNA here is from genome assembly GCA_029216955.1 of Iris pallida. Classification (NCBI taxonomy): domain Eukaryota; kingdom Viridiplantae; phylum Streptophyta; class Magnoliopsida; order Asparagales; family Iridaceae; genus Iris; species Iris pallida. Next base: position 4,862,149 of record JANAVB010035619.1, read on the forward strand.
GTCTCGGCCAATCTGGTGTCACTCCAATTTGGCACCTTGTCGCCGACCACAACACAAGATGGCGTCGTTCCCATCCCTAAGGAGACAATGGAGGTGGTTAACTTACCACCAACTCGTGACAACGTGAGTGGACTCACCCCGCTCACCACATCTCGGGGAGAGATCTTATAGGTTCACCCTTATCTCGTCTCCGAGGTTACTCAACCGGAGGTACGCTCTGCCTCCAAAATCAAAGACAGGAAGATCAAGTCTTGCTGCATGGTTTCTTCCTCCGCAGAAGAGGCTCTTCCTGTACAAACTCGTTCGCAGTTGAACGTCCAACCCGACGAAGCTGCCGACGAGGTGGTGCCTCCCTGCACTACTCCTGCTGCCGAAGAAGGGGGTCCGTCCAAGCCTCCAGCAGCCAATAAGTAGAAGCATGTAGAGGTCCGTTTAGACAAACCTCTGCGAAAGGAGAATGCTTCGGGGCTAGCCAAGCCCCACAACTTCGACATACTGGCACAATTTGCCAGTACTCCTGTCCGCCTATCTCTGTTTGAGCTTCTCCGCCTTTCCAAGGACACTCGTGAAGCTCTCTGTGAAGCCCTGAAGGATGCTGAGTCCTTCATCAGTCAGGTCAAGTAGCCTGAAGATCTCCCGACAACATGTGCGTATTGTCATTGCGCAGATGAATTATCCCCAACATAACCTTCACCCAACAAGACATGCTGCTCAAGCACAACCGACACAAAAGGCCTCTGTATTATACAGGGTATATCGGTTCCGTCAAGGTGAAGCGGATTCAGATTGATCCGGGGTCTTCCCTCAGCATCATCCCGAAGACGCTGCTCTCAACAATGGGGATCCCAATGTACCGTCTGGTGCCCTCTAACACCACAATTAGTGGCTTCAATGCCAGCAAGAGTGAGCTGCTGGACAAAATACGGCTAAAGTGTCATATTGGTAACCTCAGAACTGAGGTCACTTGCTATGTCGTGGACGCCGATGTCAACTACAACCTCCTACTGGTTCGTCTGTGGCTGCATGAATACATGGTGGTACCTTCCATACTCCACCAATGTATGAAATATGTGTCCACCAATGACATCATCCGGACGGAGTTCGCAGACATCGACCCTTTTAAGGGGGTTGAAGCCAACTTCACTGATTCCAACTTGTACAAATCACCTGACGAGGACGAAGCCAATGATGCTAACGATTAAGCAGAAACGGCAGCAGAGCCCGACATGGAGCCAGAGGTGATTCCTGACGCTCCTCTAAAAATTCGACTCAAAGGGAAGCCGCCTTAGATGCTGCCTCCTATGAGCAACAAGCTACCTGGAAAAGCACCAACTGCTCCAGGTAGAACACCTACTGAAGCTCCCTTGAAGATATGACTCAAGGAAAAGCTGCCTCAAACATCGGCTCCCCTTGTGGCAAAACTACAGGGGAAGGCACCTATCAACGAAGGCGCAGTTGAGGCACCTCTGAAGGTGCGTCTTAAGGACAAGCCGTCGCGATCATCTGTCTCATCCAAGCTGCCGGAGAAGGCCCACATAGCCCTCTCGGACCCCAAGATCAAAGCTGTGGTGGACTCTCCCGATCCAATCCCAGTACTCACAGATGAAGAGCTAGGGGAATATATCTCTGCTGATATAGATACACCCTCTCTGGACAATGTAATTATGCGGGACAAAATCTCGTGTTTCATCAATAATAGAGTGTCTTTTAATTATTCTAGTCTTCCACATTGGAATGCCATGTATATATTAGATAACGCTCTACGGTTGTTGTAAACATAAATAACGACCGTCCATCATGTAAATCGAGTAGTCCCGTCCCAAGGGGTCTGTTTTATAGTCCCACCGCGGAATCGAGAGGAAGAATCCATCATCTTCGGTAAAGTCGAGCGTCATTAAGACCTCCCTCCACTCGAGCAAGAACCAGATGTCGGCAGAATACAAGTCTATCGGTATACGGACAAGGCAAAATATCTCATCCAAAAGTTGGGTTACGACCTAAAAAGCAACAAAGGCCTGAACTACGACCAGGGTCGACGTCTTCCTCTCCGGCTTCCAACACCTAAAGGAAAGTCGCAGGACTACTATCATCGAACTCGACGGGGGGTGGACTATGTCACGTTGCCGTCAACTCCAGATAATTCAGAGGCATAAGAAGCATAAAATTCCCACTCGTCCGAAGCATCAACATGGGATTCTGATACCAGTATCGGATTAGTCTTCAAGAAAGTGCTATCAGCCAACATGGCATCTGCACAATCGTAAGAAGATGAAGGCGAAAACCAAATGCCAGAATTCTTCGAAGAAGAACCCTGGGCTCAACGCCTAGGAGAACAGTGGGAGTCTCGTTTTGAATTACGCGAACCCCCTACCGAAGACGAAGTCGAACAGATCGACCTTGGGGATGGATCTTCTTCCAAACCCATCTTCATCAGCAAAAGCCTAAAAGGGGAAGATCGGGAATCTTTAATCCAGCTGGCTAAAGAATATATCGATGACTTCGCCTGGAGCTACGAAGATATGCCGGGACTTGATCCCCAAATTGTGATACATAGGCTTAATATCTTACCTGATGCCAAGCCTATAAAGCAACAACAACGACGTTTTTGTCCTGACATCATGAATGCTATCGATCAGAAAGTAGACAAACTCCTGACCAGCGGATTATTCGTGAAGAACAACACTCGGATTGGGTGGCCAACGTCGTCCCTTTCACCAAAAAGAACGGGAAGATACAGGTCTGTATCAACTTCAGGGATCTCAACACTGCTTGCCCGAAGGACGAGTTCCCGCTTTTAATCACTGACGTGATGATCGACAACACATGTGGCTTCGAACGCATGTCTTTCATGGACGGCTATTCGGGCTACAACTAGATCAAGATGTTCCCCGATGACGCAAAACACACGTCATTCAGGACTCCGAAGGGGGTCTTCTGCTACACAGTGATGCCTTTCGGCTTAAAGAACGCCGGTGCGACATACCAACGAGCTATGAGCACCATCTTCCGTCAGCATCTTCGAATGATATGTTGATGACATCACAGTCAAGAGTCATCACAAAGGAGATCACCTACGGGACCTTAAGACAGTCTTCGATCTCATGCGAGCACATCAACTCAAGATGAACTCCGCTAAATCCTTCCTTGGGGTTTCTAGCAGAAAGTTCTTAGGCTTCATTATCACGGCGAAAGGCATTCATGTCGATCCCGAAAAGACCAAAGCCATCCTTGACATGGATCCTCCGAAGAACCTCCGAGAACTTCGAGGCCTGCAGGGACGTCTGGCATACATCTGGAGGTTTATAACAAACCTTTCCAGAAAATGTCAACCCTTCACCCAGCTCATAAAGAAGGGAGTCTCTTACGTCTGGACAGAGGAATGTCAAAAAGCTTTCGACGACATTAAGGCTTACTTGACGAACCCGCCAGTCCTGGTGGAACCCGTCGCCGACAAACCATTTCTCCTCTACGTCCGTGCCATGGATCATTCCCTCGGTGCTCTGCTTGCTCAGAACAACGACACAGGCTCTGAGCAAGCTATCTACTATCTTAGTAGAACACTGATCGGGGCCGAACACCGGTACAACCTCGTTGAAAAAGAGTGTTTGGCCTTGGTATTTACCATCCAGAAGACTCGCCATTATGTCTCAGGCCAGACGATTCATGTCATCTCCCGAGTCAATCCACTCAGAGTTTTCATGACGAAGTCAGGGTCATTAAACTTCCGGATAGCTACGTGGATGATCCTGCTAACACCATACAACATGGTGTTCGTTCCACAAAAAGATGTCAAGGGTCAGGCTCTGGCCGACTGTTTAGCTGCACACCTTATCCTAGAGTCCTCAAGACTCTACGAAGACATCCCAGATGAGGTCCAAGAATCAAACGTCACCGAAGAAAGCTCCGTCTGGCGGATGTTTTTTGATGGTATTTCAAGAACAGGCCCAAAGGCCAGATCATCGCAGGAGTAGGGGTAGTCTTAATCTCCCCCGATCACCTGGTCATCTAGCGCGCCTACTCCCTTTTGAAGCCGTGCTCCAACAATGTTGTCGAGTACAATGCGCTCATCATGGGACTCCAGCTAGCGTAAGAGCTGGGGATGGATCATCTGGAAGCCTACGGCGACTCGAAACTCGTCGTTAATCAGGTCAGAGGGCAATTCGAAGTTCGCCATGAAGATCTGATTCCTTACCATGAGGTTGCATTGAACATCATTTCAACCTTACCATGTTCTTCATCGAACACGTACCTCGTCTACAAAATCTGGAGGCGGACGCTCTAGCTGGCCTCGCAGCCTCATTGGCAGCACCCCTCGGAACTCGACACTACGTAACGGTAGTTGGTCGAGACTTGGTCTGTCCTAAGAACAACCTATGCTCACAAATTGCCCATACCGCGTCAACGAGTGCTGGTATCAATGTCCGAGACTGGAGATTGCCGTTCATCGACTTCGCTGTCTACGGAATTCTTTCGGAGGACCCAAAAGAAGCCGTCTCAGTCAGGAGACGCTCCCTTCGATTCTATTACGATACAGTTACTAAAATGCTGTACCGACGCTCCTACGATGGACTTCTCCTTCGATGTTTATCCAACGAAGAAGCAGCCGAAGCCCTTCGAAAAGCTCACGATGGAACCTGCGGGGCCCATCAATCAGGACCTAAGTTGCAGGATTGACTGCGACGCATGGGCTACTACAGGCCAACCCTGGTAGCCGACGCTGTCGACTACGCTAAAAAGTGCCATGCATGCCAGCTTCACGCTGACTTCATCCATACACCGTCAGAACCACAACATCCTACGGTCGCCTCCTGGCCCTTCGAAGCCTGGGGCATGGACATTGTAGGACCGATCACCCCTCCGTCATCGAGGGGACACCGCTTCATCCTAGCCATCACCGACTACTCCAAGTGGGCAGAAGCAGTTCCACTGGCAGAAGTGAAGAGCTCTAGGGTGATCAGCTTCATCAAGCACCATGTCATCTACCGTTTCGGAGTACCTCGGAGGATTACACGATAACGGTCCTCAGTTCATCAGTCATGTTTTTAGCAGATTCTGTGACAAAAATCGTATGCAAAACATGGCATCAACCGCCTACAATCCGGCAGCAAACGGATTGGCTGAGGCATTTAATAAGACTATTGTCAGGCTACTCAAAAAGGTCGTGTCATCCAACAAATGCGACTGGGACGAAAAGCTCGGTGAATGCCTTTGGGCCTACCGTACAACGGTATGGACCCCGACAGGCAACACACCATTCACCCTGGTCTACGGGAGCGAAGCGGTACTGCCTCTCGAGATCCAGATACCCTCACTCCGTGTAGCAATCACGAATCAACTCACAGAAGAAGACAATCAACGTCGCCGTCTGCGAGAATTGGAGGCACTTGACGAAAAGCGTCTCCTAGCTCAATAACGGATCGAACTCTATCAAGCCCGTATATCACAGGCTTTCAACAAAAAGGTCAAGCATAGAACTTTCCAAGTAGGTGACCTAGTTCTGGCAGTCAGAAGGCCGATGGTGTTGACTCACAAGACACCAGGAAAGTTCGAACCCAAGTGGGAAGGACCGTTCTTCATAGAGACGGTATACTCAAACGGTGCCTACCGTCTCGCCAAATCCAATGGGGACTTGTTCATGATGCCCATCAATAGCAAGTTCCTAAAGAAGTACTACTTTTGACATCCTTAGACTTGTACTTCTATCTTCACCCGACAAGGGAGTCTCTAGACCCAATCATCAGGGCCCACGTACACCTCCCGGAAAATCATACGCTTCTGGAACCCAGCTGTTCCATAGCGTTCTATTTTCCAGTAGAGAGACAACCACGTCCACATTACCTCTGAGTTGTTTCCCTACACCCTACAAAGCTGAATCTTATGCTTCGTAAGACGACGCTACCCATCATGTTTACCACGTCCACATTATCTCTGAGTAAACATCTCGTACAGACAACCCATGCGTTGTTGTACATTGATCGCAGAACTTCCACGTCCACATTACCTCTGAGTAGTTCCGCGTATTCCCCCAGAGTCATTCCTACCACGTCCATAACACCTCTGAGTAGGAAGATTCTATCATTTGAATCCCATATTTGCCACGTCCACATCACCTCTGAGCAAACATGTCGGTTCTCTCGAACTTATTATCTGTACCTAAAAACCAAGGTGCGCAAAAGATAATAGGTCCACACAAATCATCAAGTTCATGACAGCAAAAATGAACACACCACAAAAAACTCTGTATTCTTTATTCAAAAATAAAGGATTACACCCCCAGCAAAAGTTGCAAATTACAAGAAAAAGAGATTACAATCCCTAAACATCCCCGGGGTTGGCCGAAAGCTCTTCAATCTGATGCTTCAAGCCTGCTGCCCGAGTCTCTACAGTCGCCAGGGCCCGACGTTCGGCTTCTTGACGCATCGTTTCTATGGCCTCAGGAGAAGTGTCATCCTCATGCTTCTCGTCCAACTGCTGCCGCTGCTGAGCCAGAGTGAGAGCCCGGCGCGTGAAAGCTGCTTCCTCCTCCTTAGATGCTACATGTTCATCCGGGATTCGTTCAGCATCTAATAAGATTTGGGCCCGCTGGTCTTCGAGGAGGTGAATCTTGGCATCAACCTCCGCTATACTAGCATCCAACGCGGCCCGCAACTCCACCTTCTCCTGCGTGGACTGAGATAGCCTCTCCACCGCAGCCTCAGTTTCAGCCATCTCGCATTCCCAGACACCCACGGTGGCATGATAAGAGGACTCAATCTCAGCAATCAGCTTCTCTTTTTCCACGTCTATCAGGACGGAGAGATCATTTTGCTGGATATGCTGAAACTCGGAAAGCAGCTGGTCCAGCTCAGTCACCGAGGCCTCCAGAATCTCGGCCATATGATCATGGCCCTGGTGGAGACGTATCAGACCGATGTGTGGAAGTGCCATGGATTTTGCCATCGCGAAACTCCCATTGGCGTTCATCACTGTCGATACACCCTTCTGCAGCATCTTGTATACTACCTCAACAATGAATTTTACGTACTCATCCGCATCCGCCAACACTTGTGGTGTCATGGCAGGAGTTGGAGGAGCTGCCCTGGATGGCGAACCTGAAGAAGATCCATCGATCTCAATCTGCGAGGCTTGAACGTCGACCTCAGCAGACCCTTCCGTACCAGGAACTTGAATTTTGCTACCAGCTCCAGATGCCAAGAGAGCAGAAGGAGTTGGGTGGGGTATCGATATCGTCCCCCAAGTCAAAGAAGCAACAGAGGGCTCTTGCACCAGCAAGCCCTTGCCCTTTCCCGTCTCAAAGGGACTATCAACATCCGGAGTTGCCTCCTCCACCACCGAGGCACGATCTTTAACCAGCGCGGAGCCTTCCTCTGGCAAGCTAACTGGATCAGCTCCCATTTCTTGGCAGGGCACATCTTCTGGGGTCGGGCTCGGCGGACGAGTCTCCCCCTCATCATCGAATCCCTCCACGGAGACCAAATCTGTTGCCACCTCCCGGTCGGCAGTCACCTCAGCCTCCATTGCTGAGCCTGGGGTATGGTCGACAACGCTACAGCCGACCTCCCCGCATCATGACAAGGAGGAGAATCCATCATCTCCTCTGTTTCAATTACGTCTGTTGCCCCCGCAACAGACTCACGCATCTCTGGAGAAACGTCATCCGAAGACGACGAACTCCACTTCACTTCTTCATCTAGAAGCCCCGTGTCTGCTGGACCCTCAACGTCCAAGGCCCCCATGGTGGCTTGCACCTCTTCGGGAACTGCTTCAACCTTAGCTTCCCTTCTTACGTAATCTGGAGATACTGGAGTCTCCACAACAACAACATCGTCTGGGCTCTCCTCCTTGGGAGACATCACGATCGACGGAACGCGCTCTTCCGATGATCCCGCCACCTCCTTTAGTCTGCTGCCACTAGATTTTGGAGTACGGGGTCTCCTCTTTAGCGGCTCCTACAAAAAGAAAGCATAGGTCACCAGAAATGTTGAACCTAAACAGACTATATGGGACATCCTTACCTCCGCAGGTGCTGAATCCGATGACACTGTCGGTGACAATGCCTTCTTCTGCCTCTTTGGCGTAGAAGAGCCAGCCTCTGTATCAGCACGTCTTTTCGGTTGATCGACCGAAGGATCTCCCGGACCCCCCTGTGGATACGGCGGGGGTACTTCGGTAACCCACCTCTGGCGGACGGTACGATCGAGCCTTCGCCAATATGTTCCCGGTCACCGCTAACTGAGTGCCGACAATAAGACTGGTCTTCCTATTATATCCGGGTGGCACGATATTCATAACACAATAAAATTTGGCGACCGAGAAAAAGAATCGGCGGCCGCGGAATTCTGGACGGGCAGCGTAAAGCAAGCTCCGGTACATCCGGCATTGTAGTAATGCCAAGCTCGTGCACCATCCAATAGACTTCCAGTATACCCCTAGGTTAATACTGGGGTTGTCCAACATCAACTTAGCGTAGCCGAATTGTCGTGCAAAACGGCTCGGTAAATACGGTTCCAGGTAACACTAGTTCCTATTTCGGTACACCAGATGGGACGGCCTGATACTTTGCAACCAGCGGAATCCCCTACGGGGGCAGAGTGGTGGCATCTTCACCCGAATCCACTAAGTCTTCGTTGGCCTCAAAACCCGAAAAGACATGACCAACTTTGGTGATCTCCCACCCCTAAAGGTAGGATAAAACATTCCTGCAAACAGGAACACCGACATGCAACCAGCTCCTCTGGTGGAAACGACGGAGGAATGCATCCCCAATCCTATGGTCTTCTTCCGAGCCCGGACTCATTACATTGGGTTGGTGTAAAATTAACCACCCCATCAGATAATGAAACGGCAGTTCAGCACGGGGAAAGTTGTCATTCCTACCTCATTCACGAACCACATTTCCCACAAATTCTCGTAAACCTCGCAGCAAGTTGCACACCATGGCGGGGAGCAAAGCCAGGCATCCGACCAAAAACCTAACTTCACAGCCGACAGGATTAGATTCCGGGTCACCCTCTCCACGGAGCCTGACCCGCCCGAGACGACATAATCCCGAAGCTAAATCATCAGATACGCAGCTAACACTGCTTTTGACGACATCCGATGAGTAAGGTGCCAGAAACAGCTATAGGAGCGCTCATCCGACTGTTGGTCCTCGTTTTCTCGGGGATTCTTCTCACCTAACCTGCTCATTTCGGAGAGCACCATGCTACTGGAAAGCGATGGCGGAGTAGTAAACTGAGAGGGATCCTCCTTGTCTTGCTTAAAGACGTAATCTCTCCAAGCGGTCACATGAGGCTGTGACCCGCCCTTATCCCTCTTCTGCATATAATAATGATGACTCGCTACTTCCTTGAAGACGGCCATCATCTCCCGACTTTGTCCCCTAGGACTTGGAACTCCTCGTTGGTCGGGAAATATTCCTCATAAGGCTCTGATCCCCAAGGAAGCTTTGACACTTCGTATATTTCATGAAGTGCGAGTCCCAGCTCCCCCATCGGGGTGAAGAAAGTCTCGGTCTAGGTGTTAAACATCTCCAGAAGCGCGAGGAACATATGCCGGTTGATGTCAACACCTGCCTGAGTAGCACGGATCGCGACAGTCAGCCCAATCTCTCAGAGTTCGGTTTGAAATCGCGACAGAATCCAGAGTGTCAGCTTGTCCCATTTGGCAACGTAATGACACCAACCCTCTACCCAAAATTTACCTTTCGGGTATGATCGCTCCATCAACAGCATACGATTTGCAAAAGTCAAAGCACCAAAAGCAAATGTATTGATGGGAACATCACTGTAAATGCTCCCTGGACGTAAAGTCCGCCAGGTGAAAGAAGGCCCAGACCACACAGCAGCCAAAGTATCCCTTTGGTCGAAGGTATAGTCGATCTTGATGATGCCTGCCACCGCTCCCCCCTGAGATGGGGTTAGCTCCCGAGACATCCTCCTCTTGGAAGCAAGATGACAGAAAGCCGATAAAGGCCATTGACGCTCAAGTTGTCTTACAGTCATATGCACTCCCTTGCTGTAAAGAACCAATCTTCCTTGACCTTCAACACCTTTGCTTCAATAGAAGTAAGGCGGTCCCCGAACAGGAACTCAGGCTTCAAGAAAGTCACATTATCAGAAGTGGCGAATTTCAAAATGCCATGCCATCATCCGTTTGAGGAACCCATGCGGTTGCACCCATCATAGAAATTATGAAAATCAAATTATGCATCCTTCAAGTGAACTACGCAGGAGACATATTGCGCAACAACTCAATTGCGCATGCTGGACTGCGTACTCATCCAAGTGCGCAAGCTGACGTGGCCTTGTCATCATTATCTGATAGAGAATCAGATCTTTTGACAACTGACAGCATAGAGAATAAGAAACTGTTCGTTTATCGTGCAGTACAGCGCTCGAGGACAGCTGTACATACAGCGCAATCGGCCAGACTCTCTGCAGCGTGTTCCATCCCAGCGCAATCTGAAGCCAGCACAATTCAGGTGGCGCACTCCATCAAGACAACTGACAAATGTACACGTGGCCTTCATGCCATCAATTACTCACCATGTGGTAACCGTCTGTACATGATAAAGTACATTTCAATCAAACAATGCCACGCGTCACATACATATGGTCCACGATCGAGTAACTGCCTGCGCAGTTATTGCTTGCACAATCCAAAGTCTACGCAATCCAACCTGCACAATTCAGAATAACTAAAAGTTAGTTATTTCCAGAACTCTATAAATAGAGTTTCAAGTCTTCATTATCACATACGTACACACAGAGAGAATCAGAACACACAAGTCATCACCCGAGATCAGGAGTTCTTGCCAAAGTGCTGCTGCAATATTCAGAGGCTACCGTCTTTAAAGTTTACATCGCCAAGGGATAAAGCGATCGTCATTCAGATCGGATTCCTATAGTTGTACTTTCCCAGAATTCTTGTAATCTTCTTACAAAGTTTGTGAAATAAAGATCAACTTTTGTTTTTGCAAACAAAATGGCGACTCTGCTGGGGACGACTTTCTCCTTCGACGAGGAAGTGACTACTCAATGTGACGTTGCGTCTATCGGAAAGACGCATAAGACGCTGGTTGTAAAGGTCAACCAGACGGCCTACGAGGCGATGATCAACTCCAGGACCACCCCTCGCACTGCAACAACTTCTGCCACGAGCAAAGTTCACCCAATGTAGGGTCCCCAAGACTAGTTGCACAGTCTACTGCTTCTGCTGCTCAGCCTGCTGCGCAGTCTACTGCCTATGTTTCCAAGACTGCTATCTCTGTTGCGCAGTCTGCTGCTACTATACATGCACAATATGCTGCTCCTCTTGCCCGTGCACAACCTACTTCCTAAGCTGCTCTGTCAAAGTGCAAGACTCCTCTTCCCCTGGCGCAGTTAGCTGCAACTCTGCCTGCGTAATCCACCACTCCAGCAACCAGAGTGCAACTCAAGCACTCTGGCAACAAGACTCCTGCTGCGCAAGTTGCTGAGACTGTGGCCAGAAGACCTTCTGCAAGACTTACTCATACGCAACCTGCCAGTGTGCCAACAACCACTTCAATCCATGCGCAAACTGCGCCAGCGCAGTCTAAGAGAGACAGCCCTTTGGCTAATCTCTCTTCTTCTCACAGTAAGGGAAAAACCTCTGCTCCTCTTCTCAAACACCCTGTTGCTCCAGCGCAATCCACTGGGGGTAGTCTTTTGACTATTCCTCCTCCTCCCCAGAACAAAGGAAAAGGCCCGTTGGTCTTTTCTCAAACTTCCTCGTCCCACGACTTGGAAGACAACAGAGGGAAACGCTCTTTAGCTAACCCTTCTTCACAAAACAAAGGAAAAGGCCCTTTGGTCTTTTCTCAGTCTTCCTCGGTTTTTACCGTAGAAGATCAATCTGAACGTACCTCGGCACCAATCGGTACAAGAACTCTCTCCAACAAGAGTTCTTCTTCCCTCCTTGCCAAAGGGAGGTATACTGATCAAAGAGGAATTTTGCCTACTCCTGGTAGCAGAATTCCAAGATCTCCCAACTCTCAAGATATCCCGTTCAAAACAGAGAAAATTGCTGGTGTCTCAGACAGAAACCCCTGGGGGTGAGTTTGCTGATCTAAGAACTTATCTCAATAGACCAACTTCGGTGAAACGCAAACAACCAATGCCGAAGGCCAACCAGTATCAGAAGCAAACTTCCAGGATCAAAAATCCGGACACCTATGCCAATGAAATGAGTACTTCCCTGTACACTCAAGGGATAAAACATTTGAAAAACCGGAACCATGTTCCGAATGTTGTCAAAGAACATATCCCTCGAACTTCTTCTCGTCCCGTCATTTTTTCCCGATCTCCGAGAACACCTTAAGCAAAAATGGGACAACATCTCAATACCTCCAGTGCAACCACTTGGACACTATTGTAACCACAAGGTTGTCATCAAGTGTTGTTGTTAGACAACAAGACGATCTGTCTTCGATCATCTGAACTTTACAAACTCTGAACCTATGTCAGAAGATAAAGACGAAGTTTTATACGCTTCCATCAACATGACTTCTAGAGACACTGGGGGTAGGAAGTGCTCCAAGCACGGCAAGCCTCGTAAGCCAAGCCAGCGGTATTTGGATTTACTCCAAGAATCGTCTGAAGGAGTATTCCAACATACCAGATCCCGAAGCCAAGAAACAATCGGTCAAAGGAATCTTCAAGATCCTTCCGGTCATCTCCCTCCTTCTCACTCAGGAGATGATTCTTTCTCCGACTACGATACATACATCGAAAGTTCAGAACAGACAGTGTCCTCCACTGTACCTAGAGAAGTGACAGCTTATGTTGTCACTGAAGAGCCAGATGCTTCTAGTTCGGCTAGTCAAGAACAACGAATAGCTGCGCTAGAAGACAAGTTGAAGACCATGGCCGAAATGGTTGCAAGTATGCATTCTATCATTGTGGCCCAACATACAGTACCACCGACCATACCTCCTGCAAATCCTGAAATCATAGCATCGTCGGTGCCTGTCAATGCAGGACTGGGGGTAGCATCTCCTCAAGTACCTCCCTTACAGATTCAACCTACACCCAGTCAGTCAGGTGCTGGGGGTAGTGCTTACCACGCTGTTCCTCCCCCTAACACTGTGACTCAGCCTGCTCATTCTAGGGGTGAGCATCGGTTCGGTTCAAACCGAACCGTATATATGAAAACCGAAATAACCGTAAACCGTATTTCTCAAACCGAAAACCGAACCATTTTTGTAAAAACCGAACAAAACCGAACCGAATTAATTCGGTTCGGTTTTCAGTCGGTTCGGTTTCATGAGACAATGTGTCGGACCTTATTTTAAAAATATGACATTATTGTATTTATGAATTATTATATTACATAGTGTGAAAAATATTACTATATATAGATTGAAGGTAAAGAGAGAGAGAGAGCGCTCAAAGAAGTACCGACAGAGAATAGGAGAAGAGATTGCTCTCTTGGGAGTTACAAAATATTAGTATATGTAGATTAAAGGTAGTTTGATAAATTACTAAATATAAATCGATTTTCGGTTCGGTTCGGTTACCCGGATCAAGAACCGAAAACCGAACCGTTATTTTAAAATTTTAAATTTTAAAACCGAAAACCGAACCGAAAACCAAAAACTAAACCGTTTGTCATATTTCGGATCGGTTCGGTTCGGTTTTCAACCGTTATATGCTCACCCCTAGCTCCTTCTACATCAGTAGAAGATGCCAATGAAGCTATCAAGCTCCTGCGCACTCAGTTCGAGGCCTTCAAAGAGAAGGACAACTTGCAGAGGTTGGGGATCAAGCAACCCTACCCAGTTGAATGGAAGGAAGTCCCATTTTCTCCGAAGTACAAGATTCCAACAATCTCGCTGTTTGATGGCAGCACTTCTCCTAGTCAGTTCATTAACCATTTTGAGGTAATGACTGTCCAACTTCAACCAAATGACGCTCTTCTTACCAGGGTATTCGTTGGCTGTTTAGCCGGCGTAGCATACGTTTAGTACAGAAGCTTGCCCGATGGTTGTATCACCTCCTTCTCAGGTCTAAAACAATTCTTCTTGGAACGATTCTATGAGGGGATTAATGACATGACCATGTTAGCCCTCAATAAAATAAAACAAAGACACAATAAAACTCTGAAAGGTTCCGCCGAAAAGCTTTAAAAATGCCTCCTGGAACTCCGGCTGCTGTCACCATAGACACTTGCAAGCCAAATCTTTTGCCTATCATCAGCATGTGGACGGGGTCAACTCAGTTCCAAGACTGGCCATCCTTCATTGTCAACGCTAAAGCAGCTGCAGTTAGCGCTGACAAATTCAAGCAGCTAGGGGTACAAATGTCTAACCCCGACCGGGATGAACACCAGACATCGGGTGGTGGCAATCGCCAAAACAACGACAAGGGAAAGGAAACTTTGAATATCAACTTGAAGAACAAAGAATCTCTGGCGGTTAACGTAGCTCCACCTACGTCTACGTCCACTCCTTCAGCACCTCCACCAAGGAAACCTCGTCCGAAAGTAGAGTACTCTTTTGACGAGAATGACACCGTGAGCATCTTTAATTGCTTGATCAAAAGCAATAAGCTCCAACTTCCAGACCCGAAGAAGCCTGATAAAGTCGGTAAGACTGATCATCCCAAGTATTGTGTCTTTCACAGGTTCATTGGGCATCCCACTCGAGCATGTTCTGTGTTCAAAGGCAAAATTCAAGAGCTAATCAATGCTGGTGTTGTCACTCTGCAGCAATACGAGAAGACTGTTACCGCAAACATGGTCTCAGTTCAGTTCGATGACTTTCCTCCGCAGATGGTACATCATGGTGTCATCCCTATCCCCAAAGCTACTCTTGAGATCGAGAATCTTCCTCCTCCACGAAGTGAAGGTCTCGTCTCCTTGTCTCTTGACAATGGCGAGATTATGTGGATTCATCCGGATCTTGCTTCAGAGTTCGAACTTCCCTCTTCTTCCAAGAAGAAGGAGCGCTCCAAAGGCAAGACAAAGACTTGCAATATGGTGTCTTTTGACCCCATATTTGACGAGGAAATCCTGCTGGGCACCAGATCAGGGAAAGCCTATCTAAAAGATTATCCCGAAGCTCAGGAGAATCCTGCTTCTTCTTCTGAGCCCGTTCCAGTGCAACCTGCTTCCACTGAGGACAACCCTTCTGCCTCCTCACCGGTTGTAGAACCCATTCCCCCCAAGCCGACGGTAGCCGACAAAGGCAAACAACAAGTCCGCTTCGATAAACCTTTGAAGAAGTCATCTCCTTCCGGACTTGAAAAGCCTTACAACTTTGATATCTTGGCTCAGTTAGCCAATACACCGGCCCGGCTATCAATCTTCGAGCTCTTGCGCCTCTCCAAAGAGACTCGGAAAAGTCTGAGTGAGGCTCTCATGCATGCAGAAACATGTCTAGCCCTTCTGAAGAAGCCAAAAGCAGAGCCAGTCTCTTGCCTCCATTGTCATAGTGTGTTGGAGTTAATTGTAAACATAACTTTCACACAGGATGACATGCTGATGGAAGATAATAGGCACGACCGTCCTCTATACTATACATGATATGTCGACTCGATGAAAGTCGATACGATATTCTGATAGATCCAGGGTCTGCTCTCAGTATCATGCCAAAGACAATGTTAGATGCATTGAAGATCCCAGTACATAGTCTTTCCAGTACAATCACCACCATCCTTGGATTCAATTAGGGAAGGAGTGAGCCTCTGGGCAAGATTCGCCTGAAACTCCAAATAGGTAATCTTCGCACAAAGGTGACCTTCTACATCATTGACAACCATGGTTGTTCTTATAATGCTCTGTTGGGAAGACCATTCCTGCATGAACATAACATTGTTCCTTCGACTCTCCATCAATGTTTCAAATATGTCGATGACAATGGAGAGGTTCAAAAGGAGGTTGCTGATCTCTATCCTTTCAAAGGCGTCGAAGCATACTGTAACGATGCTCGTATGTACAAGGATGAATTCATGAAGGTAGTGCTGTCTCTGGACACTGAAGAAGAACAAGAAGCAGTGCCTAATGATACCCTCATCATACCTGTCAAATGGCGTGTTTCTCGTCCTCAGTCCTCCAAACCACTGGCTATTCACTTGCCAGTCCAGAAGCAACCAATTGATGATGGCCAGGATCAAAGGGAGCTCACCTCTTCTGAGCCACTTGTTATAGACTTACGTCGTAATAAGGAAAAAAGGCAGCTCACCTCTTCTGAGCCACTTGTTATTGATTTATCTCATAACAAGGATAAAAGGGCGCTCACCTCCTCTGAGCCACTTGTTATCGCCCTCCGTCGTAACAAAGCCAATCCTCCTCCACGTTCTTCTTCTCCTCCTCTTGTAATCAATCTGACCAAGCCTGCTAAGGCTAAAGGTCCTGCTGTAAATATAGATGTACAAATTAATGAAAAAGTATCTACTTTCCAGTATACTGATGTCATTTATCATGCTAAGTGCTATTTGGATATGTTAGATAGCTTTCAATCATTTACAATAGAAGTTGTACAAACTCTTCAAACAGAAGTCTTACTCGAACATCCAGATGATTCATATCGTATTGTTCCCGCTCGAAAGAAAGGCGAGAGTCCAATACTTTTTAGTAAAGGACCAGAACAACAATTCAGCTATACGGATGATAGCAAAAGTAACGACACGGGGCATCTTCAACTCCATTGTTACAGTCAACAATCAAAAGACATCATCCGAAAGATGGGCTACGACTTCAAGAGTGGCCTCAACTACGGTAAGGGTAGAAGAACTCCTATCAATATGGTTGTGCTAAAAGAAAAGTCAGAGATGTACTACAGCAGGACCAAAAGAGGTCTCGGATATTCTTCACCTCCAGTATTATCTCCAGCAGCCTCCGAATCCGATAGCGAGGAGCGCTCTAACTCTTCCGATTCCAGATCATGGAATTCTGACACCAGCATCGGTCAAGTTTATCGATTGACTGTATCTTCTAACATGGTCTCCGTCGAACTTCCAGAAGGCTATGACGAGGATGTTGAAGAAAATCCCGAAACGGATCCTTGGGCTCAACGAATGGATACCCAATGGGAACTCTGATTCGTACAAAGAGAACCTCCTACTGAAGATCAATTAGTTCAAATTGATGTAGGAGAGAGCGGGTCACCTCGTCCAATATTCATCAGCAAGAACCTTCCAGAGACAGATAAGCAAGAATTAATTCTTCTTATTCAAGAATACATTAACGTCTTTGCCTGGAGTTATGAAGACATGCTAGGTCTAGATCCCAAAGTTGCTACTCACAAATTGAACATCTTGCCGAATGCAAAACCGGTCAAACAGCAACAACGGCACTTCAAGCCAGAAATGATGGACGCAATTGATGATAAAGTCAAGAAGCTCATCGCTTGTGGCTTTATTCGAGAAGAGCAACATCCTGATTGGGTAGCCAATGTCGTCCCAGTTCTAAAGAAAACCGGTAAAGTTCGAGTCTGCATCGACTTTCGGGATCTTAATGAAGCATGTCCAAAAGATGAATTTTCTCTCCCCATTACGGACGTCATGATTGACAACACCTGTGGGTTCGAAAGAATATCTTTCATGGACATTAGGATGAATCCTGAAGATGAAAAACACACTTCTTTTCGCACTCCTCGCGGAGCTGCTGCTATACTGTAATGCCATTTGGTCTCAAGAACGCTGGTGCAATATACCAACGAGCCATGAGTACCATTTTTCGAGATCATCTGCGCAAAACTATCGAGTGCTACGTCGATGATATTGCTGTCAAAAGTCGTCTAAAGGAAGATCACATCCAAGACTTGAGAACTATCTTCAACCTCATGCGCCAACATCAACTCAAAATGAATCCCACAAAGTCATTCTTGGGTGTCTCTAGTGGCAAATTTCTCGGCTTCGTCATTACCTCTAAGGGTATACACGTAGATCCCGAGAAGATCAAAGCCATGCAAGAGATGCGTCCTCCACGCAACGTAAAAGAGCTACGAGGATTCCAAGGTCGACTTGCATTCATCAGGAGGTTCATTTTGAATCTGTCTGGACGCTGCAGACCATTTACTCAACTAATGAAGAAGGGTGTATCTTTCATCTGGACCGAAGAATGTCAACGAGCATTTGACGACATAAAGCGATATCTCATGAATCCACCAGTCTTGGTGCCACCAATCTCTGGCATACCATTCTTAATGTATGTCCGTGCTATAGACCATTCATTGGGTGCTTTACTTGCCCAAAAGAACAAAGAAGGTCATGGACAAGCTATCTATTATCTCGGTCGTACTATGATTGGTGCTGAACACCATTATAGTCCGGTCGAAAAAGAGTGCCTAGTCTTATGTTTGCTGTTCAAAAGACTCGACATTACATCATTGGCCAAACTATTCATGTCATATCCCGAGTTAATCCTCTTCGGGTACTGATGAAGAAGCCTAGAACACTCAATTCTCGGCTGGCTACATGGGCGATTCTGCTAGCTCAATATGACATGGTATATGTTCCTCAAAAATTTATCAAAGGTCAAGCACTGGCAGATTTCTTAGCAGCTCATCCTGTTCCAGAGACATCTCTATGATGAAATTCCAGACGAGACATTGGAATCTAATACAATCTCCGAAGAATTTCCTACTTGGTGCCTATTCTTTGATGGTGCATCCAGGATTGGACCCAATGGTGCCATTGTCGCAGGAGTTGGAGTTGTTCTTGTTTCCCCAGACGGGTCAGCTATTCAAAGATCATACTTCTTAGATGAGCCTTGCTCCAACAACGTGGCAGAATACAATGCTCTACTCATCGGCCTTCAGTTAGCTAAACAGCTAGACGTCGAGTATCTTGAAGTCTATGGTGACTCCAAGCTGGTTGTTAACCAGGTTAGAGGAACTTATGAAGTTCGCCATCAAGATCTAGTGCCTTACTATGAAGCGGCAATCAACATGGCTATATCATTCAAAGCCTTCTTCATCGAATATGTTCGACGAGATTGTAATAATGAAGCAGACGCTTTGGCCAATCTTACAGCTGTTTTAGCCATTCCTATCAAAAGACAGCAGGTGTTGGTTATCTCTAATCGGGAATTGTTTTGCGTCGAAAACAATCGTAATATTGACTTCAGTAATCTTGCTAAAACCAATGTTATCAATGAAGATTGGAGAATTCCCTTCATCGACTTCGTAGTTCATGATATACTCCCTGAAGATCCTAAAGAAGCTACGAGTATTCGTCGACTGTCTTTGCGATTCTATTCAATCAGACCACCAAAACTCTCTACTGGCGGACTTATGATGGCCTACTCTTGCGCTGTCTTGCTGGTGATGAAGCGAAGCAAGTATTACGTGAAGCTCACGACGGTGTCTGCGGAGCACATCAACCCGGTCCTAAGCTACAAGATCGCATCCGACGCATGGGTTACTACTGGCCCTCTATGGTATCTGATGCCATTGAATATGCAAGGAAGTGTCGAGCTTGTCAAATCCACGCAGATTTTATTCACCAATCGTCGGAATTCCTTCATCCGACTGCTGCTTCCTGGCCTTTTGAAGCTTGGGGCATGGACATCATATGTCCCATCAATCCTCCTTCTTCTAGAGGACATCGGTTCATACTGGCAATAACCGACTACTTCTCCAAATGGGCTGAAGCTATACCTCTGGCTGAAATCAAGACCAGCAGCGTCATCAAATTCGTCAAATACCATGTCATCTATCGATTTGGTGTACCTCGACGAATCATTCATGACAACGGACCTCAATTTATTAGCCAAAAGTTCACAAGGTTCTGTGATGATCATCGGATTGACAATGTTGCTTCGACAGCCTACAATCCTGCTGTTAATGGCTTAGCTGAAGCTTTCAACAAGACTATCATCAAGCTCCTTAAAAAGTTTGTGTCCACTAACAAACAAAACTGGAGTGAAAAGCTTGGAAAATATCTTTGGGCCTACCGTACTACGGTCCGCAACCCTACAGGCTGTACACCCTTCTCTTTGGTGTACGACTGTGAAGCAGTTCTACCCCTGGAACTTTAAATTCCGTCTTTGAGGATTGCTATCTTCGACTTCAAGAATTAGAGGCGCTCGATGAGAAGCGGTTGATGGCTCAACATCATATTGAGTTGTACTAAGCCCGCATCTCAAAGACTTTCAACCACAAAGTTAAGGTCAGAGCCTTTCAGAAAGGAGAGCTCGTTTTAACAGTCAGACGTCCTATGACTATTACTCACTCGAGCAAAGGCAAGTTTGATGTAAAGTGGGAAGGGCCATATATCGTGAGAAAAGTCTTCTCAAATGGAGCCTATCAACTCACAGAGCTAGACGGTCGAGTTACAATGATGCCTATTAATGGCAAGTTCCTCAAAAAGTATTATGTATAAATGTAACAGACAATGCTTGTAATCATCGGACAAGTTCATAAATAAAATTCAATTTTATTTCATCATTAATGATAGTACATAATATCAAGGAAGGTCACTATCATCCTTCTCAAAATTGGGACGCGGGCCACTACCGTCCTTATTGAAGACATGATCAACAAAAGAGCAGAGAACACTCTTGCCCGAACCCACCAGGAACTTGCAAGCAGCCATCCTCATGGCTTCTTCTTCTTCAGTCTTCCCTGGTTCAAGAAGGAAGTCCAAGATGTCCTTTGGCGGTTTGGGTGCAGACGAACCTTCGCCCGCTGCTATCTGCTTTGGCTGAGCCGGTTCAACTGGATATTCCTCAGTACCCACTTCAACCTTCGGGGCGATCTCAGCCTTCTTGGATGCATCTCCAGACGACATCTTTATGTTGAAAAGTAAAAGTGACCATCCCATCATCCCATTCTATTTATAGACAGAGATTCATACGACAACAAAACTTTATTTAATTCATCCGACGGTTTGTCCGTTCATTAAATCCATCCGACGGTTCGCCTTCATTCCATTCATCTGACGGTTCGGCCGTTCATCATATCCATTTGACGGTTCGTTCGTTCATTATATACATTCATCCGACGGTTCACCCGTTCACACATCCATCTGACGGTTCGCCCGTTCATTATCTGACAGTTCGTCCGTTCATTATATTTATCTGATGGTTCGCCCGTTCATTCCAATTATCCGACGGTTCACCCGTTCATTCTATTCATCTGACGGTCCACCCGTTCATTTAATTCATTTGACGGTCCATCCGTTCATTCTGACGATTCATTTCGTTCATTCATTTCGATGAATCATCCATTTTGTTCATATCTACAACTTGTCATCTTTGATTAAGTTGTCTATTGAAATAATGATATTCAATAAATTATATTCTGCCATGTCTACATTACCTCTGAGTAGATATAATTGAATATGATTATTTTCCAAGATCAAAAAATATATCATGTCCTGTACCTCTGAACATATTTTCTATCGCTATTATTTATATCTGAATAAGATATACAATAAATAATAGAGCCACCAAGAAAATGTCTTTTTATTGATTGATCAAAAAGTGAAAGACATTACAACATTACATATCACAAAAGGATTGAAGATACAAAAGTCTTTCTTATTCTGCCGGCGGAGTCATCAAGTTGGTCATCTGCTGCCTTAAAGATTGCAGCCGCTCCTCTCGAGATTCCATCACCCGCTTCCTAGCTTCCTCCATCCCAGACTTATCGTCGAAAGATGGCATAGTTACTATTCTGCGAGAGATTTCTTCTTAATGAGTTGCGACATACTCATCTCTCTCCAGAGTCAGAGCATTCAGCTGTTGAACTGCAGCCTGGTGTTGTGTGGCCTCATCCTCCAGAGCAAGCTGAACAAGTCTCAGCTCTTCTTTAAGACGGGCAGATTCTAATTGTAGCTCTGCAACTTTCTTCTCTTTCTCGTCAGCAACAGATGCTACTGTTTCTACTTTGGAATTATATTCAGCAGACTTGGTAGAGAAAGTGTCCAAAAGAACTTGCAGGTCAACCTTTACAACTGCAGCTTCTTGTGATATCTTCTCAAATTCAGCTTGTATCAAGAGCTCCATCTCTCCCTTATTCAGCTCTTTGTAAATTTTAACCGATGCCTCCAGCTCATCTAGTACATGTTCAAGAAAAACAGCATGAGCTTCGTCGCCTTGATGACGGATGGCATCGATCAAATAGGAGGTTGGACCTCTGACGGTGGAGAAACCAGTATCTTCTTTTTCTATCACCCTATCTACTAAGGGTTTCAAAGAATTAAAGAAAAGGTTGCTGAAGGAGCTGATGATAAACCGGTTGGTAGCCAGAGCACCTGGAGTAGCAGCTACTCCTATAGATGTCGAAGCAACAGCAGGTGTCTGTGAAGACAGTCGTTTAGCTTCTTCCCTTTGAGTAGACGGCTCTTTAGACAGAGGAGCCATCGTAGAGCTAGCTGCTCCTCCCAGATGATCTTCTGCAAAATCAAATGAACCTTATCATTGATTGTTGTTGTCATTTAGCAACTAATTGGAAAGGATTGAAAGATCAAATGCAATCTTACCATGACTTGCTCCAGCAACAAGTATTTCATCTGTTGGCACAGATTCCATTCTAATAGAAGTAGCCTCAGACATTACTGTCTGGCTACTTCCGGCCTCATAACTACCCGAAAAATGTCGGCTACCGCTAGTGATAGCCGTTATTGGCACTATGTCTGTGCATACGGGAGGAACCGGGGAAGATTCAAGTTCTGCAAGGATAAAAATGTAGATGTCAGCTTTGAATCTATGAAAAGAAGGTAAATAAAATCATTTAATACCTTTTGGATCAGCATGAGTAGTTTCAACAGGTGCTACTTCTACATCCGTATTCTTTTTCGGAGACACGTATAACTCAACATCCTCTTCAGGATATAGCGTGTCATCTACGGCTTCGGAAGACATATGGACATCATTGCCCACTTCGGGATTTAATGTATCATCAATATCTTCTGTTGATGTATCTTCATTGCTTATACTATCTTCTGGAGCTTCCTCGCTGGCAGTTGCGGTAGCGGCTTGATCGACATTATCCTGCAGACCGAAGTCGCGATCATTTAGAGCTTCAATCATTAGACGATCTTCTTCTTCACGGAGCGCTTCTGGTGTAGTAGGAAGCTAGGTAGTTTTCACCGCAAGAGAAGGAGATCGCAAAACTTCATCATCCCTCTGCCCAGTTTCATCTCTCAGTTCAGCTTCATCCCTCTGCTCAACCTCGTCCCTTTGCTCTGGAGAAGGAGTCTCCTGCCTAGGCTCGAGGGTAGGTGTAGGGGACGACATGGTTATTCCAGCTACAGCACTGGCCACCACCAAGGACAAGATTTGTCTCGGAGGGGTGATCACACTCTTTCTTCTTCTGGAGGCCAGTTTCTTTCTATGAAGAGGTCTCTCTGGACTCTCCACATCTACTACATCGACCTGCCTTGGAAGAGAGGTCGGCGTGGTCGCTTCTTCTCTTTGGGTCGACTCGGCCAGTTGCCGAGACTGTGACCTAGTGGTGACCTTCTCTGATGGGTCTAAGATAAGTTTTTTCTTTGCAACCGGAGAAGAAGGTTCATTAATCCTTCTCTTTCTCTCCTTGGTTAGAGATTTGACCACTTTCAAGGAAACTTGCAGTGGTTCATTGACCTCCTCAGGGAAGTTAGCTTCCCTTGAGGCTTCCAACGGATCATCTACTGGCTCATGCTGCTCGTCATTACCTGGAGCTAGCATAACAGTTGCTCCCTTCTTCAAATGCGTCGCCGTCGCGAAGCTATCTACAAGATTGAAGTTCTCGACGAATGTATTCGCTGTTGTGTAAAAAAGCGAATATGTGTATAACATCCGGGGGCCGTGATCACTCTTGGTCGGCATTGAGAACACCGTTCTTGTGTCTCGAGCGTTGTAATAAGCGCAGGCTCTGGCGCCATCAATCAGATACCCCTTTCCTTGCAGGCAAGTTATAGCATTGCCTACGTGGAACTGGTCGTAGCCGCATTGACAAGCAAAGCGGCTTGGCAGATATGGTTCCAAGAAACATTCATCTTCAAATCTATACACCAAGTGCGACGGCCTAATCGTCCTCAGCCAATCAAATGTTGCCCGATCCAACGGCTGCCTCCCAAGATCAACTAAATTTGTCGACATATGTTCGTAGCCGGTCGGAGGGACAACACAGTAAAAATTCCACCCCTTTCTAAGGTTCAAAGCACGTCTGCAATCTTTCAGACTAGTATATATCCATTTGCTCTGGGAGAATCTTCGCAAAAAGCTACTGCCGACTGCTCCCATGTCAGGGTTCATCAATGACGGATGGTGTAGAAGTAACCAATCGAACAAATAAGTGTAGGGCAGTTCCAACCGAGGGAAGTTCCCCTTCTCAACTTTCCATTTGAGCATAGATTCAACATAAAGACGAAGACCCGTGTTCACTCTACAGGTCATCGCCGACAGCAGATCCATCCGGTAGCCAAAGACTAACCGGACAGCAGCAAAGAGCACGCCACGGTAGAAGCGATCTATGGCGCTCGCTCCGGGTACGACGAAGCGTCAGAGCCAATATGTCAGGAAACTCGCCAGCTGGGCTTCGTTTGACATGGGCCTGTATCCCATTCTCATAAAACTCTCAATAAAATCTCCGGTCTTGAATAGAGGGTATTGAAGTTCGTCATCAACTTTGATGTCCATCTTCTTGTTTTCTTCCATCAATCTTATCACTTTACTGTGGCTGAGTGGTTTGAAGAAGGTCGGGTTACACGTTTCATGATCCTTAGTCTTTTTCTCGATGATGTGATTAAGGAAAAGATAGGGCAACCACTTTGATGAGTAACAAGTGTCGGAAGAACCACTTTTATAATACATGGAGCAAATTTTGTAGTGGCACAGTAGTTCTTCAAAAACGGCCACCATCTCTGCATTCTCTCGACAAAGTCGGTCTAACTCGTCGATTGTTGGAACAAATTCTTCGTAAGGGAAGTCTCCCATTGGTAAGCTCGAGATATCTTTTATCTCATGAAGAGCTGGTCCAATTTCCCCGCAGGGTGTCATGAATGTCCCTGTCCTAAAATTGTATATCTCTGCCAAGGCCAGAAACAGATGAGGGTTGGGGAGGAATCCATATACGGTAGCGTATACCGCCTGATATAGCTCAATCTCTTTGAGCTTTTCTTCGAACTGAACCAATATCCAATTGGTTATGCAGTTCCATCTTTTGTTGTCTGGGTTCACCAGACCTGTCAACCGGATGTCCTGATCCGGGTATCTGCCCTCAACCTTTGCATATTCATTAGCAAAGATCGGCGTCCTCACCGACAGCAGCAAGGAGGAGTTCTCTGGAGGGATGCAGCCATGCTTCAATCCTCTGAGCAAGGAGCTATGACGCTCAGAGGAGCTATAGAACATATCCCTGTTATTCGGTCCTTTTTTTACACAAATATTTCCTATTCTTGCTTGCTGGAGAGGGGTAATATCCCAGTCCATCCTCCTGGGATGGCTTGCATGGGCGTAGCAGGCTAGAGGGAGGCATCTGGCAATGTCCGGTAACAGTATTATTTTCTCCTTTCTCTGGAAGAGTCTCTGCTCAACACGAGGTCTCGGCTGAGAACTCTTGTCAATAGCTTCGCCAAATAAGAACATGGGTTTCTTATGAGTAATGGCATCGGCAGTCTGCAGAGGTTGTCCATTCATCAGACTCAATAAAGTTTCATTATCCTGTGCTACCAAGATGGCTTGACGGGAGAATGGCAGAGCATATTGGGGAAAAAGTACATGGGACAAATCTTCCTTAAATTCTGGTTCAGCAAGGGTCCCTGCAAAGATTTCATACTCTGGGTCCTCTCTGATGTTAACTGCATCAAACAGAAAGATAGAATTCAGTATATGCAAAATCAAAGGTTCTGTCCAAAAAATTAGCAAATTGCGCAAGCATCAGATTGCGCTGTCTGTAAAGCATCAGATTGCACAACAACAGCTTCTATGCGCAAACTGTCCAATTGCGCCAACGCATCCACTTGCACAAGCCATCAGATTGTGCTGAATAACTTGTGCAAAGTATCAGTTTGTGCTGGACAGTCTTGTGCAAATTAGCAGATTGCGCTGACTTTTGCCAGAACTTTCCAACCAATTGCGCAAGAAAATAGTCTTCATAAAAATGAAAACTATTGGGTTTGTGCAACCGAAACCCTAAATAGGGCAGCGCAGTATAACCAAATCTCTAACAAGAGATAGGTTTGAAGACTCAATCATGTCGAAGAACCCTAAAAAGGGTTTTTGATCAAGCGACTACCTTGCAAAGCTGGGTGACCAACTTCGTGTCGTGAAATGTGCGGTGCAGTACGATTCGAAGACTCGGCGGGGGCTTTGCCCTTGTCGGCGGCAGAAGGAAGAGAGTCGGAGTAGGCTCGGGAATTTTTCTCTCTTAAACAAAGTGAAAACAAGTAAAGAATGACAGAAGGAAGGAGGAGAACTATTTATAGTTTTTCGAGAGTAACGGTCGCCTCGGATTGCGTCGAAGAAATGGGAGCTAACTCCTCTAATTGCGCAGACAAGTCATTACTTGCGCAACTTGATTTTAAAATCAAAATTCTAAGTATTTTGAAGCTTTGACTATTTTCAAACTTCGAAAACTTTGAAGGGGGTCTTGTAGGTCCTAAAAATTAAATTGCACCCATCATAGAAATCATGAAAATCAAATTATGCATCCTATAAGTAAACTGCGCAGGAGACAGATTGTGCAACAACTCAATTGCGTATGCTGGACTGCGCACTCATCCAAGTGCGCAAGCTGACGTGGCCTTGTCATCATTATCTGATAGAGAATCAGATCTTCTGACAACTGACAACACGGAGAACGAGAAAACTATTTTTTTATCGTACAGCACAGCGCTCGAGGACAGCTGTACATGCAGCACAATCGGCCAGACTCTCTGTAGCGCGTTCCATTCCAGCACAATCTGAAGCCAGCGCAATTCAGGTGGCGCACTCCATCAAGACAACTGACAAATGTACACGTGGCCTTCATGCCATCAATTACTCACCATGTGGTAACCGTCTGTACACGATCAAGCATATTTCAATCAAACAATGCCACGCGTCACATACAGATGGTCCACGATCGAGTAACTGCCTGCGCAGTTTATTGCTTGCGCAATCCAAAGTCTGCGCAATCCAACCTGCACAATTCAGAATAACTAAAAGTTAGTTATTTCTAGAACTCTATAAATAGAGTTTCAAGTCTTCATTATCACATACATACACACAGAGAGATCAGAACACACAAGTCATCACCCGAGATCAGGAGTTCTTGCTAAAGTGCAGCTGCAATCTTCAGAGGATACCGTCTTCAAAGTTCACATCGTCCAAGGGATAAAGCGATCGTCATTCAGATCGGATTCCTATAGTTGTACTTTCCCAGAATTCTTGTAATCTTCTTACAAAGTTTGTGAAATAAAGATCAACTTTTGTTTTTGCAAACAGCTGATCCAGCATAATGGCAGCTTGGGCAGGGTATATCACCTCCTCATCATAATCCACCCCATCTGACAAAGTGCAGCATCCAGAAGCACTTCATTCAAGAGCGGGACAGTCATCGACACTGGTGGTCAACAAAAGAAAGCAAAGATTCAGAGACGTTAGAAACAACAAGAGAATTTGAGCAACGTTCTCATCAAAAGTGCATAAGGCCCAGGCGCATCTGAAAAGAAGCTTCGGCTCATCATCAGGGTCTAGACTCATGCGCGTCAGCAGTGAAGCTTCAGTGCATCATCAGGGTTTTAAACCCATGTGCGTCAGCAGTGAAGCTTCGACGCATCATCAGGGTTTAAACCCAAGCGCGTCAGCAGTAGAGCTTCGGCGCATCATCAAGGTTTAAACCCATGCGCGTCAGCAGTGGAGCTTCGACGCATCATCAGGGTTTTAACCCATGCGCGTCGGCAGAAAAACCTCAGCACATCATCAGGACTCAAAGTCCATGCGCATCAGCGTATGTGAGTTCTAAAAAAATGGTACAGAAAGATATGGTAAAGATGAAACCCACCAATCACCGCCGGCTGAACGTCGACAGGCGGACGGGGGACATCACCCGCGCCAGCCTCTACAGGCTCTTTTTCTTTGACTCGTCCCTTGCCAGCACCGCCGCGAGGAGTTTTAGGAGCCATTTCTCGCAAGAAGGAAGTTAGGGTTTTTCAAAAACTCTAAAAGAAGAAAGCAAAGAGAGGAAGAACTCTCTCTCTCTCTCTCCATCTTATGCCTATTTATAGGCTCAGTCGCACGCGTGAACCGATGAAGTGTGACCTCAGCCGCCGCTTCGGGTTCTGTGAAGAGATAACTGCAGATAAATCCAAAAAGATCATCATTAATCTTCTTGGTTATCGAGGCGTCATCATTCGCATTTACTGAGAGGAGCATGCGCCCCATCACTGATGCGTGGAGTGATCATGCGCCCGAACAGTCATGCGCCCTGTAGAAGACACCACCATGCTTCTTATTCAAAGTATTCCAAAACTTGACAAAATGTTTTGAAAACTTTGAAGGGGGTCTTGTATAAGCATAGAATTTCAGGACCAGAAATCCTATGCGCCAAACATTATAAGTGCCAGGGAGCTCAGAGGAAGTACTTGGCACAGTAAAGCAAAAATATAGACATTAAAAGAAAATTTTTATTTCATATAAAAGTCTATTACATGTCTTAAAAAAAGGCTGTACAAAGAAGAACTTCTACAAAAAGAAAAGATCCTAAGTCTACAGCCAGGCGCAGCAACCACCATGCGCTTTCAAACAGGCGCATCTCTTCGGCGTCTCAGTTTGGCGCATCACTTCGACGTCTCATTTTGGTGCATCACTTCGGCAGCTCAGTTATGTGCCGCCCTTCAGCGTCTCAGTCAGGCGCATCTCTTCGGCGTCTCAGTCAGGCGCATCTGTTTAAGATCCTCAGTTATGTGCATCATGAAGTCTCAGCATATGTGCCTTAACTCGACCCGATCAAATGCTTCGACTAATGAAGCATTTATTGAGCAGAACGATGGTGGGCAATCAACCCCCTAGTTGGAGGAAGAGCTCTCCAAAGCCTAAAGAAGATGATCGGGGCACCGCAATTTCGATCTGCGGCTCTTCCAGCATAAGGGAGACAAGGCTCGAGCATCCCGATCTTTGGATGCAACAGGCACCTTCCGCCTGCCTCAGAAGCCCTCGACTCCGACTTTTGGATGTAACGGTCACCTTCAAGTGCATCAATGAAGATCATGCGTCGCATCTTCACCCCCGGGAACATCTCATCAACAGAATGTGCTCGAGTAAACAAGTTCATTTCGGAAGGACGTGAGAGAACGAGAAGCAAACCCTCTCCATGCCACTATTTATAGGCCGAGCAAATCAAACCAATGCGCAAGTGGCTGGCTTTCCGAATCCCGTACAATTAATTTGTATTAATGGTGATGAACCTGACGCTTCGAATTCAGCCGAGTCAAGAAGGGCTATTTAAAGCACTCGAAGAACGTAACAGTCGGGCCCATAAAGACGTGTCATGCAAAGTGGATGTGCCGGCAAGATCGCGCATCGTACTGACGCGCCCAGCTCCTATCAACCTCATAAGGATGTGCCCCCATGCGTCCCCATGTGTCACGACCCGTATCCACTTTTCGGACGCGAGCTCGTGAGCAAGCCAGCTACGTATCGAGCGGACTCCAGCCTGACTCAAGTACCTATAAGCTGTCAAGGTCATGGAATCATATCTATTCTAAACTATATCTCAATCCACATGAATCATATAAACAAGAATGAACAAGTATGGGTCATGATCTGCAGCCCATTAGCATATTGTTCGATTAGACTCTAAGAATGATATGAGTCTATAAATAAGCAGAGTATATCATGGTACTGAATATAAAGTACGAGAGGATAATAAAGAAATATCACAAGCAAATACCTATATCAAACATCGCAATCCTCTACCATCCTGCTCTGCTAACTAACTCCAGGCAGCCGCTAAACCTGAAGAGATCATCAGGTCCTCAGAGGACTAGCAAGATATATAATATACGAGCCAACATATAACAGTACAAATATACAGAGAAGTAAAGAACAATCAAGGGTATCCAATGAGACAAGATGAACTAAGACACAAGATCTAAACACAATGATCCTAAGACACTGGCATGCCATACTAGAAATAGATAATAGGTCAAATCTATAGACTGCAGTCAAGGCAAGTACTCACAATCTATAATGTATCAATCGCAGTCAAGGCAAGTACTCACAACCAAGACAGTAGCCAATCCTAGTATAAAATCCTATAGACCATAGTCAAGGTAAGTACTCATAATCTATAGAATGTCAAAGTCAAGTCCCACTCAAGTCATGTCAAGTCAAGTCAAGCTATAATCAAGTTGAGAAAATCATGGTGTAGGACTAGACGACTCTATCAAGCAACACGTATAAGACAAACACAGTGTAACAGGTAGAAAATATCATAACAGAAAAGGAACAAGAAACTAGAAACACGTAAAGTAAACCAAAACAGGATAAGCGTACAAGATATGGAATAAAACTATCACGAAAGTAAGGAAACGAATAGCAGCGAGAACGTGAACATGCATATAAATTATACTGTACAAGTTGGCAAGGTATACTTGCCTGGTGGTAGCGCGAAGAACCAATAATGTATCGCCAATCACAAGTCAGAAAGTCCAAGTCGTCACAACTGTCTTCGAAAGCTGAAACAGTCATCGCCAACATTCTCAGAATAGTCAAATTAGCTAGGATTGCATGTCCTTAAGTCCAATTCTGGACACAGGGGCAAAACGATAAATTCGGCCAAAAATAATGTCCGCTGTTGGACCCGCTTTGTACCGAAAAGCGTACCAGAGTCAATGGTCTCTAAAGTCGTCAAACTACATGTCTACGGATCCGGTTTTCCGATACAAACCCAACCGTATGTCCAAAGTTGGATTCCGACGGGCCGTGCACAAAATTACTCGTTGAATCGGACCGTGGGGCCCGCGAAACGGCGATCCGATTCTACTGTCTCAGAATTGGACCAAACTTGGCATGCAGGACCAAAAAAATGATACGGTCCTGTTGTCGTAAGTTTCGTCTCGATCTGACGAGCGTGCACGAAGTAATTGGAGAATTTACAAAGTGCACGATACGGTGAATTTTGACGAATACGCATCAAATTCGTCGCGCACACGCGACCAATTTGAATTTCGTCAAAGCCCACACGACCACAAAGCCATTACACAGCTTTCGATGCTTTCGGTGCGCGACCACATCGCCCAAAATGGCGGGACGCACGTCGTGTGGAAGTTTTTCTAAGTTTTTCAAAAACTGTTTTTCATATTTTTCTTGAGTTTCAAACTGGTTTATACCTCTGCATACTCATCCACAATTAAAACTATTAATTGGGTTTCCATGCCCTATATGTTGGCTAAAATCGTGTTCAATTAGTATTTGAAAATCTCTAATAGGCAGATCACAATGGGCCTTCCAAAATAGGTTCACGAACACAAAATTCTGTCCTGTTCGCAAAAGTTTTCGTCAAAGTTCGTGTCGATCTTTGACTCGATTTCGCTTTGATTTGGATCGAAACTATCATATCGAAATAGAGGGGTATAGTTTAGGTTCGAACCTGCAAAATCTGTTCGACAAATCGTCGATCGGTAGTGGAGGAATCCTTGCACGAAGTGGCTTCGTAGGACTGCTGTTACGCTCTGTTTTCGCGCCTGTGGTTGGCTCAGTCGACCCGCGCGGCCGCGCACGGCCCCCCAGGGGTGCGCGTCGGCACCTGGGGGCTGGGGGTGGGTCGCCAGGTCATGGTGGTGCGGCGTGTTTAGGGTTTACGAGACTCTCGATCTCGGTTATATATTTGTGTACGCGCGTGTTTTGCAGGGCTCGGGTTTTTGGTGGACTTAATTGTTACTGCTGCTGCTGGATTTGATAGGGGTTGGTCGGGCTGGGGGATGTGCTATGGACTGAAGGGGAGGTCGGGCCAGGAGGTTAGCCGGTGGGCCTTTGGGTCCAAGGCTGAGGGATGTGTTATTCTTTTTCTTAACTATTATAATATATGTACCTATATATATACGTATACATGTATATAAATTCCTATATATATATATATATATATATATATATATATATATATATATATATATATATATATATATATATATATATATTTATATATATATATATATATATATATATATATATATATATATATATATATATTTTATATATATATATATATATTATATATATATATCCACACACATAATACACAATAATATCTATATACGCAACATATATCTTTATATACATATAAATATATATAAATTCATGTATATATACATGTATCTATATACATATATATATTTATATATATATATCCACCCACATATAAGAAAATAATATTTATACATACACACATATATCTAACATATTTATTTATACATACAAATATACATATATAATATACATTTATATATTCATACTCACATTTAATATATATCTATATTTATACACAACCATATACATATATACCTCATATATATTTATATACTAATAAATACTCAATTAACAAATAATAATATCTAATAGCAATAATATATTTATTTAATCGTGACAATTAATAAAATAATAATTAAATAATTAATGAATCTATACTGTTCACCTTTATCCAGGTCCAGAATATTGTACAAATATTGTAAATCAATATTAATAATAAAAGTACAAATTTTTGTATAAATATTCAAATATTTAAAAATGTACATCAATACCTAAAATAATTTAGTAAATATTGTACACACATAAAATATGCCTACATGGTCGTCTTTGGTCTCACTACTCGCCTACATGGGCTTGGGCTTGGGCTTGGTTTGGGTCCAGTTTGACTAGTTTGGTACGACCGGGTCACTTAGACGTTAAATAATATTAATAATGAATAATTATAATATTTATAATGGTCATGTCACAACTTGGCCTGGTTTTCCTAGTTAGGACATCACTATGGTTCGGCCTTCCCTACCAGGGCTAATACACTAGTCAAGGCACGCCACTGAACTATCCGTGCCATGAATCCTAGTCGTCTGGTACTTCGAAACTCAACTATGGTAAAGTTATCTACCGTATTAATTAACTAAATAATTATTTATAAAAACAAAATTTTAAAATCACCATTTAATAATAATAAATAATAATAAAAAATAATTCAACAATTTTCGGGAAGGGGAGCTACAAATCTACCCACCTTAAAAATAATTTCGTCCTCGAAATTCCAATTCATAGCTATTCCTTAAAATTCAAAGTCTAGCTATCACCTCAATCTCCTCAAATTTTATTTCCCAAAATTATTCTATGATTTTATAACTCTGAATACTGGAGGGCTTCTACCCACCTTTGGTCACGCTACTCCTCAAAACACGGTCACTAATGTCTTATGATCTTCTAACTAGTTGCTAATAATTCTACCAACAGATATCTAGGGCTTGTGGCATCTATACTCCCTAATATCTATAAACAACCAAAACTCAATAATCATGCAATATTATACTATACTTTAAGAATTTCTGATGAATTCTAGACAGCACGATTATTCGTCACGCCGGAATAGGAAAGGACGGGATTCAATGGTACAGAAAATAAGGAAGTATAATCGAGAGCAAATATGGAGTTTTCAAGGACATACATAATTTCTAGGAGAATTTTCAAGGCAGTATGGATTGAGATTTTTAGGTCTAGTCAAGGTCGCAGGCTCGTATCAGTACAGTTACGTAACCGATACGATATGTTCTGACCTGCATGGGCCACCACAAAAACTTATCACGACCCGCACCCGCTTTTCGGACGCGAGCTCGTGAGCAAGCCAGCTACGTATCGAGCAGACTCCAGCCCGACTCAAGTACGTATAAGCTGTCAAGGTCATGGAATCATATCTATTCTAAACTATATCTCAATCCACATGAATCATATAAACAAGAATGAACAAGTACGGGTCATGGTCTGCAGCCCATTAGCATATTGTTCGATTAGACTCTAAGAATGATATGAGTCTATAAATAAGCAGAGTATATCATGGTACTGAATATAAAGCACGAGAGGATAATAAAGAAATATCACAAGCAAATACCTGTATCAAATATCGTAATCCTCTACCATCATGCTCTGCTAACTAACTCCAGGCAGCCGCTAAACCTGAAAAGATCATCAGGTCCTCAGAGGACTAGCAAGATACATAATATACGAGCCAACATGTAACAGTACAAATATACAGAGAAGTAAAGAACAATCAAGGGTATCCAACGAGACAAGATGAAATAAGACACAAGATCTAAACACAATGATCCTAAGACACTGGCATGTCATACTAGAAATAGCTAATAGGTCAAATCTATAGACTGCAATCAAGGCAAGTACTCACAATCTATAATGTCTCAATCGCAGTCAAGGCAAGTACTCACAACCAAGACAGTAGCCAATCCTAGTATAAAATTCTATAGACCATAGTCAAGGTAAGTACTCATAATCTATAGAATGTCAAAGTCAAGTCCCACTCAAGTCATGTCAAGTCAAGTCAAGTTATAATCAAGTTGAGAAAATCATGGTGTGGGACTAGACGACTCTATCAAGCAACACGTATGAGACTAACACAGTGTAACAGGTAGAAAATATTATAACAGAAAAGGAACAAGAAACTAGAAACACGTAAAGTAAACCATAACATGATAAGCGTACAAGATATGGAATAAAACTATCACAAAAGTAAGGAAAAGAATAGCAGCGAGAACGTGAACATACATATAAATTATACTGTACAAGTTGGCAAGGTATACTTGCCTGGTGGTAGCACGAAGAACCAATAATGTATCGTCAATCACAAGCCAGAAAGTCCAACTCGTCACAACTGTATCCAAAAGATGAAACAGACATCGTCAATATTCTCAGAATAGTCAAATTAGCTAGGATTGCCTGTCCTTAAGTCCAATTTTGGACACAGGGGCAAAACGATAAATTCGGGCAAAAACGATGTCCGCCGTTGGACCCGCTTTGCACCGAAAAGTGTGCCAGAGTCAATGGTCTCTAAAGTCGTCAAACTACATCTCTACGGATCTGGTTTTTCGATACGAACCCAACCGTATGTCCAAAGTTGGATTCCGGTGGGCCGTGCACAAAATCACTCGTTGAATCGGACATTAGGGCCTGGGAAACGGCGATCCGATTCTACTGTCTCAGAATTAGACCAAACTTGGCAAACAGGACCAGAAAAACGATACGGTCCTGTGGGCGCAAGTTTCGTCTCGATCTGACGAGCGTGCACGAAGTAATTGAAAATTTTGCAAAGTGCACGATACGGTGAATTTTGACGGATACACATCAAATTCGTCGCGCACACGCGACCAATTTGAATTTCGTCAAAGCCCACACGACCATGAAGCCGTTATGCAGCTTTCGATGCTTTCGGTTCGTGACCACGTCGCCCGGAATGGCGGGACGTACGTCGTGTGGAAGTTTTTCTAAGTTTTTCAAAAACTATTTTTCATATTTTTCTTGATTTTCAAACTGGTTTATACCTCTGCATACTCATCCCCAATTAAAACTATTAATTGGGTTTCCATGCCCTATATGTTGGCTAAAATTGTGTTCAATTAGTATTTGAAAATCTCTAATAGGCAGATCACAATGGGCCTTCCAAAATAGGTTCACGAACACGAAACTTTGTCCTGTTCACGAAAGTTTTCGTCAAAGTTCGTGTCGATCTTTAACTCGATTTCACTTTGATTTAGACCGAAACTATCATATCAAAATAGAGGGGTATAGTTTAGGTTCGAACCTGCAAAATTCGTTCGATAAATCGTCGATCGGTCGTGGAGGAATCCTTGCGCGAAGTGGCTTCGCAGGACTGCTGTTACGCTCTGTTTTTGCGCCTGTGGTTAGCTCAGTCGACCCGTGCGGCCGCGCACGGCCACCCAGGGGTACGCTCTCGTGCCTGGGGGCTGGGGGTGGGTCACCAGGTCATGGTGGTACGGCGTGTTTAGGGTTTACGAGACTCTCGATCTCGGTTATATATTTGTGTACGCGCGTGTTTTGCAGGGCTCGGGTTTTTGGTGGACTTAATTGTTACTGCTGCTGCAGGGTTTGATAGGGGGTTGGTCGGGCTGGGGGATGTGCTATGGACTGAAGGGGAGGTCGGGCCAGGAGGTTGGCCGGTGGGCCTTTGGGCCCAAGGCTGAGGGATGTGTTATTCTTTTTCTTAACTATTATAATATATGTACCTATATATATACGTATACATGTATATAAATTCCTATATATATATATATATATATATATATATATATATATATAGATATATATATATATATATATATATATATTAAAAAAATATATATATATATATATATTTATCTATATAATATATATATTTTTTTTTTTTTTTTTTAGATATATATATATATCTATATATATATATATATATATATATATATATATATATATATATATATATATATATATATTTATCTACACACATAATACACAATATATCTATATACGCAACATATATCTTTATATACATATAAATATATATAAATTCATGTATATACATGTGTCTATATACATATATATATTTATATATATATATATCCACCCACATATAAGAAAATAATATTTATACATACACACATATATCTAACATATTTATATATACATAAAAATATACATATATAATATACATTTATATATTCATACTCACATTTAATATATATCTATATTTATACACAACCATATACATATATACCTCATATATATTTATATACTAATAAATACTCAATTAACAAATAATAATATCTAATAGCAATAATATATTTATTTAATCGCCACAATTAATAAAATAATAATTAAATAATTAATAAATCTATACTGTTCACCTTTATCCAGGTCCAGAATATTGTACAAATATTGTAAATCAATATTAATAATAAAAGTACAAATTTTTTTATAAATATTCAAATAATTAAAAATGTACATCAATACCTAAAATAATTTAGTAAATATTGTACATACATAAAATATGCCTACATGGTCGTCTTTGGTCTCACTACTCGCCTACATGGGCTTGGGCTTGGTTTGGGTCCAGTTTGACTAGTTTGGTACGACCGGGTCACTTAGACGTTAAATAATATTAATAATGAATAATTATAATATTTATAATGGTCATGTCACAACTTGGCCTGGTTTTCCTAGTTAGGACATCACTATGGTTCGGTCTTCCCTACCAGGGCTAATACACTAGTCAAGGCACGCCACTGAACTATCCGTGCCATGATTCCTAGTCGTCTGGTACTTCGAAACTCAACTATGGTTAAAGTTATCTACCGTATTAATTAACTAAATAATTATTTATAAAAACAAAATTTTAAAATCACCATTTAATAATAATAAATAATAATAATAAAATAATTCAATAATTTTCGGGAAGGAGAGCTACACCATGCACCTAGTGGAACGCCGATCGATGCGCCCACTCAACAACCCATCACCTGTCAAAGAACATTAAATGCTGAAGTCTGACAGAATTGGCAGCACGTCCCCCGAGGACTGCAGTTGACAGCTTTTTCAGAAAATGAAGCGTCGCCAACGTCAGCCCATCATTACTCCCCTCCGGCGGTTACAAGCCACGTGGCTGCCCAACCATTTCGCATGCGCCTCCTCGGTCATGCGTCCAAATCTCTGCATGCGCCTCAAAAGCCATGCGCCTCAGACTTTTCTCTGATCCCTAAAGACAGAAGTAAAGTCACTATTGAAGTCCCGCATGCACCTCCAAAGCCATGCGCCCCGACTGGTTCGTGACTGCTAAAGGTTACGAGCCAAAGCCTCCTCATGCGCCTAATCCTAAGCGCATCCTATCAGATCACTCCCCACCAAATCCGAGATCTTCGAGCCATGGACCGACGACACGCGTCCTTTGACTTGATTCAGCCTATGAAGGGGTGCTAATCACCCAAGATCTCAGCAACTGAAAGATCTTCTCCGTTACTAGTGCCAGCTCTGCCGCAGCCCACGACAGCGACGAGAAGAGTTCAACTCTTCAATCAGGGTGCATCGCCTATGCGCCTCCATCAGCAATTACCACGTGGCGTCCCTACGTACAGGCGCATCCTACATGCGCGTATGTGCAGCCAGCCTGCAAAACTATAAATAGAGGGATCATCTTCTTCTAACACACACACAAACAGAGACGTCGTGCAATCATCAGCAACATATAGAGAGAGGTAGATACAGACACTTAACGTCTTCCTCCTCTCCGCAAGCTCCTGCACCTAGAGCAACCCAGATCTTCAAAAAACCGAAAATCGTCGTCAGATCGTCAACGGAGTCAACGCATTACCACTCGCTCCATCGGCATAAGGGACCCAGATTAAACAAAAATGTACTCCTAGGACTACGTCTAAGTCCTACATTATAACATTGTTCTGTTTGTATTAAAATTGCATCAAAAGATTTTAATAGCAAACAGGGTATACAGGCACTGGTGGGGCAGCTGGATCGGGTACTACTGTAGGGGCTTGTTGTTCAATCCGGGAAGATGTAGGATGTAACACTTGAGTAGTAGTGTAAAATCTACGGGGTGCTGGTGCATTATGGGGACGATCGGTCAGCTGTCGAGGTGTAGGATCTGGACTTGGTTGAGGAGGTGGGGTGTGATCGGGTGATGACAACCCATCGCCAGCAGTGTTGGTCTTGTCTGTGACCATACTCTAGAAGGTTTAGGATTGCAAAACATAAGCAAGGTACTTTACCAGTCTATAACAAACAAAAATAATTATTTATAATATATTTTGGTCCTATGTTGTGACAAATTAATGTTCTAGTGTTCTAATTATTTCCAGATATGTTTACCTAAGTTGTTGATCTGACCTGCATGGGCCACCAATAAAAATATGTCACGATCCGGTCCCAAATTATTGGGTCGAATCGGATCATGTCCAGCCTGCAACGTTGTGAGACGGCGGCAGTAAGCTGTATCCAATTGCAGGTAATCTCAACAACACAATATATATTTGTCACAACTTCTAAAATTTACGAATATTAAAAACTTTGTCCAACAAAAAGTTTCATCTGATACTTCTGATGATATAAAAATGTCTTTTAATCCAAATATCAAAACTAAAAAGGAAATGTCTTCATCTAGAAAGTTGGCTCATCAGCCCCGAGATCAACATCGTCCGATTGGGACTCTGGCAGCACAGCTGGATAAAGCTCAGGATCATAATAGCTATTAATCAATAGCTCTGCTTCATCAATGGAACCTATTGGGGGTGGGGAATCCAGTCAGGAAAGGAGCAAAGTACAATTATGAAAATCTAACAATTCAACTAATAATTAGAAATTTACAATTTTAAACAGTTTAAAATACTTGAACAATATTTTCCAAAATTGAGAGCAATGTGATTTGAGTATGTAATACTTATGACCGGCTTGGATTGTACAATAGTATCCTAGTGATACGATACGGCTTATCCTCGTGTGAAAATGAGTAAGCTCGTATAATTATGCAATATGATGGTATTGGTCATAGAACACTACACTATCCTCTAATCCCACAATCAATAACAATCAATACTCTAGGAGAGAGTTCCGTGTAGCAATGTGGTTTAATCTTGCAATATTACAGTTACTAATTAAATTGAAAAATAAACATAACCGTACTTGCCTTGATTTATGACTGGATTTGAAATCGGTACCGGAGAAAAATCACTCTTCCTCGAAATTCTACAATTGAGAATCCCTTCTTAGAAACATATTTGAACCATGTCTAGGTGTACTAGTTACAATCTCTAAAATTTGATCCTAGTCAAGTTTTATATTATTCTATCATAACACGCGTAGCGATGCGATTTAATGAAATAAAAGTCAAGTTAACATTTATTGAAAAAATTTGCATTTTCCGATTATTTGGCAAAACTTTGTATTTTGTAATATATCTAAAACTAGGTTTTTCTTTAAATGAGAAAAACATGGATTTGTCTAAATAAAACAAACTTATATTTTATTATTAACTAAATGTAGGAAAAATATTTAATTTTCTATATAAAATAAATATTCAATTTATTATTCTACGCGTTTATCGATAACTAACGAAACCAGAAAAACAAACCAAAAGAAAACAAAACTATATTATACAATTACAAAACCACAGAGAAAGGAATAAAGACTGGACTTGTGTCCTTACAACACTTTACATAAATTAATTGAATTTAAATTAATTGAATTGCTGGTGAGCTCTGAACGCCGGAAAGCGGGCCATTCAGCAGGTCGATGCCCTGTACTCAAAATACTATTGGCCAGTAATATGTTCTAAAATAATAATTTAATTTAAAAATATAAAAATATGGTAAGTCTCAGACTTGGTCCAAAATATCATGTTGCATTCTAGCTTATGTCTCAACGTCCGAAAATTCCGGTTTCGTTTGCATTTCGCTAGGGTCTACAGACCGATACGGTCATTGCCCGAAAATGATACAAAAACCATATTTAAAACCAACAATTCAAGTTGTAATTCATTTTGCAAAGGCTGGGATTTGGAAATAGTTTTATTCAAACTTTAATATATTTTTCGAAAATTTGGGCAGCACCTTCTCTATAATTGGGACAACCCAATCCTGGGAAAATGCCAATCAACACAAATACATATCCCAAACCAGAGATAGCTAAATTATAAACCATAAAATATAACCAAAAACTACAGAACGTTTTCGAAATAAAATTCGAAAAATCCGAAATAAAATTTCGGAAAACCGAAAGCCACAGAACCAATCTAATAAGAAAATGGTCACAGAACCATATACGAGATAATTTAGGTAAATCCGAACTTAACTTAGAAATTCTGAGAAACCACAAAAATCACAAAACAAAGTCAAAGCTACAGAATCATTCAAAAAAATCTGAAACCACGAATCGATCCGATTCCCATAGCAGGATCGGGGACCATGTCATCATTGACTCTACGGGAGGGACGAACTACTCTGATTAACAGAAATTACCCAATATCTGTTGGTGAGGGAGCCGCGGGATAATCTCAGGAACGGAAACGGAAAGCGCTGGATAGCGGGATCGGCCACGGAAAATCGAAACAACAGCTTCGGAACAAGAAACCGGACACGGAAAGGTGCTGGACCGGGCACGGACACCTGGATCGGGAACGGGGCGGCCGGAGCAAGGCTCACGGGGTGCTGCGAACAGACACAATAGCGACGGAAGGCCGCTGGGTCTGGGCGAGGTGGCCGGGCGGCTCGGGGACAACTGTGGCAGGGTCGCCGCTTGGCCTGGGCGTTCGCCGGGCTCGGGCGGAGCCGGCAGGAGCTCTGAATCGCTGGAGGGGCGCCGGATCGGGATGTCGAGAGAGGCTCTGGCGGAGGTAGGGCTTGGGAATTTTTTGGATGAAAGGAATGATGGAGAGGGAGAGGGGAAAGGGTTTTTATAGGGAGGATTTAGGGGTTACGGGAGGGGAAAGGAGGAGTCGGAGGTTTCGGAAGGGAAGCCGAGAGTCACCAGCTTGGTTGAGAACGACGAGGGAAGAGAAAGAGTTAGAGAGAAGAGTTTGTTATTTTAGAAAAGAAATTTGAGAGTGAGATTAAGAATGGGATTGAGAGAGTATAGAGTGGTAGAGAGAGTGAAGGATTAGAGATATTGAGAGAGTGATAGAGGGAGTGAGGGAGTGAGTAGAGAGTGAAGGATGAGTGGGAGTGCACTGCTGCAAACAGCAGTAGTAGGTGCAGTAATCAGTCCCCACACGGGACTGATTTTGAGCACTGTAGCAGCCATATATTCAGCCTGCAGTAGCAGCTATGTGCTGCTGCATTAGCAGCAGTTTAAGGGAGGATCAGCCCCACTTGACAGCCCCAAATAAGCCCCAATTGATAGCCTATAGGACAGCCATGAAACCCCCTTGACAGCCCCTTGGTATCACCCATTCATTCACTTAAAAATCATCTATTCATTCACCCTTCCAAACAGTCATTCATTCACTCCAAATCATTCATCCATTCATTCTTTCATTTATTCCATAAATTCAACCATCCACAGTCATTCATCTATCCATCCTTTCACTCATTTAGTCACACATATACTCATTCATTCCACCATTCATACATACACTCATCCACTCAATTCATTCATTCACCTATTCCATTTATTCACTCATTCATTCATTCAAATTCCCTTTTCTTTTCACCCTTCCATACACATCCATATCACCATTCATTTATCCACTCATCCTTTCCAACTCAAAATAGTCCCAAAAACCCTTAGGTGCTTATGTGTGTGTGTATGTGAGAGGCTATGAGAAGTAATAGGGAATTAGTATGTTAGAATATTATAAGGGTAAGGTAATGTGAGGATAACCATCATGTGTCATAAGATGGGTTAGATGAGCTAGGTACTAGAATTTTATGGTAGGTAATGTTAGTATAAGTTAGTGTCTAGCTATCCTAGGAAGCCTGGGTTAGTATTCTAAGGATTAGAGTGGTTTACCATGGTATGTGCAAGGTATTGGTATTTACCTTGTGAAGGGTAAATGTAGGTAATTGTCTATAGCTAAGGTAAGTGATTTAGGATTTAAGATATGGTTAGGATTGGGTTCTCTTGGTTGGTAATGGTCAGAAATAGTGCTCCTATACTAGTTTTGACTTCGGTTGACCATTTTGACCAAAAGTCAACAAAAGTCAACCAAGAGTCAAACTTAGCCTATAAGTGACTAGAATTGACCGAAACCAAACCAGAGTTGACCAGTTGACTGAAAGTCAACTGTTAGTCAATATTTGACTAATTTGACCTAGAATTGACCCAGGGTTGACTCAGTATTGACCAGAGTTGACCAGAGTTAATTTTTTGACCAAAAGTCAGTTAACTGTAAGTCAACCATTGACCCAGATTGACCTAGTTTGACTTGGATTGACTTTCTGTGACCTTGTTTGACCTTGGTTGTCCTAGTGTGACCTAGTTTAGCTTGGTGTGACTTAGTTTGATCTAGTTTTGACTTAGACTTGCATATCATGACTAGATTAGCTTTCTTTTCATTATTAAACCCTGTTGACTCATGGTATCTCATCTTTAGGTCTGTGATTACTCTGGGCGTCTGTTCACCTTATCAGCTCAGGACCACAGGCGAGTATATTCACTGATAGTTTTAATTGTCTTGATATCTGCTATATCCGATTCAGTTGTAGTGTCTTACTCGATTTCCAGTCACGATAGTTCACGGACTACTATATGTTGGATCATGACATGAGATATTATTTCTGAACTTTCTTGGTATATTGGTAAGCAATATTTCTTATTTTCTGTACTGTATAGACATCGATTTGGGAGTGGGCTGGCCCCCTGCTTTTGAATCCCGTGTCATGACGTGTCATGTCCAGATCCATTATACTATTCGGGGGTGGAGAATTATTAGAGGCTATGTGATCAAAGCCTCATGTCACTATATTCATGTGCTTGTGCCACTCTCACCTCACGTAAGGTGTAACGAGATCTTATTCATGTGCTCGTTATCCAGGTTGGCCGGCATGACCCTTTCTAGATTTTTATGTGATTGTCGGGCCAAGTGGATAGCCTGTCCCGTAACATTTCCTAAGCCGATCACATAATGCTCTAATAATTCAAGTCACATTTTTATATTATTTATCATAGGAGGCTAAGTTCTGTTCGGGAGAAGGGTTACAACCCCGGTCCTTGTTTGGTTTAAGGGTTGTAACTCGGCTTCCGAATAGTTCCCAAGTCATCATATATATATATATATAATATATATATATATATATATTATATATATATATAATATATATATATATATAATTATAATATATATATAATATATATATATATATATATATTATATATATATTATTATATATATATATATATATTCAGTACTCACATCTTGATATATATTTTCTGTTTTTGTCTCGTATTTTACATATTCTACATGCTCTTATGCTATACTTTGATTGGAGGCTAGGTTCTGTTCGGGAGAAGGGTTACAACCCGGTCCTTGTTTGGTTTACGGGTTGTAGCTCGGCTTTCGAATGGCTCCCAAGTCATTCCATATCTTTGTCTTGTATTTTATTATACTGTCTCTTATAGAATTTGTCAATTCATATGGAACTGTTTTTAGTGTTTGTACTTGCTCATTTTCCTGACAGGACCGTTGACATATTACAGATGTTTCTGAGGCAGGCTGCTCGACCTACTATGGGGTCGAGACAGATGGAGACTTAGGCTAGGACTGTGGCCTGTTAGTTGAGCCACTAGTCTTTGCATACCCAGAGTAGTATAGCTTAGTTAGGTTTGCCTGGACTGCGATCCAGCTTTTGTTTTAGACTGTAGTAGCTTATATTTATATTTTATGACTCTGTGATGTTGTTTATTTCTCTAGCTGTGTTGGATGTTGAACTCATTTTCTGTTTTCATATCTATCATATTTTCTTTCCGTGCTATCTACCTTAGTTTTATCTTGTGATTGAGACTGTATTTGCTATGTCACCTCCATTCGGAGTGTATATACTGTACATGTACCTTTATACTGTTTAGTTGTAGTATTTGTAGACGACCTATACAGCGTTCTACTACCGATTCTGCGGTGTAGGCTGGACGTAACCACGTACTCGTGTCCCTATTCAGGGTGCGGGTCGTGACAACATCCCCTTTTATACAATTAAAATATTTTAATCACCTGATATCGTGGGAGTCGAGCTATTTTTTTGGGACTGAAATGTGGAGTCTTCAAAAAAGATTGAAAAAATCCTTGGCATACGGACGAGGCTTTAAAATGAACTAGCGTCACCTTGAGTTAGGTGGCACGCCCTTTTTGGCCCGGGTACCTATGGAGAGCAAGGGTCAGTAATTTTTGTGTACTGGTGAATGACTAATTATATATCACGCTCTCATTTGGTTCAAGAATTTATGTGAAATATGCTCTATATATTCAGTAATCTTTCTAGCCATCATAGTAAATTTCATGCAAGCATTTGTTAGGCATAAAAAACATAAATTATACTAGAACTTACCTATAATAGAGTGTGTCG
Source organism: Iris pallida (assembly GCA_029216955.1). Lineage (NCBI taxonomy): Eukaryota > Viridiplantae > Streptophyta > Magnoliopsida > Asparagales > Iridaceae > Iris > Iris pallida. Next base: position 4,907,124 of record JANAVB010035619.1, read on the forward strand.
TGCAATGTGAGGCTTACAATGTTATTCTATGTCAATTGTTATCATCTACTAGTATAGTGTATGCGATTCGTATATGTGAAGGTCACTGGCATCACAAGCCATCTTGGACTATAGCCGGGTTTGGACGGTGCCCCTTTCAGCGCGATTAGCGAGCTTCGCTGAAAGTTTGCTGAATAACCAGTTTTTGCTTTTATCTAGCACAACTATCTTTTGCTTCCTCCTAGGCCGAATCGATCCCGTGTCCCGGGGTATCGTTCGAAGAAGCCGTTCCTTGTACACAAGTTGTCCATGACCGTGCAATATCTTGACTAGTTATTCAAGCATGATCTTTAATTTGTGAGCAACTTAACATTTTCATCGTTGTTTTGTCGTATTGTGACGACAGTTATTTAATGACTCAAAACTCAGAAAGAAAACAATATCAGAGGTACATTATGCAAAGTATTCCTTGTATCGTGCCATCACAAAGATGTATAAGGACTTTCGCACGACCTTCTAGTGGCACAAAATTAAGAGAGATGTAGTACTCTTCGTGTCACAATGCATGGCCTGCCAGCGGGTGAAAGCTGAGCATCAGTGTGAGACTCGTCTCACAGTATCGGTATTTATATACGAATACGTATTTTTGTATTGTATTTTATATTTTCTCAGTTTTTAGAATGTTTTAAAATTTTCTAACTTATAGATTTTCTCCTTGATCGACATACCGCCAGTATACCAGTGTATACCGACGGCATGCCTGTCACTCCTATTTTTCGTTATACGTATTTTCAGTGTACGTATACGGATTCTGATATTTGTCAGGTGACCCGTGTTTTGACTTGTCTTTCTTAGCCTTGCCTTGGTTTAATCTTAACTTGGTTTAGTTTGGTTTGGTTCAACCTGGCTTGAGCTTGGTTTGGTTTAGTTTTGTTTGAGATGAGAGGGTTTTGTATAAAATCCAACTCCTCTTTCTCCTCCATTATTTCATTTCCTTTCATCTTCTTCCTTTTTATTTTCTCCTCCAATCCTAGGCAAGTACATCTTGCCAAATCTTGAACAATGTTATTTTCGTTCGTTCTATTCTCTTCCTTTTATGATTCTAAGCATCTTTAGAACTTGGAGTTTTCGGTTTTGATGGTTATATTTTTGTAGATCTAAGTTTTAAGCTTTTCTTATTTTATGAGTTTTGATCTCTAAAAACTTGGTATTTTCGAAAACTAGTGGTTCCATGTTGTAGAGAATTTTATTTCATGCAGGTTTGGCCTGTATTTTGCTTGATTTCGAGTTCTGGTGAGAAAGTTATGGCCATGTCAAGTTTTTGGAACTTTCATGACTGAACTTGCTGTTTGGGGATGACGACCCCCATGCGTCGAAATCTCTATGAGACTCGTCTCATAGTATCGATATTTATATATGAATACGTATTTTGTATTATTTTTCGTATTTTCTTGGTTTTCGGAATGCTTTAATTTTTTTTTCCAAATTATAGATTTTTTCCTTAACCGGCATACCGACGGTGTACCGGTGTATGCCGACGGCATACCGTCTGGACAGATTTTCCATATTTTAGATATTTTTGATTTATGATATTTTTATGAATAGTGTTTCTGATATTTTTATGAATAGTGTTTCTGATATTTTTGTGATATTTAGATATTTTGATGAGTAGTATTTAGATATTGTCGTGAATAGTGTCGATGCATCCTATTATCCATTGGATAATTGGTTTTCTTTCAATGGCTAGGATTGATCTAGATTTTGACATGGATCACGATCCAACGGTCATGATTAATTCACCCCTTATATATATATATATATATATATATATATATATATATATATATATATATAATATATCCATTGAGTTTCTCTCTCATCTCTTTTCTTTCTTTCTTTCTTCATTTCCTCTCACTCTCTCACTCTCTTCCCTCTTCCTCAAGCTTAGGAAGGCTTGGCCTTGAGGCCTAGAGTGTGATTTTGGAACCCCTCTTGGTGGTGGAGTAGAAGATTAGGCTTGGAACTTACCCTAGACAAGTATATCTTGCTCAAAAGTGACATGACAATGCTATAATTTTGTTTTCCATAGAAATTAAAGTTTTATTGTTGTATAATATGCTCCTCTAAATTGTTAACATCTTTAGTATATAGCACTTTTGGTTTTGATCGGTAGAATTACGTAGATCTGAGTTTTAGAGGTAACTTTTTGAGTATTTTTGAGGTATTGATCTATCAAATGCTTTAATTTGTGAAAACTAATACTACCATGTTGTAGGAAATTAAATTCTATACGATTTTGGCTTTTGAAAATCTGAATTTCGATTTAAAATAAAGTTTTGTGGCCGAAACAAGTTTTGGCAAAAATCTGGATTTTGTTGCTGTTTCAAATTACTCGTACATAACACACGTGATGTTAGTACGGGAATGTACATAAGTGATAACTTACGAATTACTCATACATAACACACGTCATCTTAGGAATTCTTGAGTGTCCACGACTTGAGAACTTGGCATGAATATGATAAGGAAATGACTAGTAAATTCAAGTAGATCATTGTAGGAGAAAATTGCACTACCAACCCCGACCTCCAAGGGCCCCATGAGGCGTGGCTCAACCCTGCTAGGTAAGGGCTCCATGACCTACCAAGTTTGCGCATATTGATACACGATCGAGTCACATGTCGTGCCGGGTTGCGGCACAGTCAGTTATATATTTTCTTTTACAAGTATATGATATGGTTGTTCATGTTATAAGTCAAGACACGTTTCATCTGCCAGCAGTCTTGTTGGGCAATAGATGTACTACTCATACCCCTGGACATCCGGGTATCTGCAGTCAGGTAGTTGCGAAGATTCTCAACTTGCATACTAGTAATTAGGATTGTGTTAACCCTAGCTAGTTAATGATAGGCTGTAGGCAATGATTGGCTGCGCACTTTTGATTGTCTGTTGCTTTATATGCTCTTTGTGTCGTTGAGTGGCCAGAGACTAAGTTTTGCTCGAAAAAACATCTGCAATCCAGGTCCTTGTTTGGTTTAAGGATTGTGGCTCGACTTCGAGTAGTTTCTAAGTCCCTTGTTGCTTATCGGCTTATTATTCTATTTTGCTATATTGTTCAGTATTTTCATTCAGTCCGTTATATTCTCGATGTATTGGTACCGCACTAGTCTCGACACGCATTTATTTACATTTGCTATATGTTGTTGTTTTGCTTGTGGGCTTATGTCGTTCACCTCGAGCTTTTCCTGTGGTACTTGCTATTTGGGGCCTGACCCTACTGGTTTTGTTTGGCCATATTTACCGCTGGAGCCCTAAGATTCTCCCTACCTTTCTCTGGATGACCCGCTGCCTGCTTAGATCTGCGGTTGTTCCTCCTCGCTAGTGGGTTCCCTTTTTACCACTTGCGGTTCATTTCATTTTGGTGGTGTAGCTAGGGCATGTGTTAGCCCTATTATTTTGAGACTTTCTCAGTCTTCGGTCAACATGATGTATTACATAGATCTAGACTGATATAGTGATCACGTATATCGGTACTTTGCTAGTGTAGCATTTTGTATTCACTAGCTTCATGATCATGTATGATATAGTATTTGGGACGCCTCTTTACTTTCATATTTGATATACTCTTGATACTTGTTGTTGTTGGATTGAGATAGAATTTGTTCGACCATAGGAGTCGTCAGTGGCATGCTAGAGTCTTTCAACTTGTCTTCTAGACAGATTTGATCGTACATTGGGTTACTGGCGTACCTTGATATACGTAGCTGGCTTTGTTTTGCCCTTGCTATCCAGTATTCTGGTTCTGGGGCATGACAATCCCCATGCGCCCGGGAGGCCATGCGTCGAGAGGCCATGCGCCTTTAAGTCCCGGCAACACATCCTTTGACTCCGAGCGTGTCATGCGCGTAGGTTCTCTAAGCGCATGTATTGAAGATGCAACGCAAGTTTTCTTATGCGCTGATGTGCAGGAATTTTCATGCACGGATGTGCAGGAATTTCTCATGCGCGGATGTGCATGAATTTTCCATGCACGGATGTGCATGAATTTCTCATGCGCGGATGTGCAAAAATTTTCCAAGCGCTGAGGTGCAAGAATTTCCTATGTGCTTATGTGCAGGAATTCCCATGCACGGATGTACAGGAATTTCCCATGTACGGATGTACAAAATTTTTCCATGCGCGAATGTGCAAAATTTTTCCATGCACTGATGTGCAGGAATTTCCTATTCGCGGATGTGCAGGAATTCCCATACGCGGATGTGCAAAAATTCCCATGCACTGTATTTGCCCAGAATTGTCCATGCGTCGTAATTGCTGTTTTTGGCTGTTTTTGCATGTTTAAGTTGTTTTGTAGCTAGAATCTTGAAAAACTCAAAACGTGAAAGTTGTAGATCCTTGTCTTGGCTTCAAGAATCTTCTTGTTTTTACTTTAATTGGAGTTTATATACAACTGATAATTTTAATTACAGTTTTTTATCTTCTTTGCATGTCTTCTATATTTGACCTAAAATGCGACGACCCAACTTGATAACTTGTTAATATTGTACTTAACTTGAACATGACAACATGATCTCATCTTGATCATCTTGCATAGTTAGATAATAATTGTACAGCCTATGTACACTTGACACTAGCACACGTACTCACTTGTATTCCTTCTCACATGCCATGCCATGTCTTTTCTTTCGATTCTTTTTATTATGCTATGTATTGCCATGCCTTCCCATTTATTGTACTTTGCAGTCTATGTCTTGAATTTTCTTGTTATGGCCCGTCGTGGCGCATTCATGTTACATGTCTTCTTTGCTTACTAGATAATTGTCCGTCGTGGCGCACTCATGTTACATGTCTTCTTTGCTTACTAGATAGTGGCCCGTCGTGGCGCACTCATGTTACATATCTTATTTGCTTACTAGATAGTGGTCCGTCGGCACTCATGTTACATGTCTTCTTTGCTTACTAGATAGTGGCCCGTCGTGGCGTACTCATGTTACATATCTTATTTGCTTATCCGACCGCGAGTCGGACACGGGGCATATGGGGACAATCCATACATGTGAGTCATGCTCGTGTCCTCGGAGGTGTGGATGACCCATCCGAGTTGTCCGATACGGTCTATCCCGGTATCGGACCAAGCTATCCTAAGTTATCATCATGGCAGTTCTACTACTAGGCTACACTAATCATGATTATACAATTTACAAGTACAAATTAATTAAATGCAATAAAATCTAGGAGAGAGGGCAAGAGCCGTCGATGAGCAAGGGATACTTGCCTAGAGGGCTCGGCTAGGTAAGCAAGTCTTCGGCAGTCGCGATCCAAGCTAGCACGCCAATCGAGATCCTCAAACACACAATAAATAATCATTAGAATTAAATAATAAAATAATAACAGGAAGCACGGAGGATGGCAGGAGGCTATACCGTACGGGTCCCGCAAGCAGCGCAGGGATCTGGTACGAAAACCGAGGCACGCGGACCGACACGGACCCGTAAACCGAGACGTGTACGTATATCGAGACGCGCACGAGAATCGAGATGAACAGGAGACAACGTGCACGTAAATCGAGACGTGCACATAGATTGAAAAATCACGAATATCGGGATGGCGCACGAATCAATGCGATACGCAAATCGGGGCATGTACGTAAATCGAGACGGAGATTCAAGGAAGCACGCAAATCAATGCGGTGCGGAGTCCAAAGTGATACACAAACCAAGGCGGTACGTAAATCCGTACGTGTACGCAAACCGAGATGGCACAAAGTCCAAGGTGGCACACATACAAATGCGGCACGCAAATCGATGCATGCACGCAAACCAGTGACACGGAGATCAAAGTGGTACGCAACCGAGGCGGCACGCAAATCGGCGGCTCGAAAACCGAGATGGGCACAAAGGCCGAGACACATAAACGAGGCAACACGCAAACCAACGGGGCACGGTGCCCGAGGCAGCACGGGGCTCGAGGCGTCCCGCTGCCAAAGGCAGCACGTGAATCGAGGGTGCACGAAAACCAATAAGGCGCACGCAAACCGAAGCATACGCAGAACGAGGCGCACGCGGACCGAGCAGCGCACTGCTCGAGGCAGCACGTGCACCGAGGCACGTGGCCCGAAGAGCACACAGCCCAAGGCTGGCTCGCTGCTCGAGCAGTGCGGGGCCCAAGGGCGTCCCGCCGCTCGAGGTGGTGCTGGCCCGGGCGCGGCAACGACACGGCGGTGGTGCTGGCCACCGGGGAGAAGAAGAAAGGAAGGGCGGGGGAGATCGGGGCTCACCGGGGTCCGTCGGGCTCCGGCGGAGGGGCAGCAGCAGCAGCGGTGGTGCTGGTGGCAACGAGGAGGCCGGCCGAGAGGGAGGCGGCGACGGCGACGATGATGGTGGCGCTGGTGGTGGCGACGGCGGCCATGGTGAAGGGGGTTGCTGCGGTGGCCGAGACGAGGGCGGCCGCGGTGGTGGCGGGCGCCGGGAACAGCGAGAGAGGGAGAGATAGAAGTGGTGGCGGTTGAGACGAGGGCGGCCGCGGTGGAGGTGGAGGTGACTGATGGTAGTGGCGATGGTGGTGCTGGAGGGTGATGGCGGCGGTGGTGAGGGCTGGAGACGAGGGCGACCACGGCGAGGGTGGCGGATGGAGGTGGCAGTGGTGGTCGCGGAAGTGGTGACGGAGAGATGGTCGGGAGAGAGAGAGAGGAGAAGCTTCTCCTGGAAGGAGAGTGGGGAAGAGAGAGAATGAGAGGGTAGATATTTTAGAGGGGGTAGATTTAGGATCAAGAAAATATAGTAGCAATAATAAAAATGAGAAAAATTCACCTCCAATAATTAATAATAAAATTTTAAAAAAAACCCAATTTCAAAAATCCTAAATACGAGATACAGTCGAAATACAGTCATATACCTATTTCTAAAATAGGGATATGACATCCTACCCACCTTACAAAAATTTCGTCCTCGAAATTTTGAAATCATATATATAAGATTTTCAAAACTAGTACATATAGGTACCATGAAAACTCTACCCACCTTACAGAAATCAAGTAATACAATAAGAAACGAACAAAATCTCAATATGAAAACGTCAAAGAGAAAATGTCTAGCTACACAAATCAACTCATGAAGTAAATCCAAAACACCAAATAGGACCTTGAAAATCAAAGCCCCATAGATCAAAACAAGTACGAAATATCGAAAACAATATCAAAAACCTGAAATCCCCACTGCATGAAAATCATAAAATAAAGGATACATGTCTCAAACCGGCGACCGTAGTTCCTAATATCCGAAAATGTGTCATGATCTTTCCTTGCCATGCCATCCGGAATGGCTGCAAAAGATGCATCAGGACACTATAATCGAGCGGCTGCAACTTTCGTTACCACGCCGTCATGGTATACTAGGGTCACCCGGTACTTTGACAAATACCCATAACGAATCAAATCCATAATCCAAACATCCGAATCACTAAAATCACAAAATCTCTAACAATATAACAAGTCCTAGAAAACTATCAAAATCCAAAATCCAGGCGAATCGTAACACACATCCAAAAATATTTTCAATAATAACCACAAGATAGCTTTTCTAGGAAAATACTCCATATCCGTAATCCAGGCGAATCGATACAAGAATATCCCTCGGATACTCAACAAATGTTAAATATCCAATCTCAGAGTCCTGATGAAATCTTCATTCCGCAGCAATCCAGCCAACGCTCGAAGAGGGCGATAATGATACTAAGTCAACACGAAGTCAACGCACGAAAAGGATAACAAGAAATCAACCAAGGTGAAACACCGGTAGAGAGTACAGAACCCAAGACAGATAATCAAGTAACCCCATGATGGAGATAAGATGGCATCTCATCGGATAAAACGATCGACATGACCAACTATAGGATCACATCTACCAAACAAGGATCAGAGGTAGATAACAACAAATGAGACAGGGCAAAGCAAATTAGGTCCAGGTAGAGATGAGGACCAATTCACAAGTTCAAGGGAGCGAAGGGCAAGTGTAGCAAGTTAGAATCCCAAGGAATAGTGGACTGAGATCAACAATCATGTGATATCCAACAATATCTCAAAACGAGTCACCCCAGTAACTGTAACCCCACTTTCCAGTTTTTTACAAATTTTAGATACTCTAATTCATCTAGTATTCTTTCTAGTTATATTTTTGTAACAATTATGCTTAAGAAGTTATATTATCATTTTGAGTGATAATTAGTTAATTAGCTAATTTGTTATAACCAATTGGAGTGGTCCCCACAACTTTCTAACTAATCAAAAAACCAATTCCTAGCAACCATAACAATTTTCCTAACAACTTTTGAGAGTGATTTACAATTAGTGAATTATTGAATAACAAATTGCATTTTAACCCATTTATTTCGTTGCCTATATAAAGCCAATTGGAGAAAGAGGGATCAGAACTCTCATTTCCCAGAGCTGAGCCTTTCTCCACTCTTCTCCCCCAAAATCGCCGAGCCCTAACCCTAACCCTGGTTTCTTGGGAGGCCATGGCGGAGCTTCCACCGGCGATAGCGAGCACGGCCAGCGACTAGGCACCGCCGACCTCCTTGAGTAGCGCATTTCTATTCCTCGACGATGCTCTGTTCTTCTCGAACGGTGGTGCGAGACTTCTCTAGCAGATTCTTGGCGGCGTTCAGTCGATCTGGTCGACTGAGAGGTTCCGGCGACGTCTCGTCATCCTCTTCCAGACGATAGCGGCGGTGGCGGAACGAGTTTCAGCGGCGGCGATCGTTTTTCGGCGGCCGATCTTCTTCGACGAAACACTGTCGTAACTTGTCGTCATCAACGTTTCTCGATCCAAACCCCGTAAGTCTCATTCTCCACCACTGATCCAATTTTGAACTCAAGAACTTGTGAGCAGTTTTGGATCTTCTTGATCGACTCTTGTTTCTGGTGTCGAGTGGATTCGTACAGGAGAACCTATAATTGGGACGATCGGAAGAGATTCGTCTTCGTTCAGAACCCTAAATTGCTGGTAAGACTTAAATTCCATCCAGATTTGTGAGTATTTTTCCTTCAATTTGGTTGATCATTTAGTATTCTTGGTGATCGTTTGGGTGTCGGCCGTAGCTGCGTTCGTGAGTACGTGTCCAGGAATTGGGTTGTGTCCATGTGCAGAGTGTTCGAATCTTGTGTTTTGTTCATGTGTGCATGCCCAGTTGGCTCGTATCCGGCTAGTATTCATGTTCAAGCTCCTGTCAGGGTCGTGTCCAAGTGTATGAATATGTGTCCTGCCACGCTCATTCTCATTTCAGTATGTGTGTATTCGAACGAAGGGGTCGCGTTCAGAATTCTTCTGAGTTGGAGTTGGCATGGAGAATTTTCTCTTCCCTTATTTTTGAATTTCAATTTGGTTGTGTATTCTTTTGTAAAGCGGTGGTTCTGTATATTTTGATCAGTTTGCTTGGAGAAGAATAGGCTAGTTGTACAGATTTAAAGTTAGGTGTAACGGCTAGATTTTAATTTTGTGTGAGTATTGGTTTGCATTTTTGTTTGACTATAGTAGCAATAGATTTGTTGCTTGAAATTATTCATGGGTTGTGGCTAAACCGAGTTCATTGACCTAGAGGTGGAGCATGGATTTTATATTTGAGTATCCAAGTCAGGTTGAAATCAGAGAGAAGGGGTTTCAATTGTAGAAAATGTTGTTGTTGGGTATAAGTGGGAATGAATGCTTGCTTGGACTAAGCTATGCACCTGAAGGAAATTAATACTACCAATATTTATTAAATGGATTTTCTTGGTAATTTTAGTAATTAAATATTTAAATATGTTAATCACTTGCTTGTGTAAATAGTATCTATAATTAATTAAGTATTAATTGTTCTATACATATATATATTATATATATATTATATATATAATAAAAATAAAAAATATATATATATATATTTTTAATATATATATATATATATATATATATATATATATTATAAAGTATATTAATATACTATTGTTTATAGCTGGTTAGAAAGTATGTATAGCTAGTATACCATTATAAATATTCATAGTTAGTTTATGGTTAAAGAAAAGATAACTAGTTGATAATTGTGTAGAAAATTAACCAACTTGTACCTATTAAATCGGGTGGACCTACAGATCTACTTTATTTTCTCGATCACCCTGAACAAGGCAAGTATACTTCTCGGATTTGTCCATTCCTTCATGTCTTGTGCTTTTCTATATTCATGCTTGTACCTTCTTGTTGATACGATATTTTACGAGATTGTCTTGTATTTTATTCCCTGAGTTTACTTGTGTCTGGAGGGAAAATACTACAGATGTGTGATCAAACCCGAGTTACACTTCATGTGAATAGCTTAGGCCTCGCATCATGCACGTGGGACCGAAGCCGTACCATTTTATGTTCCATGTTCTACCCAAGCCGATCACACACTCTGGATGTATTTCGCATATTACACATGTCAGGTTCCCTGTATTTCATGTTCAGGCTTCATTTCATGTTCCCTGTATTTATTTTTCAGTATTCATGTTCTTGTTTTCCCGTACTTTATATTTTCATGTACTCATTTCCATACCATGATGTTCTTGTTTATTTTCTTGGATATACTTAGCTCCGCTCCTGACTAGGATATGTTGCAGGTGTACTTGCACGGTACCATTCTACCTTATGGGCCAGAGCCCAGGATATTAGCTGAGCAGGATGAAGCCATGACTTAGCTTGAGGTTTCAGGTTTAGACTGTTTACCTTTACTCCTATATATTGTTTTTAGAGTTCGTATATTTCATTCCTGATGACTCTGATACCTTTATGTTATATGGATTTGTGGATTATGGTGATCTTTCTGGGAACATTTATAGATGATGTGATTGTGCACATTCATGTTTATCTGGTTAGATTTTTCTAGCTTGGTACAGCTTACTTCGTCGTGTCTAACGACGAAGGCTGGACGTGTCCGACTCGTGTCCGATTATTCGGGAGCGGGTCGTGACATGTTTTTAGTGTTGGCCCATGCAGGTCTGTCCTAATGGTACATAGGTATTAGAGTACTATTGGGGGACTTGGTTAAACTAGAAAAACTTGATCACATCATAGAAAATTGGGTACATCGGGTATAATGATATTCTATAAACACTTGTTGTTTGGATTAGGACATTTTAACAGTTTTCTGTTTTTCAGATATTTAAGCTTGCAACACCGGAACGGTTGACCACCTACACTTGAGGGTTTCGAGCTTCCACTAACTTCTATCGTCCCTACTATCCCCATGGGTAGTACGCAGTTGATAAAGATGTTCAAGAGTTTCTTGACACCCAAAGGGAGCATGCCATCCTTTTTTAAGCCAGATTTATAGATATACTCTCCGAGCCAGGAAGGACTTCTGATTTCCAGACTCTCGGATCCTTGGACTTTCCGACACCGAGCGCATATTTTGCATCGAGAGCAGATCGAGAACCTGGAGCTGCCACTAAAGATCACCCAAGTCTTCGAGGACCCGACTCCTCTAAAGATTTGAGCTATCAGCTAGGAGATTCAGAACGTAACACGGACAATAGGACGCAACAGGAAGCTGAGGCTCATGAAGGACATGAAGACTTATGATGAAGATATCAATTACTACGGATCAGCAAAGCATCACCACACAAATAGCGCCTCTTCAGTCGCATCATCAGATTCAGATATGGCCATTTGTGCTTTCTACCGCCATCCAGACATCGCTTCGAGGAGTGCCGCAAGAGTTCGGACTCTGTTTATACTGCGAAACTTTTGCCCACCGAATAAAAGATTGCCAGCAAGTCGCAGATCACAATAGCCGAAGAGCAGCAGGATCTCAGCAGCCAGCACGCCAGCAACCGTACATTCCTGTCAGAGCCCTGCACTTTAGCCCCAGCGGGAGATTCAGATTCAGATTCATCCGACGATCATTTGTATTTTTTGTCGTCTTCTAGGACACCACTACGACGAGTGCCGCAAGAGACCGAGGCTATGCTTGTTCTGGGGATCGCCTGCCCATCAAGTCAAGGATTGCCCGGAGGCTGTTGGTCACACTACCCAAGGACGAGCACGAGAAGCACTAGGACTACAGCAAGGGGACCCGCCTCTCAGAATTCAGCAATCACATGGAGCACTACCCCAGGGACCAGACTACGACAGGACAGCTGAAGACGTTGAAGAGATTCTATTCCCGGAGAAATACTGAAGATAGACTGAAGGCAGAAGGCTTATTTTGCATGGTTGGAGAAAACCATGTATCGTGATTCGTAATTCAGTTTTCCCTTAAATTCTCTTAGCACCTACATCGCTTTTGAAACCTCTTATTTTCTATTTTGAAACCTTGGTTGGTATTCGAAACTTATTTCAAGATATTGTTTCTTATTCAGTAAACATGTTTCATATCCACAATTCGATATTTGTTTGAAATCCACTACTCGATATTGTTTGCCTATTTCCCTTTCATGACTTTGATTTTCTATCGAAGAGTTGTTGTCCACTACTTGTTTCGACCTTGTCTCCTATCCAAGATTTTGCTTGTTTCATGGATACTTGTTCCTACTCGTTTATTAATATTTTGTTCGCTAATCGAATTTGTACTATTCGAGATTTATTCCTACCCGAAATATCATCCTGAAACTTTGTTTGAACCTTTGCCTCTATTGATGCTTGTTTGAGATTCCATTTCCTATTCTTGACTTTATTTAGGACTCGTTCTCTATTTACGATTTGTTTACTATTTGAGATATCACTTGTTTTATGGATACTTGTTTCCTATTCACCCATTGATTCTCTTTTCTCTATTCGTAACTTTGATTCCATTCGAGATTTTAGATCCTGTTTCCTATTTTGAGATTTTGTTTTCGTTCGTGATTTTGTCTCATATTCAAGATTTTCCAGACTTTGAAACTTCAGTTCCTACTCGCGACTCGTTGAGACCTTGTTCCCTATTCGATACCTTGTTTTCTCGTCAACATTTCCTATTCGAGAATTTATTTCCTAAGCATGACTTTGTTGATATTGGTTCTCTATTTGAGACCTTGTATCCTATTGGAGGTTTATTTTCCCTTCAAGATTTTGTCTGAGATTTCGTGGTTATTTGAGATATTATTGAAACTTATTTCCGGTACGAGATTTTATTTCTTATTTTGACAATTTTGTCTCCTATTTGATACTTTGTTTTTGTTCATTATTCGAGACTGTTATTCCTTCGGGATAACGTTCCATATTCGGAATCTTGTTACCATTCCAGGTTTTATTTGGGATTTCTGTTACCGTTTGAAACTTTGTTCCCTGTTGAGGTTAAAATCTCCTTGTTGCCCATTTAGTACTCACTACTCCTTGATTGGATATGTTGTTGTTTCTTACTACCTAATAAACCCTTGTTTTCTAAAAGACAGATAACCTCAACATTTATCGTGACTTGGACTTGGAACTCATTTTGAATTCTTGGAACTTTTTGTAATTCCTATGGATAAGGTTGAGAGACTATTCAATGACCTACTAGGGTGTGGTAGTTGCGCGCTGCAGCCATTATCTGGATTATGGAGACTGAGGGTTCACTGCAGCCAGCAGTGCACTGGCGAGCCAGGAACTCTAAGTTGAAGTAATTTCAGACATTCATAGGTTTTCGAGTATTATTGAGACTTTGTCATATTCTTCATATCCTGATCTCTTGGGTTTTTTCGTCAATGATTATTGGAAAATGGATAAGGTTGACATAATATTCGGTGACATATTGTTATTTGAGTCACGGAGCCAAAGTCCACTGTAGTCAATTTATACTGGCGGGATAGGAATTCTAAGCAAAGTGATTTCAAATACCTATATATTCTTGGATACCACGGTGACTATATTCCCTTTTCATATGATTATTGGTTTTCGAGAATCACAAATCCTTGCATGTTTTTCTTGATTTGATACTAATACCTCATGGGTAATTTCCATATGATTTCTCAAATCGACCTTTCAATTTTCCTTCTTATATTTTATTGTCGGATCATTTGATTTTTTTCAATGAATACACATTACTAGATTTTGATTTTGTTTCACTGGATCTTAAATCGTACCTATACTTCAATCGTGTTTATCTAAATTTCGGTCTCAATTATGCCTAACTAATCATGACTTGTCTATCTTGTTCTAGCCAATTGTGCAAAACTTTCGAGTTTGATCGTGCTTCGAAGATCGTGCCTTCATGGTTTTATTCCTCTAAGTCGTAATTAAAAATTTCATTCCATCTCCTGCTTATTAGATTTTTGATCATTTTAGATTTTCAATTTTCTGCCTGAAATTTTGTGCATGGTCTTAATTAATTTTATTTCACTTTGTGCCTAACTAAGTTTTGATCACTATGGATCGTATTTGTTATTGCGTTATCCTAAGTCATTTCAAAATTGTTGCGATTTTGTATCTAGTCATTGATCATGTTCGCACTCGTCCTTAATTAATTTTAAAACCTGGTGTCAATTTCTGTATCGTACTATACCTTTGAATTTCGAGGACAAAATTTTCTAGGGGGGAGATTTGTTATCACACTTTCCAGTTTTTTATAAATTTTAGATACTCTAATTCATCTAGTATTCTTCCAAGTTATATTTTTGTAACAATTATGCTTGAGAAATTTTATTATCAATTTGAGTGATAATTAGTTAGTTAGCTAATTTGTTATAACCAATTGGAGTGGTCCCCACAACTTTCTAACTAATCAAAAACTAATTCCTAGCAACCATAACAATTTTTCTAACAACGTTTGAGAGTGATTTGCAATTAGTGAATTGTTGAATACCAAATTGCATTTTAACCCATTTATTCCTTTGCCTATTGTAACTCCCAAAATCATATTTGGTAAATTTTGAGATTTTTCCATTTTTTTTCGGATTTAATATTGTTCTCTTATGAAAATTTAATTTCGATTGAATAGTTGGTTAAAATGAATTTCGAGTGTTAATGAATTTTCTCAATTTGAAAGGTATTTTGAATACTATTTTGAAGTTATAGTGATTTGATTTATTTTAGAAAATTTTCTAATGGAGTGCGTAAAAGAATTGTTTTGCTAAATTGAAACAGATTTTTGTAGCTAAAATTTATTCCTACATGAATATATAGATATAATTGATTTCATAATAAAAAGATTTAATTGCATGTTAATTAGTTAATGATTATTAGCAGTATTTCTAGTTGGCAATTATTTAATTAAATTCATATTTTGTTTAATACTATTATTGATTAATAATGATTAGAAAATTCTAAATATAAGGATATCGGTTTTATTTGTATTAAACAGTTATTGCTAATTAGTTGGTAATTAGCTAGGTAGTTATAACTAAATGAATTAATTAATTAGGAGACTAACTATCTGTTTTTGAAAATCAGTTGGAGGGAATATTTAACTTTTGAAATTCTATTTTAAAATACTATTTTGAATTGTTGTTTTGAAAACTATTTGATTTTTTTGAATTTGAAATTCTGTTAGTTTTTCTCTAACAAATTCAGCTCAGTTGTACACTATTACCCTCAGATCTGGTCCTAATTACTGCTACTACTGCCACTTCCAAATAACCCCAGATCTACAAGTAATTACAGCACTGCCATTCTCCACTGGACACACACACACACACGCATAGTCAAATATTTTATTATAAATATTTACACTCTTTCCAAGAATTCTGACAGAACTGACACCTTTCCAATCACTCTCTCTCCACTGTACAATCAATCTCTCTCTCATCTCTCTCTCTCTCTCTCTCTACGTTTTCTCTCCCCTCATTATTCCGGTAAGCACCACTGCCGTGCACCACCGCCACCGTCGTCGGAGTCCAGATCCGACCGCCGCACTCTCCGTCGCCACTTTGGGCTATGTGCACCGCCAGAGCGCCGACAGTGACCGATGCCTCGTGAAGCATGTCGTCGCAGCCACCGAGTCAGGAGTATAGCCGAGAACTCGCCGATCAGACCGATCTACTCGCCGACGAGTAGATCTCCACCGAGCAGTCCCTCGCCATCTCTTCGCCGCCACCGCCACGAAGAGTCACCGTCGGCTGCCGGATCTAGCCACTTGGAGCCAGTACCTCATCGTCGGGGTTAACATCCACCGAGTCGTCACTAGATCGACCCAGATCTGGTCGATTTGGTCGTTCCAGAGCCTCGTCGACACCGATCGTCGCCTCCGCCGCTGGAGCTCCACCTCGCCGAGAATTCGCGTCGACCGCTTGGACACCACAGTGCACCGTAGATCGACGTCCTCGTCAGGCTGGTGAGTCTACGCCCCGATCTTCTCGATCTTCCTTCTTCGCGTTCTTCTTTGCTGGTTAGGGTTTCGTGGTCTGAACTGGAGGAGAAATAGTTTAGGGTTTGGACTAGGGTTTGTGTTACGACCATGGAGAGTATTTTTAGGGTTAGGGTTTGTTTTGAGTAAGAAAATAGAGAGGAAGAAGAAGAACTAATGCTTATTTCGTAGCGGAAGGAAGAAGAAGGGAATTTGTGGGAACTGTGAGAAGGGACTGGGGGTTTCGTTCGGCGGTGGGTTCTGTTCGTTTGTGTGTAGGACAGTAGGAGTAGGAATAATTATGAGTGAGAGAATGAATGAAAGGGAAGTGGCTGAGAGAAAAGTAGTGAGTGCTGAGTTGAATTAATGAGTAGGGAGAAGAAGTCACGGGAAGGATGACTTGGGAATTAATGGAGAGAGGCATGGGGAGTTGTGCATAAACCCACCTGTCCTTGAATTAGTTTCGGAATTGAGTGCTGAGTTTGTGATGGAGAGAGAAACCTCTTTCCACTTTTCTTTTATATATTAAGTTGGCCGGCTCCTGTGTGAGTGTAGGCTAGAAAATAAGAATTTAAAGAAAAGGAAGAGAAGCTGTTGGTTTCGGTTGGGAATGTGGGAATAATAAAGTAGAAAAGAAAGCTCTCTATAGTTATTTGTTTGTCTTCAAATTATTGGTTAGTGTGTCACTTTAAATTAAAGAGTGGCTTATTCGTATGAAAGAAACTGGTGTGAGTAATGATTAATTCTCTCTTTTGTTAATGTCATGTGACCCTTCGATTTTAGAGCCGAAAGATTAATGACCCTTCAAATATTGAAGAGTCACATTGTAATGTTTTGGAAGAATCAACATTCATTAGAAAGTTAATGGGAAAACTATACTTTTGGTCACTGAATGTCTGTCTGACCAAAGTTTTAGTCACTCAAAGATATTTTTCAAAAATTTAGTCACTGAATGTTTGGCCTTCCAAAAAAAATGGCCACTCTGTTAAATTGTTGTTTGTTTTATTAACGATTTTGTTGACATGACATGTTATGTGCCATGTCAGTCATTAAATATGACGTGGCACATCTACGTGGGCTATTTTTGGATTTTATTTTGCAAAAAAATTCGTTTGGGTATTAAGTTATGTGCCATGTTTCAATGTTTATGACATGACATTTCATTTTTTTTAAAAACTTAATACCCAAACAATTTTTTTGAAAAATAAAACCCAAAAATAGTCTACGTAAATGTGCTAGGTCATACTTAATGACTGACATGGCACATAACAAGCCATGTCAACAAAAAATGTTAATAAAACAAATAACAATTTAACAGAGTGACCATTTTTTTGGATGGCCAAACATTCAGTGACTAATTTTTTGGAAAATATCTTTGAGTGACTAAAACTTTGGTGAGGCAAACATTCAGTGACCAGAAGTATAGTTTTCCCGAAAGTTAATATTAGTTTCTTCAACAGATAGTGTGAAGGATGGACTGGATTATTGGGTAGGTTGGGCCAGGTCAGAGTTGGGAATGGGCCGACTATTAGATTGAAGTAGGAAATAGGATATATTGGCATTAGGAATAAGTTAGTTCAGTAAGTTTGGGCTTTGGGTCTATGGCCAGGAAAGATTCGAATATAAATTTTGAGCTGGTATTATTCTAGGGTTATCTTGCTAGTAGTATTATTTCAATGTTACTTATCTAAATAATATCACTTCATAATATTAGTAATTAATTAATCTTGATAATAAAATTGCTTTTATTGGGCTAAATTGTTTGCTAGGCATTATTTTGGATACTAAAATATTTCTAAAAAGGTTTATATAGTTATAAATTTGTGCTAGCACAGTGTTTTAATATTTCTAAAATAGTTAAAAGTATTTTCTAAACATAAATAATTTTCTTATTAAAATGGTTAAAGATATTCTCACTAATATTTACTTAGATAAAGTTATATCTATACATATTTTCACTAAATATTATTTTAATCAAACTATATATCTATATCTATTTTCTAAAATAGTGTTTTACAAGTGATTAAAACTATAATATTTTCCAAATATTATTAGCTAGAATGTTCCATTAGCTAAGTTAGTAATATAGTTGGCTAATCTTTATTTCAAAACCCTAATAAAATTGTACAAATATAACAGGTGATTTACAACCATGCAGTACTACTCCCGTGCAACCAAACCGAGGCAAGTACACTGACTTGACTTGTACCTTATTTTCTGTCTTACCTTCATGTGCCATGTTCTCATATCTGACACGAATTACACACGATTGTCTTATGTCATTGTTCATTGCTTGTGCGTCTTGTTTTGCAGGGATTGGGGGAAATATTAGCTTTTGTGTGACCACACCAAACATAGGTATTGTGGATAGCCTAATCGTACACTTCACGTACGATGAAGCCGGACCTTGTTGAATTGACTCATTGACTCATTGCATCATTGATTGATTGATTGCTCCTAAGCCGGTCACACATTAGTTTTAATATTTCAAAATGGTCACAATTGCATATTGATTGTCGTGATTGATTGCCTTGTACATTGATAGCCGTGTTCATTGTCTAGCATCTTGATTGTCATCCATTGCCTGCAGTTTTACATTTTCATTTCTGGTACTGCAGTTTCAGTTTCATTTCATGTTCTAGCATTCTGGTATTCTAGTTTCACCTTGTACTCTGAATCACAGATTACATTGTATATTGTCTGGTCAGGGTTGTACTTTGCTCTTTTCCTGATAGGATCGTTGCAGGTGAGTGGAAGATTACATGGAGCTGGTGATTGCTTGGACATTGCAGCTTTTTATTCATTTATTTTTCTGGAGATTGTATCTTAGAGATTCATTATTGTATATTATTTTATTTGATCGGATTTGTCTCCAGCTGAGTTTGTATTTTAAAACCTTGATGGATACTGGTGATTTCTGGGAACGTTATAAAAGCTGTGTTTTGGTTTATATTACATTGTGATTGTGACTTTTCCTTAGTATTGTACAACTTACTTCGTCGTGTCCAACGACGAAGGCTGGGCGTATCCGACTCGTATCCGATTATTCGGCGGGTCCTGACACCTATATAAAGCCAATTGGAGAGAGAGGGATCAGAACTCTCATTCCCAGAGCCGAGCCTTTCTCACTCTTCTACCCCAAATTGTCGAGCCCTAACCCTAACCTAGTTTCTGGGAGGCCATGGCGGAGCTTCCACCGGCGATGGCGAGCACGGCCAACGACTAGGCACCGTCGACCTCCTTGAGCGGCGGATTTCTATTCCTCGGCGACGCTCTGTTCTTCTCGAGCGGCGGTGCGGGAATTCTCCAGCGGATTCTTGGCGGCATTCAGTTGATCTGGTCGACTAAGAGGTTCTGATGGTGTCTCGTCATCCTTTCCAGACGACAGCGGCGGTGGCGGGACGAGTTTCAGCGGCGGCGATCGTTTTTCGGCGACTGATCTTCTTCGACGAAGCACTGTCATGACTTGTCATCATCAACGTTTCGATCCAGACCCCGTAATTCTTATTCTCCATCACTGCTCCAATTTTGAACTCAAGAACTCGCGAGCAGTTATGGATCTACTGGATTGACTCTTATTTCTGGTGTCGAGGGGATTCGTACAGGAGAACCTGTCATTGGGACGATCGAAAGAGATTCTTCTTCGTTCAGAACCCTAAATGCTGGTAAGACTTAAATTCCATCCAGATTTGTGAGTATTTTTTCCTTCATTTGGTTGATCATTTAGTATTCTTGGTGATCGTTTTGGGTGTCGGCCGAAGTTGTGTTCGTGAGTACGTGTCCAGGAATTGGGTTGTGTCCATGTGCAGAGTGTTCGAATCTTGTGTTGTGTTCATGTGTGCATGCCCAGTTGGCTCGTATCCGGCTAATATTCGTGTCCAAGCTCCTGTCAGGGTCGTGTCCAAGTGTATGGATTCGTGTCCTGCCACGCTCACTCATTTCAGTGGTATTCGAACGAAGGGGTCGCGTACATAATTCTTCTGAGTTGGAGTTGGCATTGCAAATTTTCTCTTCCCTTATTTTTGAATTTCAATTTGGTTGTATATTCTTTTGTAAAGGGGTGGTTCTGTATATTTTGATCAGTTTGTTTGGAGAAAAATAGGCTAGTTATACTGATTTAAAGTTGGGTGTAACGGCTAGATTTTAATTTTTTGTGAGTATTGGTTTGCATTTTTGTTTGACTGTAGTAGCAACAGATTTTGTTGCTTGAAATTATTCATGGGTTGTGGCTAAACAGTTCATTGACCTAGAGGTGGAGCATGGATTTTAATTTGAGTAGCCAAGTCAGGTTGAAATCAGAGAAGGGGTTTCAATTGTAGGAAATGTTGTTGTTGGGTATAAGTGGGAATGAATGCTTGCTTGGACTAAGCCATGCACCTGGAGGAAATTAATACTACCAATATTTATTAAATAGATTTTCTTGGTAATTTTAGTAATTACATATATAAATATAATTGTTAATCACCTGCTTATGTAAATAGTATCTATAATTAATTAAGTATTAATTTTTCTATATACAGGTATATATATATATATAAAAAAAAAAATATATATATATATATATATATATATATATATATAATATAATAATATATTGGAAAACCCCCCATTTTATTAATCAAGGCTCGAAGACCGAAGCCTGAAAAAGTATACAAGGCTCAAAATGCCGAAGCCTATACAAGTATACCACCAAAAGAGAAAGGATGGGGGGTCCGATAACAAACGAGATCTAGGGGAGGGTAGAGGCCCAGAAAGCCCTCGAGCTGTGAGCGCACCGGGTGCTCCTTTTACGACATTGGCGGAAGACTTTCCGGATGAGCTGAATGGCCGTATAGTGGAGTCCTTCATATCTTGCTTTGTTACGATTCTTCCAAATGACCCACGTGGCGGCCGCTGCGACGATCTGGTGTCCGTGGGAGGCAGAACCCCATGAGTATGCCAGATCGTGGAAGCGCCCACTGCCTGGCGCAATGCTACACAGTTGGTTGAGAATCCTCCAAATGTGACCTGGCAGATCCCCAAGATAGAAGATGTGGTCGATAGTCTCCATTTGGCGGTCAGCACAACAGTTGCAAGCTGATGCTAAGCTAAACCCTATGGTCTTCAGAATCTCGTCGGTGGGCAGTTTCTGCCTGATGGCTCTCCACATCAGTACGGACCACTTCTTAGGTATGCAAGAGTGCCAGTAGGGAGCAATGGTAGGGTTCGGATGCCCAATCACTCGCACCGCGTCTCGCCGACCGCATCGTATATATATTTTATATATATATTTTTTTATTTTTTATATATTTTTTATATATATTTTTATAATATATTTATATATATTATATATATTTATATATATATAATATATATATATATATATATATATATAATATATATATATATATATATATATATATCTATATATATATATATATATATATATATATATATATTTATATATATATATATTATATACAATATATATATATATGTATATATATATATATATATATATATATATAATATATATATTGTATATATATTTGTATATATATATATATTGTATATATATATATATATTGTATATATATTATATATATATACAATATATAATATATATATTGTATATATATAAAAAATATATATATATATATATATATATATATACATATATATATATATATTATATATATATTCTATACACAATATATATATATATATATATATATATATATATATATATAATATATATCTAAGTATTACTTAAAATATATATTGTTATATAGCTGGTTAGAAAGTGTGTATAGCTAGTATACCATTATAAATATTCATAGTTAGTTTATGGTTAGAGAAAAGATAACTAGTTGATAATTGTGTAGAAAATTAACCAACTTGTACCTATTAAATCAGGTGGACCTACAGATCTACTTCATTTTCTCAATCATCCTGAGCAAGGCAAGTATACTCCTCGGATTTGTCCATTACTTCATGTCTTGTGTTTTCTATATTCATTATTGTACCTTCTTGTTGACACGATATTTTACGAGATTGTCTTGTATCTTGTTCCCTGAGTTTATTGTGTCTAGGAGGCGAAATACTACAGATGTGGGATCAAACCCGAGTTACAATTCATGTGAATTGCTTAGTCCTCGCATCGTGCACGTGGGACCGAAGCCGACAATTTTATGTTCCATGTTCTACCCAAGCCGATCACACACTCTGGATGTATTTCGATATATTGCACACGTCATGTTCCCTGTATATTTCATGTTCGGGCTTTATTTCATGTTCCCTGTATTTACTTTTCAGTATTCATGTATTTGTTTTTCCGTACTTTATATTTTTCCTGTACTCATTTTCATACCATGATGTTCTTGTTCATTTCCCTGGATATACTTAGCTCCGCTCCTGACTAGGATGTGTTGCAGGTGTACTTGCAGGATACCATTCTACCTTATGGGCCAGAGCCCAGGATATTAGCTGAGCAGGATGAAGCCATGATTTAGCTTGAGGCTTCAGGTTTAGACTATTTAGCTTTACTCCTAGATATTGTCTTTAGAGTTCATAGTATATTTCATTCCTGATGACTCTGGTACCTTTATGTTTTGGATTTGTGGATTATGGTGATCTTTCTGGGAACGTTTTAGATATTGTGATTGTGCACATTTATGTTTATCTGGTTAGATTTGCCTAGCTTGGTATAGCTTACTTCGTCGTGTCTAACGAAGAAGGCTGGGCGTATTCGACTCGTGTCCGATTATTCGGAAGTGGGTCGTGACAGTAACATACCAAATCGTATTGCCATCAGCACTATCAGATGTGCACGATATCTTTCATGTCTCTCAGTTGCGAAAGTACGTGCATGATCTGAACCACAATAGATTTTGGTCAGTTAGAGCTGAAGGAAGACTTATCGTACTTGGAGGAACCTGTGCAGATCTTGGAGCGCAAGGATAAATTGCTTCAAATTGTGCGATCCCACTCGTTCGCGTACTCTAGAGGAACCATTTGTTCGAAGAGTCAACCTGGGAATTCGAATCAAAGATGAAGGAGAAGTTTCCTTCATTGATTTCTTGGAGGTATGTTCTATTCTTAAGTTTCAAGGACGAAACTTTTTCTTAGTTGGTTAAGATGTAGTATCCCGTCCCAAATACGTGCCTCATTCTTTGTTGCGACGCATAATTGGCAGCAAGGAAAGTAATCAAAGAGAGAACAGAAATATGGAAAGTAAACTGATACTGAAACTAGAGCAGAAATATGAACAATCAATGAGTCACGACCAATCATGAAACACGGCTTGATATTATTAGCTAAAAAGGGTTATCACTATTCCGATTACTAGAACAAGCAAGAGGCCCAATAGAAACACGTATTACAGTCTGTCCAGGCTATCCAAGCTATATGGTAACCATGATCAATACAATATTACAACACTCGATGGTGTTGGAAGTGTGCCCCTCTCGGCGGAGAGCTCCAAATCCATGAGTAGTTGGGATAACGGGACTGAATGCAACCTAGAAATCTCTTGTTCCAATGAATCTATGTGATTAATCTAATAATTAATCCTTAAAATTTTATTAGGATTTTCGGTCATGGACACCCAAAGATTCGTCCTATACATGAGTTTTCTTTCAGGAAAATGCAAGACTGGACAGTGAGTTGACATTCATAATTAATTTCACAAGATAAGCTTGCAAACCATATTGCTACAATCATTATACATGAGTGATCTATAACGAGCCATGATGAAAAATCAATACAGAACATGACAGGACGAGACAATGCCATACAATATAGGACATTACAATTCATGGTGACATGGTGCACCATCACGTGACATGCATGCAATGTGTAATAGGGATATCCTTGTGTGCCAGGCACGGGTACCGCCATAGTCAATCAATACCAACATATATACAAGAAAACAGGCTTAAGCAAATAGTAATCAACTACAAAATGAAAATGATTCGACAAAATAGGGAAATCTAAATTGTGTATCAAACTGGTATACCGACGGTGTACCGACTATCGAGACAACAACTTTGGGAGTATGGAATCATTAAAATTTCTATATTGGCGATATACCAAATTATACCAACGACAAAAATTCTAGCAAGTCAAATATTAGTAAAAAATGGTATGGCGGTATATCGGTGGTATACCATCATAGTGAAAGGCACATTTCCAGTTTTGGGATCGGATTTTCGGGGACCGAAACCAAGTTTCGATTCCACCAAACTCAAATCAAGCAAGTTCTAGTGCAAGTAATGGATCTCCTTTAGCATTTAAGACTAGGTTCCATAAGAAAATCATGAATATTGCAACCGCTACCAATATCACAATACCGTATCTCACGATACAATCTAGGAATTACAACTAGGTCAAATCATGACAAAAAAAGTCCAAACAAATTACAAACATGAAACTAAAACAAGTCTAGAATCATGCTTTGAACTAAGCAACATTTATCGTGGAAAAAATTAAAATATGAATAAAACACATTTTTCTAGAGATGACAAGATGTATTTGCCTAGGTTAAGCTCAAAGCCTACTTTTCTACTCCACCACCAAGGAGATTCAAAAATCACACCCTTTGATCTCAAGACCAAGCTCCAAGCTCAAGCCCAAAGCAAGAAATTTGGAGAGGAAATGAAGAGAGCGAGAGGAAGAGGGAAAAAAGAAGGAGAGAGAAAGGAATGGGTTTATAAGAGAGGGAATGATTGTTAGCCATAAAATCATCCACCTGATAAATCAATGCCTCCTCCTAAATCAATATCATCCCTCAAAGAAGAAAACCAAGAAATCAATGGTCCAAAGGGTGTTCGGATCAGCTTGCTGACGGGCAAGCTACTCCTGATGATTTATCGTTTGGACTGATAAATTCTCGTATCAGAAAAAATCAAAGTTCTCTGTGCTACGTATGCGGGTCTATGACAATGCCAATGAGTATTATACTAGTCTCTGACAGTCTGGTGGTAAACATAGTTATCACAAACTCAAAAAATATTAAGTTGTATAATTCATTAAATGAGTTATTCGAAATAGGAGTATCGTACGATATTGCTCGCACAATCCTCGATATACGTAAAACTAGAAAAACTCCAAGGCCAACAAAACTATCAATACGGGAATCCAGAATTGCCATAATGACAAGATATCAATAATTAAGGACTCACCTCGCCAAAGTCCATTATCCTTGATTACGATGTCGAAATCATGAAAATCGAAAAATAATACAACAAAGACTCAAGTATACGGATACCGATATGATAAGGCAAGCCTCGCAAAACTTACCATTTTGGAGAACGCTGTTGCTAACGATGGACCTTCAAATAAGGAGGCACCGAGAAGGAATATTTGCGAACCAAAGCTCTTTAGTGGGATTCGAGATGACAAAGAAGTGAAACACATCAAGGATGATGTTGACAAGGTAAATACTACTTCACTCTACTTTCCCTATGATACTCTATTGTGGTGGCGTCGCAGGTGCATAAAAATAGAGAAGGGTTTGTGTTTAATTGACATTTGGAAGGATCTGAAAAAGGAGATCAAGTCTCAATTCTATCCGAAGAATGTGGAGTTAACGACGAGGCAGAGATTGCGGTAACTCAAGCACACTGAGACGGTCAAATATTATAGAGCTTACATATCTTGGTATATTCAGCATGAGTGAGGAGGATCGCTTTTTCTTATTACTCGATGGACTTCAACCGTGGGCGACTCAAGAATTGCAACAACAGAGGGTCTAAGAGTTGAACAACTTCATAGCAGCAACCGAGAGGCTCGTCAAGTACATGTGGAATGGCAATAATGCCAAGGCCAAGCCAATGATCACCAAGGAGTTTGGTAGAGGGAGAGAATGAGAGCTCTTAAAGAAGGTTCCTCTGAAAGAAAGAAGCGGAAGAATGTCTAACCTGAGCGAATAGTTTCGTGCTTCATATATAAAAAACTACTATGCTCCGGATTGCTAGAACAATACCAAATATATCATTGTCATCCGAGGAGTACAAAATGGAAGCATTGTGCTTACTCAACTTTGTTAAGGCTAATTGTCTTTGTGTTAGAGACTCCGAGCAGGGTGCTCGTGTACGTTGAAGTGAGGATCAATGACATGAGCACATGGGCGTTGGTTGATACGGGAGTACCTCGTAACTTTATCTTGAATGTGGAGGTTTGTCGCTTTTGTCTAGCATTGAAAAAGATCAAAGCAAGATGAAGGCGGCTAATTCGAAGGCATGCCCCTCGCACGGGTAACCAAGGGAGTTCGCTTAGAGGTAGGACATTGGTCGAGTGTTTCCAACTTTATTGTTGTGTTGTTGGACGATTTGAATATATTACTTGGCAGAGACTTCTTAATCGTGTTGAAGACAGTTCTAATGTCACACTTGAGAGTTATCAGCTTCATAGAAGAAGAATCATCGTGTGTGGTGAGTACTGTACGAGGTGAGCGATTGAAGAAAAAAGCTCTCTCTTTCATTCAGCTAGAGGGGGTGGCAAAGGGGAGACAACCTACTTTGTAGAACCCTAGAGGGGGTGAGGGGGTGAATAGGATAATAAATAATTACCAACAATAATAAGCAAATTAAAATACAATTTAGAGAAGAGAGAATCAAACACTCGATGTATCCTGGTATCCTTCCAAGGGACACTCCAATCCCGGAACTCTCTCCGGCTTTAATCCACTATTATAGTAAATAGTTACAACACGAGTTTGGATCTGAAGAACTTGTCAACTTCTTACACACGAGTTTTCTCCGAAGACTCGTCAACTTCAAACTTGAAAGAAAGAAAGGCTTCGATCTTCTTGAACATTTTAAAGATCTAAAATTGCAACTCTTGAATACTCTAGCATTTTTGATTGAATGACAAATTAAAGCTTGTAGAGTAATTGTGGAGCTCTTTGGTAGATGAGAAATTTAAGACTCAAGTGGATGATTATTTATAAAAAGAGAGGATACCTATTTATACAAATCCAAAGTCGTAAAGGATATTTAGCAACCAAACGGATTATCCGATGGATTTTCGCAAAAATCCTTCAGATTATTCAGCCAACACTAACGGCGAGAAAAAGAGCCATTGGATGCATTTAATGCGACTGTTAGATGTCGTTGGATTTGAATTCAAATAAGGCTAACAAGACATACGAATTATCCGACGGATTATTGCAAAATTTGGACGCATTATCCGAATTTCTCCAAACATACTTGTTGTTTCATGTTCGGATTATCAGACAAATTTATACAAAAATTCGGTGGATTATCCGAACTTCACCAAAAATACTTGTTTCACATTCGGATTATCCAACAAATTTATGCAAAATTTTGGCAAATTATCCGAACTTCACCAGAAATATTTGTTGTTTCATGTTCGAATTATCCAATGGATTTCTACAAAGATCCGACGGATTATCCTACTTTTCATAAAACTAATTCAGATTTTATACCATTTTAGTTTGTCATCCTTACTAATGTGTGTACATGATTTCCTAAACTCTTACAAACACTTAGAGAGACAGAGGAGCTTTAGATCCGGAATTCTTTTGCTTGTCATAGTCTTCTTGAGTGCTTGAAGGGTCTGCTGTTGTAAGTGTTTGGAATCATCTTTTCATCTTGCTCCGAAAAACTCTGAAAGACTTATTTCTTCTTATAGATGTTTGAGTCGTCTTTTCTTTTATCTTTGACTGACTTGTTTGTCCTTGTAGAGTAATAGAGCTAAAATAGTACAGAGGTTAATTATAGTCAATAAATCAAAATCGGCGTGCCAACAATCTCCTCCATTTTGATAATTGACAAAATATACGGATTTAGGAGATAGCTCCTCTATAATATGATATCTCTCCCTCAATACAATTTTAACCCCTTTGGCATTTAGACAAAATGGCAGGAGATAAGATAGAAGCAAATAGAATGGAAAGACAAAAAAGGATACAGCATTGATAATGATACCGACTTGATTGAACATTTTAGGCATAAATAGTGCTATATGATACTAGTCCATGAAGGACGACACAAGTCATACTTAAAAAAATAAGACTAGTCCCCAAGGACTGCATAAGACAATAACCATTTTTAAAAGTCCACGAAGGACTGCACAAAAAAAGCTAAGCAAAATGAGACACCCCACCACTAAAAGTCGAGATCCATCAACTATCAGGAGCACCAGATGGGCAAGCATCCTGATCCTCATCACCAGCTAGGGCTGAGGGAAAAGCACCATATGGGTCAATGCCTCCAGGGTACATGAAGCCGTAGACATTTGGACTAGTAAAGCGCGTCTCGGGGAAGTCAGGATGAGGAAAATTGGAATTGACATACAAGTTACGCTCCTCTAGCATGCACTGGAAGTAGTAGGCTTGATCTATGAAGCCATGGTGAATGAGGGTGTCGTCCTCATGTGGCCGCCTGAATGCGCTTCGTGGTGGAGACAGAACGAGAGTCGAACTTGCGATTGATGTAGCGACAAACCTCGGGAGTGAGGATCATAGTAGGTTGAGTAGCAGGGTTAGCAACAGCCGACGGAGTGGCGTGACTACGGGTCTTGGATTTGGCAAGAAGAGTGGACCGATCACTAGTGGGGCAGTTAGTCAGGTCAACCCCATTAGCTTCGAGGATCATTTTAACGTACATGTCGAAGAAGAGAGCGATGGGAGGATTCCCGGATAAGGATCATAGTGAAGATAATGGTTTTGGCTAAAGAAAATAGTTGCTTGGAAACGAAGTAGTACATGACAATTATCTTCTTAGCGGTTAGACTATCCATATTCCCAAATTTTAGAGTGAGGGTGTGGCAAAGGATACGATGGAAGTCGTAAAAGAACGAATTTAGGTCTTTATCCTCCGGCATCTGGACAGTAGGACGACCATAAATATTAAAGGAAAATTATTCGTAGCTGAGATCAGGGGCAATAGACATGTGGTCAAGGGCATTCGGAAGAGAGCGCTAGGATTTTCGATCTTACAAGCCAAGAATGTTGGCCAGAGAGGAGGTATTGACAATGATCTTCACCCCTCCGACTTTTGTTTCAAACTCTGGTATGTTCTTGGCGGGAACCAAGTTGCAGTAGAACATCTTGATGGCATTCGGGTAGATGTCACTAGCCGTTCCAGAAGCTCGTCAATCACAGAGAACTCGAAGTATTCGTGATGGACATGGAAGGTGAGCTAAGAGAGAGGCTTCCCTGGGCAAATGGGGCTTTTTGGTAGAAGGTGAACCACTCGCGAGAATGCCGGGCTGACTTGAAGATGGTGGGATTGTAGCCTTGTATCGGTGCAAAAGAGAAGAGGAATACGAAAGGCAAAGTGGCGGATGAGGAGGAGTCGTCGTGGCGAGAGCGCTTGTTATAAGAAGCCACGAGAAGAGGAAGGAGTTTGAAGTGGAGAAAGGATTTTGGTAGTGATAGAGGGAACAAAGGAGGAGAAGAGTTTAAGTAGGTGTAACCCCTCTTTCCAAAAATTTGAAATATTTATTATTATTTTATTTGAATTAAAGGGTGATTTATGAAATTTTATAAATAAATAAATAATTAACTATTACTATAGAATGTCTCAGTCTTGGTTAAGTTTGGAATGCAAGATGACTAGAAATTATGGCACGGATAGCGTCGTCGTGTGCCTTGACTAGTGTATTAGCCATGTCAGGGAAGGCCGAGCCATAAGTGTGTCCCAACTAGGAAAACCAGGCTAAGTTGTGACATGACACCTATAAATAATTTATATTATTATTATTAAGATTATTGACTTTTAGAAGATCCGATTGTACCAAACTAGCTCGGACTTGAACCAAATCCAAGCCCATGTAGCCAGGCAATGTGTCCAGAGACGTCTGTGTCAATATTTTATGGGTGTATGTCGTATTCTATTTTAATGATCGATTAAATATATTTTTCCTAAGAAATTGTTATATATATATATATATATATATATATATATATATATATATATATATATTTATAATATATATATATATATATATATATAGGCATCAATATTATTCGATATTCAAGCAAAAAATTATAGGATAAATATTTCATAGATATCCTCGGGCGCTTTGAGATTTTTAGCCTATACCTACAATGGTGTGTACCCTATTCATGGTTTACCCTAAATCATTAACATTATTATGGTTATCATTATTGCTATTATAGTTATAAAATATACTTGGTGACTATGTGTTCTGTAGAAATAGATATTAATGGTATGCACATATTTTGTTTTGTAACCCTATACTAGACAATAATAATAATAAAATAATGTTAAGATTTTGGTTTTATTGCTTATTTATTCATATAGATATATAGAGAAATACATAAACTAATACAGATATAGATATATTTATTTGTTGGCGTATATATATATATATATATATATATATATATATATATATATATATTATATATATATATATATAATATACATATATATATAATACATATATATATATATATTTATATATAAATATACATATATATATATATATATAAATATATAAATATATATATATATATATATATATATATATATATATATATATATATATATATATATATATATTATATATATATATATATATATATATATATATATATATATATAT
>JANAVB010035620.1:0-17500 GCA_029216955.1 Iris pallida
CTCTCTCTCTCTCTCCTCTCTCTCTCTCTCTTCCTAATATGGAGGATATATAAATACATATATCACTCTTTCTCTCACACTCACCCCTCATCTCTCCTTACACTCACCCCCCCCCTCACCATACTCCCTCCCTCTCTCCTCTACTCACGTACACCACCCCTCTCCCTCACTTCTCCTCTCTCACCCGACCACAAAGCACCATGCCCCCCCATTCCTTACATTCTTCTTCTTCTTCTTCTCTTCTTCTTCTTCTTCTTCTTCTTCTTCTTCTCTCTTCCTCCACACCACCACACCATCACCATCATCCCTACCACCACCATCAAGCACACCACCCACCATGGGCATCACCACTTCGTCATCATCATCATTACCACCACCACCACCGTGAACAATACCACCACCATCAACCACCACCCACCTCACATTCACCGCCACCTTCTTCTTACTCCTCCCTCCTCCTCCCTTGGCCGAAGCTCGGCCACCCATGGTCGAGCAGGAACAGCAGCTGCAGTAGCTGCACGAGCAGCAGCAACAAGCTCAGTCGCAGCAGCGCAGCAAGCCGCAGCAGCAATTGCACCAGCCCGGGCAGCAAAAAGCAGCAGCCGTACACGGCCGTCGTGGCACCGCGTGGCCGGCCCCCTAGCGGGAGTCCCCCGACGAACCCCCTGTGGCAGCCACCTGCCTCCCACGTACGACACGGGCTATTCGTGCGTTTCGCACGAAATTTTGCCGTGACGCGTGCGGAATCGAAGTCTGAAAGTACGCCTCGTCGCAGCGACTTTGCGCATGTTTTCAGGGAAATCCGACCGTTGGATCGTCGATCCTTTCTCCATCTCAATCTCGGTATATCTTCACTCCCCTCAAGTTTCACCCGTTAATTTGTCGTTTGATACATCAAAATCGGCCACCAAGTTGACCGTTTAATTGTATAATTTTTGGACAGTTTTGTGGAGCCAACTTCGTCGGCTCGTATCTCCGCCATCGCAGCTCCGCCATTACAGCTCCGTTCGGCGCCCACCAGTTCAGTGTACACGGATATAATCCTCTTTCTGTCCCTTAATTTTGTTTCATTATGAGCTCGTTGATGGTTGAATTCGACGCCAAAATTGCCCGTCCGAATTCGTAATTCTAACTTGTTAAATTCTAATTTTGAACCCGGGACTCCGGATTCCAATTTTGACACCACCAGTAGACTCGTGGCATCGTTTCTGACACGAATTCATATATAATTTGCTTGATTTGGAGGACGTGGGCCCTGACACGTATTTCGGTGCAAGGTGGGTCCCACAGTTCTGGTCAACGGGCCATTTTGAGATCGACTCATCGGAATCCACTTCTGGATATACCGTTAGGTTCGTATCATCATTCTGGACTCGTTGACATATACTTTACAATATTTGTGACTTGGACTCCAGTACGCATTTCGTGCAAACCAGATTCTACTGTCCGGGTCAACGGGTCATTCTGAGATCGGCTCATCGGAATCCACTTTTGGATATACCGTTGGGTTCGTATCATCATTCTGGACTCATGACATATACTTTGCTAGATTTAGTGGACTTGGACTCTGGCACGTATTTTCGTGCAAATCGGATTCCACTATCCGGGTCAACGGGTCATTCTAAAATCGGCTCATCAGAATCCACTTCTGGATATACTGTTGGGTTCGTATTATCATTTTGGACTCGTTGACATATACTTTACTAGTTTAGTGGACTTGGACTCCGGCATGCATTTTCGTACAAACCGTATTCCCTGTCCGGGTCAACGGGTCATTCTGAGATCGGCTCATCGAATCCCTTCCGGACATGTTGTTGGGGTTCGTATGTCATTCTGGACTCGTGGACATATAGTTTGCCATATTTCGATGACCTTGATCTGACACATTTTTCGGTGCAAGGTAGATCCAACGGGTGGACCGCATCTTGATCAGAATTACCATTTTGCCCATGTGTCTAGAATTGGACTTAGAATAGTCATTCTAGCTATTTTATTATTTTTAGGAACGTTGGTGATGTTTATTTCAGCATCATGCGACGTTCGTGGAGACCCCTATGTTGCTACCTTTCTGGACTTGACGTTTTGTCTGTAAGACATCATCGGCTCACTGCTTCCCCTAGGCAAGATACCTTGCCATACTTGTATGTTTATATTACTCATATCTATCCTTGTACTATTAGCTGATGACACTGGTAGTGTGTATCCAAGGATGACTTGGGTGTTACCGATGATAGCATCGATGTTATGGGTGTGTGCGTGTGGACTTAGAGTAGTAGACATACCTGACATGGTGAAGTTATCCCGGATAACTTCATGACTTGACACGAGACATTACACGGCACCTTGAGTGAGAGTCATTGTGTTTGCACGAACTTCCGCATTCGACTGATCATCGGTACGAGCAGTTCGTGTGTCGGTACATATATAGTTAGTGGTATCTAGATAGAGACCGCATTGAGATAGGATTGTCTGAGTCGTGGATACGACTTATACATTTCCTGGGACGGGAAAGACAACTAGCAGGCGTATGGGACAGACAATTACATTATTTATGTTAGTCTCAGGGGTGGCCCGGTTATGGGCATGGTCCCTTACTAGTGGGTATATCCGGCAGCGGCCACTAGCTACGCGCTAGGTTCGGTCGGGAGGTACGCTAGTATGAGCTACTCGGCTCGTGATCCAACGCTCGGCCGTGTTCCGACGCAAATCCTTCGGCTCGTGATCCGACGTCGGCCTGTGCTTCGACGAAATTATTATTCACCTACCTATACGTTCCAAAGTTGTCTTCAACATGCATTCACATAGACTGGTTAGTTCGTATACCATGTCGGACCGTACTATGGAACAGTGTCTCATCATGGACTGGTATGCCTCCCCTGATCAGGATTGGTCAGAGGTATGGTTTATTGATCGATGACTGGATATTGGGCCAGGTTATGATTCAGGTTGTCCATTATATTCAGTTCACATTGTGGCATGTATCTCGTATCTTGTTACGTCCCTCTGATGACCTGGTGATCTCTCCAGGTATTCACTGAGCGGTTAGTACAGAGTAGCTGGCGGGTGCTGCATGATGCACCGAGGTCTCAGGTATATATTTATTGTGTTCTAGCATATTTCATTATTCTTTCATCTTATATCCTCACCTATATTTGCTTCATACTGCTATGTAGCCTATATTACCAAGCTTATTCCTTCTCGAGCTTGTCGAACATGTATATTACTGGGGCCAACTTAGTATATTATGTTCATTCTGGTATTTATTCATTACTGTGGATTGAGATGTAGATGATCAGTTACTCTTAGTTACCCCTTTACAGCGGAGTACTCCAGGGTTAAGTCCATTAAACGGGGAACTTACCCTAGACCGATTTAGCTGGCATGGTCACGCTCAGGTTCCTATATATTTTGGAACTGGGGCGTGACATATTTTAGTGGTGGCCCATACAGGTCGAGATAAATCGTTTCGGTTACGTTACTGTACCGGACGAGCCTGTGTTAGGATGATATATTAGAATCTCAATCCACACTGTAACATCCAATTTTCTGAAATTAGGGTATTTTAAAATTTTATTTTTTTATTATTTATTAATGGTGTTTTAGTCATGATATGATTTTGGTGATTATTAGTGTAATTAAAACTATTTCTAAGTCATGACTTATGACTTTGTGATTTTACTAGTATAACCCTAGTGTAACCCTAGAGATTCATAACCTAGAGACTACCATGACCGTAAGCCTAACCAAGTGATTAGGATACCATTTTAGCACTTTTCAGCCTAAAGGATATTTTGGTAATTTACTAGAATTATTTGGAATTATTTGGATTATGTGATTTATTATTATTTAATTAGTTGATTAGTGTAATGTTAGCTTCTAACCTAGTTTAGCCTAATCTAGGGGTTAGCCACTAGCCTAGAGGATAGATATTTAGTTGGTCAAGGGTTTGGAATATCTTAGATTTACTTTGTTAGATATTTTCCATGAAATCCTCCAAAGATCTAACCTTTGCCAAGAAAGTCAAGACCCTTCCCTTGGAAGTAACCCATGGACACCCTCTTCCCCTACCTATGGCCGGCCAAGGAAGGTCACCCCCCTCCTATATATCACCCCATAGTTCATTCAAGTCCCATTTACATGAAATTTACACTTCACAAAACCTTGAAATTGCCATTCCTTCACAAGACCTAACTTCATCAAATTTTGATCCTTTTACCTCTAGTTTCTTGCATTGGGACCCTACTATACTGAGGAAGCTGAGGGAGGCTAGCAATCAAAGTTTCACAAGCTTTGGGCATCACTATTGAAGGACAAACACCCCCCTCTCATTGATTTTCTTTGGAATTGCACAATAGGTAAATACCCATAAACCTAGCTAATATTCTGTTTTTTTCTTCATAAATGCATGCATATAGGTCTACCCTAACTGTGGGTCAAGTTTGGTAAAATTAGGGTTGGTTTGGTGTCCGTATCGGACACGTATCCTAGGTTATAAAACCTTGTTTGGTAAAATGCCTCAAAGAAATGGATTTTGTTATTTTGCAAAACTAATACATATTCATGTAGCCCTAGGCTTGTTGTTTACATCTACACTTGACTGAGCACATTTAGATTCTTTTTCGTGTCCAAATCGGACACGAACCCACGTTTTTGCACTGTACACTGACACAAAAAATCCTCTGCTACTCGACCCTGTTTTCTCTCTCCTCATGCCACGTGGACACGTGCCATTTGGCACAGAGGTGGGGGCAACCTCTGACATGCCCTCCCTCGAGTATCACGGCTTCTCGTGTCGGTCGAGGAAGTTCTGACACGAACACGAGATTTACACTGAACTGTGCACACGCACAGTGGACACTTTGCACGTATCGTGTCGCACGGACACGCCACGTGGGCATCTCGTGATGACACAAGGAGGTAGCCCATCATGTGGCGAACACATGGACACGAGCACGTTGGTGTGTCGTGTCCTGTGTCGTGAGCACGAGGCACTTGAACCCGTGCACGACGCGGTCTGAACGCGTATCAGTCATGTTTTTCACGACTGATACGGACCTCGTGTCGTGTCCTGGAGTGACGTGGACACGGGACAGGCACTTGGACACGTGCACAACCCCCAGGCGCACCTTCGTGCACGAGCACGAGACAGTATGTGTGTGTGTCGTGTCCAGCGTGAGTTTGCACGCTGCACGACGCAGTGTACATGTGTGTGTCAGTATTTACCCGATTGGGTTTCCAGTGAGTTTGACACGTCGTGTCGTGTCTAGACTTTGTGTCAGGCACCTAGGACACTAGAGGATACCTAGGGCTAGTGTTACCAACCTTGGGTTTCGAGCCTTAGCTCGGTTTGGATCGGGTATCGGGTTTACCCATTTTCCTGTGAACAGTGATTCCTGGGTTTAAACTTGGTATTTTCCAGTTACTTAAATCCAATTTCAAAATAATTTTTGATGTTATTTCTTTATGTAAATATCTGTGTAATAGGGCATATACATAGTGTATGTGTTTGTGTGTGTGTAGGTAGAATTTAGGGGTATACATGTGTGTACATAATGTATACATATATGTATATATATAGGTGTGTGTGTTATTGTGTGTGTGTGTGGGACTGGTTTCCAGTTCAGGAAACTGGAAACACCACCCCCCCTTTGTATCAGTATCCTTCTCTCTCTCTCTCTCACTCTATTACACTAGTCTCTCTCTCTCTCATTTTCCTCTCTATATATATGTATTATAAGTTTTGTATATATTAGTTATATATATATCGTATTAGATTTATATTGTATCTATATATATATAGATACCTATATGATATATGAGTTTACATAGACTATAGGCCTATGTAGTAATGTTGTATATATATATATATATATATATATATATATATATATAATATATATATATAAAGTTATATATATGTGTATATATATATTGTATAGAGATAGATACCTATATGGTATTAGCCTATGGAACCTAGTTACTAGCCTATGGCCAAGTTAGGGGTTGACCCTAATTTGTCTAAGTAACCCCTTGACCTAGGTACTAATGACCCTTGTTTGACTATTGTTGACCAAAGTCAACTATAGGTCAACCATGACCTAATTGACCTAGAATGGCTGGATGAACATAGAAGGACTAGTTGACTAATGTTTGACTAAACCTAGGCTATTAACTAGTTGGTTTAGGTTTGACCTATATATGAGTATATTATTGTGACTTGGTTTTGTGGAAAGACCTATGTAGATTAAGATATGTATGGGGTTAAGTTAGATACTTAGAGTCGAGTCATGACTTGAGATTGGAATATGGGATTAGCTGAATGTAGGATTAAGGTTGGTATTATATATATATATATGTATTTATATGTGGTATACTTGTATAGGTATTGGTTATACCTTAACCTTGTGGTGTAGTACCTTAGATAGTCTAGATTAACCTAGACTTGACCTAGCTTGACCATATTGACTAGTATATGACTAGTCTGACCATTGATTGACTAAACCCTAGATAACTTGACTAGTTTGACTAGAATGTGACCAAGAGTTGACTTTAACCTAGATTAGACTAGTTTGACCTTGTTTGACCTTATTTGACTTAGTTTGACTTCCTGTGACCTAGTTGACTGTTATAGTTGACCAGGTTTGACTTTTGACCAGATTGACCTAGAATCATGTAGTATTCATTGTATACTCTATTTTTATCATTCTGGATACATTGTGACTTGTATTGCTCTGATTAGGAACCATACACTCTCCTCAGATAGTATATCCTCTTCAGACATTCAGTTATCAGGCGAGTACATTCTCTGACCGTTTCATACTTGCCAGGATTATATTCTTGCTCTAGATTACTTTACTTGATGCTGACACGATTGTTATCACGGATTGGTACTATTGGATCTTTTCATGAGATGTTATCCCTCTCGGGAGCATCAGATACTTTTGTCACGTGTGTTTCACTTACATCATGTATCTGCTTCTATTATCATGTATCTTCATGTATCAGCTAGTGACTCATGTACTCTCATGATCACGAGCCTTCATGAATCTTCATGAATCACTCATGTATCACCCATTTATGGGCTTATCACGAATCTTAACATAACCTGAATGGATCCTTGTGTATTGATTGGGGAAACGGGAGAGTAGAAGTGGACATGTGAATAATTCCAAAGTAGTGTAATCATGTGCAAACTCAGTAGTGTAATCATGTATAAATTTTAGCCATTTACATGCCTATCTTGTACTCTACATCACTAGCCACTTACAGTTCTCTATATACAGTAGATATTTCCTTTACAGCTATCTTTTACTACATATATCTTTCTTCAGCAGTTCCTGTATTTTACTCTATTGCATGCTTTATTTCCTATCATACTATGCACTGCGGAGATGTATTGTGCTCGTTCCTGTCCTGACTGGACCTGTTGAAAATATTACAGGGAAGGATGAGGCCCTGGTGTCTACCTATTATGGAGCAGGACTAGATGACACTTATGTTGTGGACCCTCAGCATGATCCACCTGCAGCTGAGGATGTTGTCCAGTAGTCTAGGCTAGTTTAGCTAGACAGTCATTTTCTATATTATTTTTTGTCTCACATTGAGTTGTATTTTGAGATTGAGATGTATAGACCCTTAGACTTATTTGTATGGGTTGACATTCTGGATGTTAGTTATCATAGACACTTAGACCTATTTCATCTATTGTATTATTCTCTTTGAGTTACTGTCTATCTATCTATCTTTTATTCTTTACCCTAGATGTGATTGAGATTGTATTCTGTTGTCACTCCATTCGAAGAGTATATACTGTACAGGTACCTTTATATTGTTAGATGATTGACCTAGGACAGTTCTACCGCCGATACTGCGGCGTAGGCTGGACGTACCCACTTCTCATGCCCTTACTCTAGGTGCGGGTCGTGACACGTTTTTAGTGGGGCCCACGTAGGTCGAGTTTATGTAGTGGTATTCGAACTAGAGTATCACTACAGCCTGTGATAGGATTTGAGGAATAGGCTTAGTGAGAGAGGATACTCAATCACTGTTAGGATATTTGAGAGATTCCTGGGATGACCCTTGAGAATCTCATTTTGAATTACGATTTAAACTCATTTTCCCTTGATTGAATTTGATTTTTGGAGGATTCACTGTAGAACTTTGAATCCTGGTGTTTTGATGATTTTGAAATTTTTATAGTTGTTGATTTAATTTCTTTGTATTAGATTAATATCTTTTATTTTAAGGTACTCAATCACATTTGAGAAAACTCTCATCTGTTTCTTGCCATCTAATTCTCTTGCTAATTGCTTTCCCTTGAAATGGACTGTCCCCTTTAATTTTTGTATCTTGCTTAACCTCTTTCTATCAAACTATGTGGCTGTATCCCAAACCTGACTTACTCGACATTTCCTCAAATCAAGACTTTATGAGACCTTCTAACCTTGACCTTTGGTTGATCGAACCTTAACTATATTCATCTAGTAGCCTATCTATCCCTAGGACTGTGTTCCGAAATTATTTTTTTCTAGATTCCAATTAATTTTATTCCATGCGTTAACTTGATCTTCTTTAATTTTTGCATCAATTGTCACGTCTTGAACTCCCACTTTCTATTCTAGATCATTGGACGTCATTTACCGTGACTTGGATATTCGGTGTAATACTAGCTGTTACCTTCCAACAAACTTCACATGTAAGACCTAGACTAGCCTACCTTCATGTAGGTATTCCATGTCCTACTAAAACCCGTCTCCTTGTATCTATTTTCTTGATATAATTTTCTGGTCAAATGGCTAAACTATAACCTCTACCATGATACTAAATTAATTCTTATTTCAATTAGAGATCCACCTTGGCTCAATTCTTTCGACCTGGCATGTGATGGTGTTCGGCTTGAATCCTTAAAATGCTTAACCTTGTACCTTATCTTGAATGCTTGACCCGATTGGTTAGGATCTTGGACTATGTATCTTCTTTCATCATTTCCACCCTTAGTTATGCTACAAATTTATCCTTAGTTTTACAAGCTTATCCTTTTCGAGCTTGATCATGACATATTTTATTGGGTGCGCACCCACTAACATATTGTCTAATCAGAACCGGCGTATGATGGTCTGATCAACCTATTGCATTTTGGTTCGCTTTTTATATATTAATCTACGTGGATATAGACATAGTTAAACTTGCCCTAGAATCTTATCCGCAACAGCCTTGACAATTCTCCTTGGAATTATTTTTATCGCCTATGAACCTCGTATTCATATCCGGTTAAATTAAATTTAATATGACCTGGATCTTCATCATTGGATGCTCGTGCTCATACTTGATTTCATTGATTTTCCATCTTGCCCAACTCTCGATTTATCCTGAAATTGATCAACTTAGATCGTGTCAAGACTAAAATCTATTTGTGATTGTTTGTACCTAAATTTTCAATTTTTACCACTTTATGGAATAGTAAACCTTTTAATGATTTCTCAGTTACTTGTTAATGACCATATAGGATGGTAGACGGCCCTATAGCCTTGATGATTGTTGTTCCCTTACTTTCCCAATTAGGACACCCTAGATTGCTTGTACGTTTTGATACCATAGGACAGTCTTGATCTAGAATGACTAGTGCACCTAGATGAGACCACAGACTGTCCCATTTAACCTGTTTCCTCCCTTGTACCACTATTGCATCATAATTTCCAGTTCAATTTAGGCCATAGACC
This sequence comes from Iris pallida, assembly GCA_029216955.1. Taxonomy (NCBI): domain Eukaryota; kingdom Viridiplantae; phylum Streptophyta; class Magnoliopsida; order Asparagales; family Iridaceae; genus Iris; species Iris pallida. The sequence goes on from JANAVB010035620.1 coordinate 9,720, forward strand.
TTTCCCACTCTAAATTATGATCATTGCAGGCACATTACCGTGACTTTTAAATTAGGAGCACAAGACTAGTAGTTTTCTCAAAAAACTAACTTCACATACATGACCTAGACATAACACTCTACACCCATGACCTTAGTATCCCACTCAGGCATACCATCGTGTGCTTCATTTGCTTAGTACGATTTTTCTGACCCGAGACTCCATCCTGATTTACCCCATGGAGTTACTTTTGATTTCGATTTGAATTAAGGACACCTTATGACCTAAACTGCCAGCCAATTATGACCCAGTATAGTCTACCACCCATATTTTACTTGTTGACCTTGTATGTTGCTAGGTAGTAGCTTCGACCCTGATTGTTGGAGGTTCGACCTAGGAAGAGTACGACCATCTAAATTTCGAGGACGAAATTATTTTAAGGAGGGTAGACTTGTAACACCCAGTTTTCTAAAATTAGGGTATTTTTGAAAATTTATTATTTTTATTATTTATTAATGGTGTTTTAGTCATGATATGATTTTTGGTGATTATTAGTGTAATTAAAACTATTTCTAAGTCATGACTTATGACTTTGTGATTTTACTAGTATAACCCTAGTGTAAACCCTAGAGATTTCATAACCTAGAGACTACCATGACCATGTAAGCCTAACCAAGTGATTAGGATACCATTTTAGCACTTTTCAGCCTAAAGGGTATTTTGGTAATTTACTAGGATTTATTTGGAGTTATTTGGATTTATTATTATTTAATTAGTTGATTAGTGTCATGTTAGCTTCTAAAGTTTAGCCTAATCTAGGGGTTAGCCACTAGCCTAGAGGATAGATATTTAGTTGGTCAAGGGTTTGGAAATATCTTAGATTTACTTGTTAGATATTTTCCATGAAATCCTCCAAAGATCTAACCTTTGCCAAGAAAGTCAAGACCCTTCCCTTGGAAGTAACCCATGGACACCCTCTTCCCCTACCTATGGCCGGCCAAGGAAGGTCACCCCCCTCCTATATATCACCCCATAGTTCATTCAAGTCCCATTTACATGAAATTTACACTTCACAAAACCTTAAAAATTGTCATTCCTTCACAAGACCAATAACTTCATCAATTTTGATCCTTTTCACCTCTAGTTTCTTGCATTGGGACCCTACTATACTGAGGAAGCTGAGGGAAGCTAGCAATCAAAGTTTCACAAGCTTTGGGCATCACTAAGTTGAAGGACAAACACCCCCCCTTTCATTGATTTTCCATTGGAATTGCACAATAGGTAAATACCCATAAACCTAGCTTTTTTTTCTTCATAAATGCATGCATATAGGTCTACCCCTAACTGTGGGTCAAGTTTGGTAAAATTTAGGGTTGGTTTGGTGTCCGTATCGGACACGTATCCTAGGTTATAAAACCTTATTTGGTGAAATGCCTCATGAAATGGATTTTGTTATTTTGCAAAACTAATACATATTCATGTAGCCCTAGGCTTGTTGTTTACATCTACACTTGACTGAGCATAATTTAGATTCTTTTTCGTGTCCAAATCGGACACGAACCCACGTTTTTGTACTGCACACTGACACAGAAAATCCCCTGCTACTCGACCCTATTTTCTCTCTCCTCATGCCACGTGGACACGTGCCATTTGGCACAGAGGTGGGGGCAACCTCTGACATGCCCCCCCTCGAGTATCACGGCTTCTCGTGTCGTGTCGAGGAAGTTCTGACACGAACACGAGATTTACACTGAACTGTGCACACCGCACAGTGGACACTTTGCACGTATCGTATCGTACGGCGTGGGCATCTCGTGATGACACGAGGAGGTAGCCCATCATGTGGCGAACACATGGACACGAGCACGTGTGTGTCGTATCCTGTGTCGTGAGCACGAGGCACTTGAACCCGTGCACGACGCGGTCTGAACACGCGTATCAGTCGTATTTTTTACGACTGATACGGACCTCGTGTCGTGTCCTGGAGTGACGTAGACACGGGGCAGGCACTTGGACACGTGCACAACCCCCAGGCGCACCTTCGTGCACGAGCACGAGACACATATGTATGTGTGTCGTGTCCTAGCGTGAGTTGCACGCGTGCACGACGCAGTGTACATGTGTGTGTGTCAGTATTTACCCGATTGGGTTTCCAGTGAGTTTGACACGTCGTGTCGTGTCTAGACTTTGTGTCAGGCACCTAGGACACTAGAGGATACCTAGGGCTAGTGTTACCAACCTTGGGTTTCGAGCCTTAGCTCGGTTTGGATCGGGTATCGGGTTTACCCATTTTCCTGTGAACTGGTATTTTCCAGTTACTTAAATCCAATTTCAAAATGATTTTTGATGTTATTTCTTATATAAATATCTGTGTATATAGGGCATATACATAGTGTATGTGTTTGTGTGTGTTGTAGGTGGAATTTAGGGGTTATACATGTGTGTACATATGTATATACATATATGTATTATATAGGGGTGTGTGTGTTATTGTGTGTGTGTGTGGGACTGGTTTCCAGTTCAGAAAACTGGAAAACACCCCTCCATTGTATCAGTATCCTTCTCTCTCTCTCTCACTCTATTACACTAGTCTCTCTCTCTCTCTCATTTTCCTCTCTCTATATATATGTATTATATAAGTTTTGTATATATATATATATATATATATATATATATATATATATATATATATATATATATATATAATATATGTTATATATATATCGTATTAGATTATATATTGTATCTATATATATAGATACCTATATGATATATGAGTATTACATAGACTATAGGCCTATGAATGTTGTATATATATATATATATATATATATATATATATATATATATATATATATATATATATATATATATATATATATATATATATATATGTAAAGTTATATATATATATGTGTATATATATATTGTATAGAGATAGATACCTATATGGTATTAGCCTATGGAACCTAGTTACTAGCCTATGGCCAAGTTAGGGGTTGACCCTAATTTGTCTAAGTAACCCCTTGACCTAGGTACTCTAATGACCCTTGTTTGACTATTGTTGACCAAAGTCAACTATAGGTCAACCATGACCTAATTGACCTAGAAATGGCTGGATGAACATAGAAGGACTAGTTGACTAATGTTTGACTAAACCCTAGGCTATTAACTAGTTGGTTTAGGTTTGACCTATATATGAGTATATTATTGTGACTTGGGTTTTGTGGAAAGACCTATGTAGATTAAGATATGTATGGGGTTAAGTTAGATACTTAGAGTCGAGTCATGACTTGAGATTGATTAGCTTGAATGTAGGATTAAGGTTGGTATTATATATATATGTATTTATATGTGGTATACTTGTATAGGTATTGGTTATACCTTAACCTTGTGGTGTAGTACCTTAGATAGTCTAGATTAACCTAGACTTGACCTAGCTTGACCATATTGACTAGTATATGACTAGTCTGACCATTGATTGACTAAACCCTAGATAACTTGACTAGTTTGACTAGAATGTTGACCAAGAGTTGACTTTAACCTAGATTAGACTAGTTTGACCTTGTTTGACCTTATTTGACTTAGTTTGACTTCCTGTGACCTAGTTTGACTGTTATAGTTGACCAGGTTTGACTTTTGACCAGATTGACCTAGAATCATGTAGTATGCATTGTATACTCTATTTTATCATTGTGGATACATTGTGACTTGCATTGCTCTGATTAGGAACCATACACCTCTCCTCAGACAGTATATCCTCTTCAGACATTCAGTTATCAGGCGAGTACATTCTCTGACCATACTTGCCAGGATTTATATTCCTGCTCTAGATTACTTTACTTGATGCTGACACGATTGTTATCACGGATTGGTACTATATGGATCTTTTCATGAGATGTTATCCCCCTCGGGAGCATCAGATACTTTTGTCACGTGTGTTTTACTTACATCATGTATCTCATGCTTCTATTATCACGTATCTTCATGTATCAGCTAGTGACTCATGTACTCTCATGATCATCGAGCCTTCATGAATCTTCATGAATCACTCATGTATCACCCATTTATGGGCTTATCACGAATCTTAACATAACCTGAATGGATCCTTGTGTATTGATTGGGGAAACGGGAGAGTAGAAGTGGACATGTGAATAATTCCAAAGTAGTGTAATCATGTGCAAACTCAGTAGTGTAATCATGTATAAATTCTAGCCATTCACATGCCTATCTTGTACTCTACATCACTAGCCACTTACAGTTCTCTATATACAATAGATATTTCCTTTACAGCTATCTCTTCATGTATCTTCCTTCAGCAGTTCCTGTATTTTACTCTATTGCATGCTTTATATTTCCTATCATACTATGCACTGCGTGAGATGTATTGTGCTCGTTCCTGTCCTGACTGGACCTGTTGAAAATATTACAGAGGATGAGGATGAGGCCCTGGTGTCTACCTATTATAGAGCAGGACTAGATGACACTTATGTTGTGGACCCTCAGCAGGATCCACCTGCAGCTGAGGATGTTGCCCCAGTAGTCTAGGCTAGTTTAGCTAGACAGTCATTTCTATATTATTATTTTGTCTCACATTGTGAGTTGTATTTTGAGATGTTGAGATGTATAGACCCTTAGACTTATTTTGTATATTGGGTTGACATTCTGGATGTTATGTTATCATAGACACTTAGACCTATTTCATCTATTGTACTGTTCTCTTTGAGTTACTGTCTATCTATCTATCTTTCATTCTTTACCCTAGATGTGATTGAGATTGTATTCTGTTATGTCATCTCCATGAGTATATACTGTACAGGTACCTTTATATTGTTAGATGATTGACCTAGGACAGCGTTCTACCACCGATACTGCGGCGTAGGCTGGACGTACCCACTTCTCGTGCCCTTACTCTAGGGTGCGGGTCGTGACAGACACTGCTATTGAAAAATTCCTTTGACTTCTATTATCGCCTTTGAAATTTCTTATTTGTACTCAATCATACCATTCTTGAAATAATATTTATGAATTCTCGTCTTTTCCTCTCTCGGAAGGACGAACACTTGTGTTGACGATCACTTCGTCGATATCCTATTATTGATTTTGACTATGGTAGATAGAGTATCTTGTGGGTAACTATTTGGGGTACATAGAGGTTTGGATAGATGTCTTTACTAGATAGACAGATAGGATGAGAATGATATTTCTATCAAGGTTTAAAGTTTTACAGGAAAACCCTTTGGTTGAATGATTATTGAGTCGCAAATTAGTGATTTGACAACATCGTATTAATTATTATATTTAGGAAGTTTTCCTGGGAAGATACATTAGCACATGCTTGATAGGACTATGTGATTAGCTAAGGTAGGTAGACTGTAAAGACGCCCCTCCAAGATAGGATGTAGGCTAGAGAATAGTACAAGGTTTAACCATAACATGAGACATAAGGACTATTAAGCCAAACTATGCCACCCTCTGCTTGAGTTTGATAGAGTACTGCATAGAATTACCGTAAAACCATACAAGTTGACTAAGGAAAGGTACAAAGATTCTTATTGTTGTAAGAATTGGACTTGAAGGAAGACAACTTGAAGGTGTCAAGGGATGATAGCGATTAAAGTTCGAGGAACCATCAGGATGAGCAAATTGATGAAACATGATGATCATGACCAGATATAAGGTTTGAGAGTTGTAATAAAAAAATTCGAGAAATTTTAACGTAGAGGATATGAAAATCAGGGATAATAATATAATGGGAGAGAAGATTACTTGGATATTGAGGAGCTATTCTAGGAAGATTATGTATCAGAGAAAAATATGATCATGGAAGATGTGTACGATTGAGTTGAACTAGTCAACGATTTCTATATTGGTCGAGTCAACCTTGAATGAATTATTGGAGATAGGGACTAGGATTAATAGAGTTAGACTATGATAGATGTATTAGAGTTAAGTACTTATTAGACTAGGTCTCAGATTTTTCTTAGCAGATAGTTAGGCGTGCTTGTGATACGTATAATAGTTTATGGGTAGATAAGGTAGAACCTTAGTTAGATAGGATTTAAGGCTTGTATAGGTTTAGCATTGAGTTTCAAGGTTGTTTAAGTTAAGAATTGATCATGATCTTCGATGATTAATTATAGCCAAGGATCTAGGAGTAGAATTAGAACTGTACCTCAAGAGCTCGACTGGTAAACCCTCTATTGGTGCAAGTTAGTTAGAGACCCTTGAGGAGTTGCATCTGGAACATTGTGTTAGTATGAGGATAAGAAGTGGATATACAAGAAGAGAAATTTATAAGGAACAACATGTTTGGTTTGAATAAATGGAGAGGAATAAGATTGTAATTTAAGGAAAAGTTATCAGGATGAGGTATATGACCATGATTATCTAGGATGACACAAAAATGATTACAGAGAGAAATACACCTTAAGCAAGATCTTGAAGTTGAGATTCAGATAAAGAGTGAGGAGATCATCTCGAGGAGGAAGACGATACAAATTATGACACATAAAGGTAAGATTAGGAAACTGATGATGAAATATGGGGATATTGACATGAAAAGTTCTAGCGCTTGAACGAGATTATGGCATGAGATGGAAAGAAAAGATTTCAAGACAGAGTAGTCCTAAATAGTTTGAGGCATATAATCTAGAGCTGAGTAAGTACATAGTGGATGGCAAATTTCTTGAAGAATGAGGATAAATTAGGAACTAAAGTTTTCAAGAATTAAAGACGTTTGAAGACCTGAGCAGATTACATTATGGGAGTCTTGATATTGTGTTAGCAAAAGTTACAATTGAAAGGGGAAGGCCACAGAATGGAGTGTACTAATGAAAAATTGGATGATATCAAGGACTTTCAAAATATTATGAGTTGGATTATGGAATAAGTGACTAGCTGCACTTGATAGATCATATGCTATCCTAGGGACCTGATAGATAGGCTAAATAATAGTATGAATTGGTGTGTAATTATCTCAGCCCGCTTGATTTTAAGATTATTCTAAGTGACTTTTCATATTGTTTGAGATAATCCATATTTAGCCAGCTTATCATTCTATTTACGATTTAGAAGATCGTATCCTTCCTTCTCCATGCCTTGACCTCAAATCTAAAACCATGATCTCATCTCTCTTTTGCCAAACGATCATCTTATCCTAAGGTGTCATTCCTTCCAAATTTATGATCAAGTATTTAGTTAGTCGTACCATATTTTTATGAGGAATTTTCCTTCTAAAGTTTTCAAAACTCTCCGCACCGTTAGCTGCAACTTTCTTGTTTGTGATTCACTTGAATTTGTTTAACAAATCCCTTTATGTCCCTTGCTCTGGTTATGTTCAACCGAGTCAATTCCTTCTAATATATTGAAATCTTGACCAACAGTACCATGATAGTGCCTAGGATTATTGTAGACTGTGATATCTGAATTCCAGTTTTCTTTTCTAAAATCTTGCTAGTAAATCACGACTATGGTCTTCTGGTTGGGACTAGTCGTACTTGACTCCATTAAGATTTTAATCTTCTATCTTCTTATACCATGTCTTATTGTAATTTCGAGGATGAAATTCTATAAGGTGGGTAGGTTGTAAGCACCCTAGATTTTAGGGATTATTTTAAATTTTATTAAAGGATTTATTTTCAATAGATATCTTAATTATATTTATTTTTATTATTAAATATACTTCTTCGTGACTTTGATTTTTGGAGCACAAGAGAAGTCATTCTCTCGAAACGTCCTTCATGATTTTTGATCTAGACGAGTTTATCTTCATGTTGATATATCGTGTCCCACTCAAACTT